>OX104069.1:44242661-44414233 GCA_944474145.2 Dicrocoelium dendriticum
TGGCAGCGGGTTGCGTAACGATGAAAGGGGCCTCAGCCGTATGAGTAGTGACAACGGACGCGTAAGTTGTCGTCCCTTTAACAGCGAAAAGGGCGCAAATAAGATAAGAAAATTAAACGTGAGGTTATCCTACTGATTTCTGTAGGGAAAGTAACTATTCGAATCCTGGACATTCCCTCCGCTGTTCACTTTTTTACCTCCGAAGTGATTTGAAAATGCTTATTCCGTAGTCACTGCGTTAGTGCTAACATGAACTCCTTGGCACCTGTGGCCAGCTGACTTGTTCATATGCTTGGCGTTATCCGGTTCCGGATTTGCCTGTCATTGCGGCCTCCACGGGAACAACCATAATGCGCCTACAGAGGGACCATGGGTGGCTTGCACTACATCGTCCTCAGCTCCCTCCACACACCCTAATTCCAGTGCAAACTCTAAGAAATAAGAGCTGGAGGTATGTGGAGAGAAACCACATTTCAACAAAGACCAACAGTCTTGCTTGAGTTGATGGGGAACCCGAATTTGGCCGTTGTCGAAGTTAGAGCCGAAGTCATGTGCTGCAAATCATCCGTGCTGTGCGCAATCAACGCGCAGTCATCAGCGAACAGAAACACAGGGAATTTTGGAATCTAATTGTGATGCAACAAAGCGAAACACAGGAATAGTTGTCTCACACTTAGGTTTACGCCCCGAAACGACGGACGTTCAGCAATCCTCTATCAATACTGTGTTTCATACAGACCGTAATCACAAGCAACATAGAAAGTACAACATACAAGTCAAATCATGTCAAGTCAAGTTAAAATAGTCTTCGTGCACTTGAGTACATGCATTTTCAGGTTTTTACATTATCACTGCAAATAATGAAATACAGGAGATTTAATAGAGTAATCAAACGAATTGTGTACTGTAAAAGTTTGTACATTACACAAGAAAACATCTACGCATAACGCTGATGAGTTTTGTTAAGTCAAAAGTAATCGTGACAAGCAGGGTAGGATAGAAGTTCGGTGAGAAGCCGTAAAAGAAATGTGTCTGAATTTAAAGCGTGTAGAAGAAACAGATAGCGCTTTCGACAGTTCTCCATACGGGATGAAAACCGTCATTTAGAACTTTGAAGGAAAAGTTATTACAAGCGTCTACATGCTTCTTGACAGTAAACTTAACAAGTGCCTCTTCAGCTTGTTCACTACATCTAGCAATAAGTTTTCACGAAGATAAGAACAATATATAATGTTTCTTTAATAGCTCTGGAAAAATTACTGGGGAACAGCAAACCCAGTGAGGCAGAATGCATTCAGTCACAAATTTAAAAAAACATACTACAAGTTACGGGAAACATTCTGCCTGAGAGCATGAAAAGATTGCCTTCTAACCTTGTCAAATGTTTCAGCGACATGGGTAAACCAAGATAGATTTTGGGATAACAAAACCTCCAAGCTATTTGACAATAGATGTCCCGGGTATGTGTGATCACTCGCTTCCAGTGAAGAAGTGGCGTTCGAAACATATTGTAGCTGATCAACCAGAAGAAAACAATATGTTACATCACGGCATTTAAAAATGTTTAGGATGAGAGGCCCGGTCAATGACCACAGCATAAACTCACCCACACCACTGAAGAGCAGATGTATCAACGTTGGAGATATTCATCCTATTACGACATCAGTTGCATACTTACATCCAATAAAGTTGGACGGCATAGGGGGTCTTCGATACATAACGAACACAGTAGGGGAGAGAGCTTCCCCTCTTGTAAGACATCAGGAGAGGAGCAACGTGTAGAGAATTTTTCCGTTACGCTGGGTGAAGTAGGTACGGTTTGTAAGGTAGTAGGTAATCACGCTGCCGATGTTGGTATTTACCCCACTCGTGAGCAGCTGCTTGAGCAGTATTGATCTGCTGACACCCCCATAAGTATTTGAATAATCGAGAAACAGCGGACGCATGGCTCTGCATTTTTCACTCAGTGCCGATGAAGCCGAATGAACAACATACGATACAGCATCAAGTGTGGAGCTGTTAGGTTTATAGGCAAACTGGTATACATCGTCTGCCTGGGTGCGCTTGAAGATTCGATGTACAAGTGGTTTCTCAAAGTCTTTCAAAATCGCCGACCTACATGAAGTCGGATGATGGCTTTGAGATTCCTTCTTTGCAAAAGCGTCAACCTTACAGGTTTCTAACGGTCAGGAGTTGTGCCATATGAGGGTAGATAGTAAACAGCAAGAGTTAAGACACAGCCCTTCCTCATATCAAATACAACATCAAAGTCATCCGAGGTTTGTTCACACAGCTGCAGGCTAACTCGCATACCCCTGCACAGACATTCAGTTAAACTTACCAACTTACTCGGACAACAAAACGTACCAAACACCCGGCACAGCGCCTCGCGGTTAACTATATGAAATGTCTTGGTGAAGTCAACTAACAGCGAGTACAACGGCTGGCGTCGAACCCTACATCTCTCCTGAAACTAACGAGTCGCGTACACCATAGCATTGGTGCTGCGGCAAGAACGGAATTCACATTGAGCTTCCGCCACGCTCGGTTCAACGACCTGGGTGACGAGGCAAATGAGCAAAATTCGGGCGATCATGTTATAAACAAAACGTAGCAAGTTGCTTGCGTTGGCCCTATCTTGGTTACGTCATGCTCTGACGATCTGGTATCAAATCTCCCGGTCGGACGAATCAATGTGACTTGGAACGGTATTCACGCAAGACATGTCAACCGACAAAATTCACAGTTCGTACGACCCGTTACACATAGGCGCAACATGCTTACTACGCGCAGGTTGAACGGGCCGCTAGGCCGAAGGTAATTTTACACGCGAGTATCCGAATCCTAGAGAAATAAGACGAAAGACTAGCCTTTCGCAACTGGCACCTTTAATGGTGAAGCTCAAGGCGATTACAGCGCAGTTCAGTATTGCTTATATACCGTGCTTGTGATGCATATGATTTTTCAAGTAGTACGGTTCACGTAAGCAAAACTTTGAAGCAAGGCATAAGCAAGTGAATTGTCATTATGTGAATCTGCCAACAGGATATGAAAACGGAATGTTGGTAGATGCAGAGGTTAGACTGGAAAAATAAATGTCTCTTAGATAAAAGAGCCTGAATGTTTCATGATTGCAGAGGTTGGCCGGAAACAGAAATGTTTCTTAGGTACAAAACCCGATAGAAAAGTGAATGTGTCAAGAACAAGAAGGGTAAGCGAAACATATGCACTGGGACGAATCCACGTCCTACTGCCTTCCGTGGATTTACCTCGAGACTTTGTGGAGACGCAGGGTATCCATAACATTTGTGCCACCAAACTTCGTGCAGTGATTCTCGCACTTTTGCCCATATACATTGGTAGCACAAGGGTATCCTTCAGCTTAGGAGGCACATCCTCCTCAATCCACACGCGTTGCACCAAGTGGTGCAGCACATTCACCAACGCGGGTCCGCATGTTTCAAGCACTCAGGTGAATCCTGTCGGCACCGGCACACTTGTCGTTTCGCAGCTGAACAAGTGCTGTCTGCGCCACGCTCAGTTTCGGCGAGTCCGCCAGACTCATCTTCACATCGTACTGATTGAAGGCGTTCAATGTAGGCCAGTCAATTTCTGAACGGTTGTGTAAGAGACAGTCAAAGTGTATTTGCCAGATCGGCATTATGTTTGCAGCCTGTGTGCAGGTAGCGCCTGATCTACCATCGATTAGCGTCCTCAGCGGTTCCAACCTCAGTCCATACACCGCCTTCAAGGAGTCGAAGAGTTCCTCGTGTTGGCGGCAATTGGCGTAGTATTTCAGCTGCTTCGCCTTCTTCGTCCACCATGATTTGTTAATGCGAAGGAGCTGTCGGTCAGTCGCATTCGAAGTTTGCGAAACTGACTCTTCTTCCCCAAGTCACTAGGGTCTGTGACATGTGCAGCGAATGCTGCATTCTTCTTCAGCACCAATGCGCCACTCGTCGCGTTGTTCCGAGCAAACCTACTGGGCGGCTTACAGTTTGCGCGCCAGCTGGTCTCCTCGTCTGCAACTGTCACGTGGTCTGGAATGTGGTGCCACAGGTCGCTCACTGTGGCTATGTATTTCACATCACACAGACGTGCAGCCTTTGACATCTCCAGCTCCATCATCTTCACCATAGTTTCACGGCCATAGTTTTCACGGCAGAATTGCAAAACATCCGCTTACGAAACTATATGTACAGTTTGGTCCGCATCATTTTGGGGTCACTGTCATACTCAGCTCTACGCAACACACGTTTTATGCGCAATCCACGCATATCACACCGACGTACGAGAACAGTCGATCAGGTGAGCGTGACCGCTCCGTGGGTGCGTCAAGTTACCATATCACTTGCTCTGAGTGCAGACCGAGTGTTCGTGACCGTTATCTCGTGAGTGGCACACATTGAGAGCAGCCTGTCACCTTTCTCATTCGCTCAACCAATGTCATGCGGACCGATGACACCTGTGCAAGCTGATGCATCACGCCCAACGCGCACGTTGAAATCACCTAGCAGAAATAGCCGTGTGCTCCTCGGCACAGGCCGTATCATGGAGGATAGTTGAGTGTGGTCACGCGTGTCATCAGGATAACTCATGTTCAGACCGTCCGTGCTTATAAAATGGCAAACATACATCATCTGAGTCGTGGGCGAGCAGCCATCATTCGCGCGCTGATGCCAGTTGGTGCATTTATTAGCTGCCCTTTTATGCGATCGGAGAGCGCAAATCCGACCCCATGTTTGCGTAGTGCTGAGGCGGCGTTACCTACCTATAAGGTCGTGAAGCCAGCAAAACGTCCTTGCAACTTTTCTTGATCAGTGGGCCGAGTCTCACTGAGCGCCGCAATATCGCTGTCGTATGCACCAGTTCCGGCCGGACCAGTGCAGTGCGTCGCTCGTGGCGCTCACTCGGATTCCGTTCCAGTTGTGTTCCTGCACCCCAAGTGTAGTGTTTCGCGCAGAGGCATCCGATTTTTTGGCCGGCAAGCGTATCAGTGGTGACGACCTAGATTGTTGGAAGTATAGGGTTAGTTGGAAGGGAACGAGGAGATTATGTGCAATGGAATAAGAAATAAGTTAGGCGCCAGCAGTAAGATATTTGCACTTATCCACTTCGCTGTACGCAACAGATAAAGCGATCGATGCAGCACGGATATTTTATTATCGGCGTACTTCATGACCAGGGATGGTGCCAAGATTTTGCCACCGTGTACACACCTGATAGGAGAACGACTCGTTCCTCAACCAAACATTTCAATAAACTATACAACTGGAAGGCAAAGGGCCGAGCGCCATAGATCAATAAACCGACTCATGTGGAATTGTGTTCTGGATCCTAGCTAGATGATGCAATTAAGCCAATCCCCACCCAGTGGTCGTCGTGCGGAGTCATTCAGAACATGAGCCCACAGCACAACGTTAACAGTAGCGAGTTGGCAATTACGCACCAGAAGCCTCAGCACAACAACGGCGCTGGTAACACCTTCATAAAGTAACGTTTGAAAGCGCAACCAATAATGTTCCGACCTTGCTATGCTTAAGCTGGTAACTGTCCGCTAAGCTGAAGGCTACGTTTAATACCATTAAGGCCAACTCCTCTTTTCGCCTAAATTCAGTTTGTATCTTTTCGCTCTGTAACCCATTACATTTGAGATATGTGCCAATTGCATCTGTTCCGAGCTGTGCACGGACATGTGCTTGATGAGCATCCGCAACGTTGGAGGCGTGTAACTTAAGCCCTTTACAGTCGTCGAATCTCACGCTTTTCGGTCAAACTTATTGATCGCTCACCACAAGCTTAAGCCGCAGACGAAAAAGATGGCACTTTTTTGATGGTGATGATATTCGCACTCAGCCTTAACACAGGTAAGCTGGTAGACTTTTCAGTTTTCATGGAGAGGGGAAATTTTGACGGACAGTTTCTGATTGATGATAGAGACTGCAGTCAGAATCTCTACATATTAACCATGAGCAAATTTCTGATGAATTCCGAATAAACACAGCATTCGGAAAGCCTAGACACGGTGCACTAAAGAGCCATAATCAAACCACTGGCGTCAACATGATGACTGACATATCGTATATTTTGCTGCGCTTTTTTCACGATAGCAAACATGGACGCTTTACAAGGAGAGATCCATTGTGGAGGAATTTCAAGCGCTAATGCATGTCGCATATACATGCTACAAGTAAACGCAGTGCCAGGCACTTAGGTGATCAAAGCAGTTGGTATGTATACTGCGATTGGGAATAATTAATGATAAACGCCATGCTATTAAACCAAGGGAACTTGATTCTTTTCACCCTCACTGAGCCATAAAATGTAAAATATATCTGTCTGTCATTTCAATGCGATAATCAGTCTTTAAAATTTTTATGTTAGAGAGTTAAACGATAAAACTCATTGTGACAAGTGACGCACAAATTTGTATTACCGAAGTCAGCATGTAACTATTCTGATTCGAATAGTCGAGAAAACGGGATTCAGGAATACCTGGAACTTCTACACCGGATGTAGAGCAAAACGGTGTCGCGGTCATTAGCTACTTTATAGCATAAGAACCAGGATTAGCCAAAGAGCGTGTCTAGGGATCAAACCAAACTTTTGCGAATCCTAGTGATTCTAGCCGCTGACGGGCAGTCATACCTCACTGATCGTCACGTTTATTCACAAGACTGCCAAGCTTTTTAAACGCTAGGTACATGAAAAGCTTGTATCCAACGTTAACTAGTTCATAGGTGCGCTTCAGAAGAATCAATTTTGAACGACGCAGGAATGAGATCAGTCAGGTTATTAGTAGTAAACCACCAGTAATTGCTTTTCAGGCTCCTTCGATAACATGTGTCGATAGTAATGATGACTGAAGGCAGTTTATACCGGGCAGTCAACTACGTGGTTATCCACAGCGCGGGACTCAAAAGCTGCGGACAGTTTAAGATCGAGAACGTTCAATTTTTGCTCTCGTATTCTGTATATTCTGTCTTCTCCTAGTTGTTTATGAACTAGTTAGTTTGTGTGCGCTTTTAAATCTATCGGTTTATGCCTTTACTCGCTGCTTTTCATGATAGTCACAATCTGGTTACTTTTTGAAAACCTATCAATAGAGTTTTGTTCTAGATTACGTGAGGCACGCCTGTGTAGGCATAATCATGGTAAATGCACAGCGAGTGAACGAGCAATATACAAAGGTATAATTGGGTTGTCATAACTGGATGCACGGATGTATGTAGGTGCGCAGGTGCATGCATGTGTAGCTGTGCTACCTGGGCTCATTTGTGTTGCTGCACTTTTGACTGGGTATGATCGCGTCGCCAGTGTCAGAAGGGATATTGGAAATCTGTGGATTGGATACGATAAGCCGGAAAAGCAAAGGGTAGTGAATTTAGTTCATTGCGAATCACAATGACCACGTCGCAATATTGTTAAGCAGACATTTGTGGCTTTTTATGGGGAGATCGCTTGCCAGGCAAAATACATACCACGTCCTGGTACATTGCGACAGAATTATTTGTTGGAGCGGGGTAAACCAGAACCACCCAGCTGACAAGACGTGGAGGTTATTCAGCTAGCCAGCCACTATATAGAAATATTAACACTGATGACATTAGTCTACCATGGTACCGAATAATCCTGGTCCCACTCAGCAGAAGAAAATAAAATATCTTTTCCTCCACAAACTGGATCACGATCTAGTTTTCACTGCATCTGTTCATAACCTTCCTGATTGCCTTATCCGCACGGATAGATGATCAGCCGTCCCATTTTGGCTTGCCTTTGGTCACTGGCAGCGGCCAAATTAAAATAAGATAGGTACTGGTGTAAGATGTCTAGTTATCTTATTATTATTATTATTATTGTTATGCACCAGTAACACCACCCGTTTCTAACTTTTCTTTTACGTTTTTAAAAAAGCATATTTTTAGTCTGCGCGAGGGACCGTTTGGACGCCATGAATGACAGCTTTTATGCCACTGACCTGCCAAGTGAAAGACCTTTGCGACGAATTTCGGTCACACAGAAACTTTTATTTCGGCCTAATGCCTTTAGTATTGCGTAATCCAAATTTGGGAATCGATTTCCGCTTAGTGCAGACGAACTTCCCAACTTGGTAAATTGCACTCATGGTACATATTGTTGCACTGAAAGTTATTTCCCTAGTGACCGAAAGTCGTCCCCACAGTGTCACCCTGAGACTGCGGTAGACACAAAACAGGGTCACTCACAGAGCTCCATCAATTATTCCAGCGGCCAGTTTTCGGTCAGTAGTGTTATGCGAGTACTACTCCTACGTCACCTCTTTATGTCATCGTAAAAAGAAAGGCGCTTGACTGGAGGTTACTCGCGAGGGCGCCAATGAGAAGCAATGAAAACCTTGGACACAACACTGCTCCTTGAGAAACACTGCAGTCCTCTTCATAAGATCGGGCAGTGAGCACCTAAGCCGAATCTGTATTTACCACTGGATAACGAAATGGTCGCTTCATCCAAGGACAGGGTTCCCAACTCCGTACTCCTGAAGCCTTGGAAGAAGAATTCGGAGTACTAAACAGTCGAATACTTTAGAAAACTCATAATAAATTACATCCGTGAAGGTTCTGCTGTCGACCGTCCAGTTGCCACGCACAGTCAGTAGATTGCTAGTACGTGACCGATGTTACCGCAAACCAAGTTGCTCCGGCGACGTTACGTTAGATCTATCCAAGTAACCCATTATTGACCCAGGTATGACAGACACCATCAGAGGTCACCGGGAGGAGAATCAATGCGCGATAGTTGGCCGCCTCCGAGCGACTACCTTCCTTGGAAATCATGGTGCATGGGCCCAGTAGAAAACATCGTTTACAAACTAAATTGACCTACTACCTGCAGCTTCTAAATACACTGAAGGCCAGAAACTGAAGCTTCTTAGACACTTACTCGGTGTTGTGGGACAACGTGAATTTGGTGATTTGGAGCTCCAGTCTCAAGATACTTCAATGAAAGCACTAGATGTGCTGGACAAGTCATGAGGCCAGCAACGAAACCTCTTCATGGGTCGCCTCAAATTCGACTGACTTACACGGGAAACATCGGAGACTCCACACAGTTTTGTTGATCGCCTCATTCACGACGTTCGACACTGCGAGTATACAACCATACCGAAAAATAGAATAGAGGGCGTAATGCTAGTGCAGCAATAGATTAGTGGAATCAACAATAACCGAATTCGGGAATGCCTACTTTCCGCAGACGCTTTCAAATTGACTTAGGATAAGGCTGTGGAACTAGCATGCTTTAAAACATGTACGGCCGAACAGTTGCGATGTTTCGTTATCCACGCAGACCTACAGGAGGTTGCCAAACTCCATCGCTCGCCAACCGAATTCCAAATTACCAGATAAATGCTTCCCCTGCGGTAGCCAACAGCATAAAGCCAATTTTACCAAGTGCCCTTCCTTAGAAATAGATTGCAAAAGGTGCGGTAAGCGTGGACGTTTCGCCCGTTGTTGTCGTTCAGTACGCATTTCTCAGTTGCATCCTACAGATTCCGTTTCTAGTCAGCAGTTGCAGGCCTCTGAAAATGTATTTTCCATTGGTAACACAGGTACTGTGTCTAACTATCGTTCCAATTTTCCAGAGCCTAAACTACTTATGCGTGACATTCGTAATGTTACAGTTATTACACGCGATAGAACATGTTGACACGGAACTTGATTCAGCCTCTCCTATTACTATAGTACTGAGTAGTTTTTATGACAATCACCCACATGACATGCCTATATATCCTTCAGCCCATCGATTTGACAGTTATACAAAGGCCCAGGTATAAATACGGGGATTTGTGGTGATTGTGTTGCAACTTGAGGGCGTGAAACCGTCAGTTTCTGTGTACCTCACCTGCGGAAATAACCGTCATCTGCACGGGTGTAACGCTACGCTTGCACTGGGAGTCACACCGTCCCTATCTCATAAGCGTATCATGATAATTAACCTATCAGACCTACAGATACAGCACCCGAAACTGTTTAAACAAAAAATAGGGCGCACTCCCTCCTCCGATCACCGAATACGTCTGAAGCAGGATGCTAAACCGATAGCTCTTGCTCATCCACGTCCAAGTCCTTTGGCCAGAAGTGAGGCTGTTTCGTCAGCATTACGGCAAATAATTGCAGATGATCTTGTTGAACCCATTAACCGTTCTGAATGGATTCACCTTATGGCTACAGTTCTCAAGAAGGACGGTACAGTAAGAATATGCAATGACCTGCAGACCCTAAATCGCCAAATCGCGGTAGAAAATTTTGTGCTTCCAACCGCGGATGAACTATTAGTCAAACTAGCCGGCGACCGATTTTTTCAAAGTTGGAATTTAGGAAGGGTTTCTTTCACATACCTATAATTAAGGAGTCAAGACCGCTGACTGCTTTTCTTACTATGGACGGACTTTTTCAGCACAAAGTCTAGCCAAAGAGCTTTAGTACAGTTCCAGCAGTTCGACAAAAGTTTATGGTTCACTCACTTGCCAATGGGTCTGGTCAAATAGCACACATGAACGACGTCTGTGTATTCGGTAGGACTCCAGAAGAGCATGATTAACGACTCATGCTGTGTTACCTCGACTATCTGATCTTAACCTCCGATTAAACCACGATAAGTGCAAACCTAATGTTAGTGAAATCGATTTCCTGGGCCCCCTATAACAACTGACGTTATGAAGACGAGTTTTGATAACGCGCGTGCCATCACCGAGGCTGCTTGTCCACAGAACTCCACTGAAATAAAGTATTATATAGGTATGTGTTCTTACAACCTACGTTACCTGCAGGATTTCACAAATATTGCTGAGACACTGCGTGGACTGACAAAGGAAAAAAGTATATTCGTTTGGGGTTCACCCAGTCATGGCTATTTTCGACGAGATGTGCCATAAGATTGTCTCTACTGTTGCATCAAATATTGGGTTGGGTGTTATACTATCCCCAATTCAAAATTGGCATACGCTTCCAGAAAATTGTCGGCGGAAGAGCTTTATTACTACGCTGGGGAAAATTAGCCCTTGCCTGCGTTTGGGCCTGTGAGAAGTGGAATTCGTTCGTTCTCGGAAGACCCTTCACTCTTCGTACAGACCACGCAGCGCTAACTGGCTTACTTACTCGGGGAACAAATGGCATCAAACCACTTCTGATACATCGCTGGTATACACGATTGTTAATATACGTTTTTTAAATTAAATGCCGTCTCGGACGCGAAAACCAGGTAGCGGATTGGCTCTCTCGAAGGCCACTCAACGAAATTGAAAATAATTAGGAAGCTACTGAGAGGTTACTGGTGTCTTCCCTGAGTAATGAACCGAACACGGCTCTGACTATGGAAGAACTCCAGAAGGCGACACAGGAAGAAGAGACACTCTGCCGCGTTCAGTGGTTTCTGCTAAACGGTTGGCCACCTAATAACAAGATCACAGGCGAGTTTCTTCCCTACTAATTGTTGCGTCACGAACTTTCATGTATAGATGGTTGTTTAGTGCGTGGCAAAAATTTGTGGCTCCTCAGAACTTGACACAAAAATCATGCTATGTACTCACGAAAGCCACTCTGGTATCGTTCGTATGAAACGCAAGGTTGTCGCATGCTTCTGGTGGCCCAGACTGTCACATGAAATAGAAAAATTTGCTCACGACTGCTCTTCATGTCAAACGGCAGACAAGAGTTCAAGACCGGTTTCATCCCCCATACAACCCATTGACTATCCTATGCGACCGTGGGCCAAGATAGCTCTTGACACCATGGGTCCATTTAGCTCAGTGCCTCAGCATCAAAGGAACTGTTTGGTGGCGACCAGCTTTTACAGTAAATGGCCAGACGTCCATTTGTGTGGAGAGGTGAGTACTGCCAGCATTATTCGATGGTTGAAATACATGTATTCCTGTTTCGGATTACCAGATAGTGATGGACAACGAGCCGCAGTTTACAAACCACGAGTTTCGTTCCTCCAACTTCACGCTATCCGACACTAACGTACAATGCCATATAATCCAGCGGCATACGGCATGGTAGAGCGGTTCAATCGATCCTTAAAAGAGAGTATCCAAACTATTCACTTATGTGATACAGGTTGGGAGGATACAGTTCTACAAGCACTATTTTCGTACCGAACCCCACCCCACCGAGCCACGGACCAAAAGCCGGTTGAACTCATGCTTGGGCTTGCCCTTCGGACAAAGGTGAATGCCGCACTTTTTATTCCTGCAACTCATAATTCCGACTAGTTAGATCATCGCCATCGATATCAGACCACTTACCAGAAGCTTACTTTCCGCTCCAGTCCGGAACATTCGTGCGCGTGAAGGGGAACGCTGCACGTTGTCAGATCTGCTAAGAATAACGTATGCATGTGGGCCAGGCACTAACCGGTTAAAGGATTGCCGCACAGTCAATGCACGGAGGTTATTCACAAGTATCAGACGAACGGAGCATGTGCCACCAACCTTCACTGACGAAACTACGCAAATCAGGCAGCTCCGCGGGACGAGCCGAGAACAAAAACTACCGAATCGATATGGTTTCGACGCATTACGTAATTAAGCGGAGAGGTGATGCTGTGTATTTGTTCAGAATGCTTGACGGCTAGTCTAGACAGAGACGTGTACACAACCCTAGATATATACACATAAGCGCATAATTCTTTGCTTCCCTATTGATTCATCCTTCTCCTTGCGACATGTTAATGTACTCGCGTAGTTAGACACTTATCAGATTACAGTAGTTCGGTTACCGGAGCGACCTTCTTACATAGATTCGCGTCTTTGCCTTTGCGTACACAACTATACCTTGCCTTCACAGGATAGGAACCTACTTTTAATTCAGGCACCTTGGGAACAACCGGGTGGTAAGTCAGCCATCCTCATAGCGGCCACCTTCAGTGTTTTAGGTAGCATGCTGTCAAAGCCTTGAGAACTATGGCTCCACAAAGATAGCAAATTCCTCAAAACGGCCGCTGCGCTGAATGTGATGTGTGTAAATATTGGTGTCCGGATGAATGGGACAGGTATGTGGCACATGCTGTAGTGCGTCGGAATATTGGAACATTTAATAGCTTAGAAATTTGGTTGCATCCTAGGTGGTTTGAGATCATCCATTTGCTGAGATGTGGGGGGAAACATCATGTTCTACTTTCCAGAATATGATCAAATGTTTGTACCATGGCTCTGTATTGACACAACTATTTCTGCTAGCACTGCCGGCGTACTAATTTGTCCTCATGAACAAGTGTGGTACAGAATTTACGTTGCATCACATATTTGCTATAGCTGTCAGGACTAGGGTTATTTCTGTAAGCTATCCATGCCGACGACGGTACCTCTATACGTTTTTGGGTTCTGCTCTGAATGCATAATAACGTTTACACAGAACGAACATATCTGATTTCCAAAGCAGATGTAGGCGGATCAATGAACTTGCCAACAAACTTCAAAACTAGTTTTACCAGTTATACCTTCATCTCTCAGCAATTAAGTTATCGGTATATTAAAACGAAAAAAGTCGCGTATCTCCTAATGAAATGGGAGCACAATAGATATGATTTGGATGCCCGCTTTTCTGTCAAGGCGCCCGGCTTGACTGATTCCCCATGATTGGCAGTAGCCAAAACCTGTTTTGTCTTAATGACAAAAATTCTCCGCTTGACATTACGTCTAAGGCTACCAAACAAGGAGATATTCTCAGAGTTTTTCACTTTTCCTTTCCTTTCTTTGCGTTATTTCAGCAGCATTTGTACGACATATCTGGTTCAGCGTGCTGGCCGCATATTTATGTACTAATGATTTATTCGCTGTTACACTGCCTCACTCACCGCACACCCCTGAATCTATACTTGTTCATTCTGCGTTAATAAACTCCACTTCATGATACCATTTTCTCCAGAACACTACCAGTACCTCCTACGTTTACACGGAATTGCAAACTCCTAGCAGTGTTGCAACTATACGCGCAATAATTTGTACCATTTCAATCGCCGAACTCTTGTGTTGATCTCATTCGACAGAACATTTTAATAGCGGTAGAACAAGCCCTCCCTCGTTCCAACTGAATAATGTGTGGAGCAGCACTAGCGATTTTGGCGTCTCCCCCAGGGAAACCCTATTAAGTATCCAGATAAATCCGTCTTAAGATCAATAGACGAAGCCACAGTAAATTATTTATCGTACCACCTTGAGACTGCAGAACGGACACAACCGCATTCTGCAGACACGACAGCGAAGGCCTAGTGATATCGCACCACCGTCACCGCATGACTTTTCCATGGACGTGCTTTCATCCTTGCTTACCAATCTGAACCGTAACCTAAAGTATGTCAGCCCCGGCGTCAATTTTGCACACAGCGTTCTGTTCAGTCTGTTCTGACAGACTGCGACATGCAGCATACACGGAATTGATAAACCCAATGGTGCACGCCGCTTGCCCGCGGAACGCTGGGCCTAAAGATTCTATAGTGAATGCTGCGGCATAGGAATCTGTGTTAAACATATGCGATTTGAAGGAAAATGCTTTAACTGTTGCACAATGGTTCCATTCTGCATGTGCTCACCTCAGTCTCCGCGGGATAAGGAAATGTAATAACACGACAGATTCCGTCCGGTTCTGCTCCTAAAGATCTGATTGTAGCAATGCCTCACCCGCGCTAAGCGTCACATCGAATGTTGTTAGACTACCAGCCGTTGGTGCTACCTGCTTGACAGAGGCACAGGTTCCACCCGCTGCCAAAGTTGATTCCGTTAGTGCTACATTTCACACAACAGTACATAAGACGCCATTCGCTGCCTAATCAAAAGAGCAGCTACGGATTCCAAACAACATCATAATTATCTGACTGTTAAATGCTGCAGCGTGCCTGAATCGGAGATAAACTCCATCAAAAACAAGCTGCAACACTACTGGAAACAGTGAAACGCTCTGTGTCAACCAATAGAGGTCCAAGTTAGGCCTGCCATTATGATATGCCTCGTGCGTCATCCAAATTGCCTACTTTATTTTGAACCGTTTTTATTAAATAACGCTTCAGTCAGGAAACGATACGGGCTAATTCTTTAATAAGGCACTCGTCTCCGCACCATCCCGAATGTTATTGGAACGAACGTCAGAAAAACACACAATATCCGGTTGACTTCCTTAAACTTAAAATCGGTCCTTGTTCACGGTGTCCTTGAGCTTCAGAGGTCAAGCAAACTAGAGGCCAAAGCGCGTGATTGGAATGAATGGCGCTTCATGCATGAAATACTTACACTCGAAGACGGGATCGCCAATTTGAGACCAAAATTAGCGTCATCACTTACTCACAAATGCAGTGGTCGCCAAGTGATGGAAGCAGTGCTACAGTTTCAAATGTTTGCGGAAAATATGGTCAACCTACGGCATAAAATGCGCGAGATGCTGTCATCCGAACTACGCATAAAGTCGATGGAGGCAGAGTCGTAAATTAAAGTAGCGCTGACTAAGTAGGTCATGTGTGCAAACCCGTCAGCAAGCGCCTCATAACCGGGACAATATCAAAACACTCGAACAGCCAAAGGTGTACCAGGTTACTAACCACTCACTGACACTAAACACACCAACCGGCATGGTCCCTAAAGTTGTGCGGATGGCTCAATAAGATACGACGGTCAGCCGAGCCAAAAATTGCCGACATAAATGCCTCCCAGTGGCCTTATCAGCAAACACACTTCTAATCTCTGAGATCCTCAGCTGATCGTATATCAACTCACAAGACCTTCTCAGTAAGTTATCCCAACTCCGTACTCGTCAGATTTCCACTCCTTAAGATATAGTCATGTTAACCCAAACATGGCTAAATATTAAAATCATGGATGCTCAGATACTTCTACCCGGCATGACTTCATTACGAAACCATCGACCCAGTAGATAAAGCGGCGCACTGATATCATCGACGACCCAGAAACACAAGTTGTCGATTCTCTGTGGTGCCGTCTGCACCTGATACATAGTGATATGGCTGCACTAGCAATGATTTTTTGCCCTCCTATGTCCACCCTGGACATGAACCACCGCATAGCTTCTGCCACCTTACGAGTCGTGGTACGGTCATACAGCCACGTACTTTTGGTGGGGGACTACAACCTGCAAGCAACCGAAGTCCTCACTTCTCCCAACGAACAATCCAAAGCTGGCTTGCAAGAGGCAATTGACGATGTATCACTATGCAACCACGTCATCACTCTCAAACGAAAAACCAACCGTTTTAGACCTTGTTTTCACCAAAGAGGAACAACTGGTCGATACCAAAACCATAGATGCACTACTTGGAGGTAACAATCACGCGATGCTGCTCTCCCGCTGCATCTGCGATACGGAATACACCTGTGAAAATAACGAAGGAACCCATGTGGTCAACAATTACGACATCCTGTCCAACTTTGCTCCAAAACCAACTTTTCCTTCCTATACGAGCAGCCGTCCGTTGTCGCATGGAGGTAGTTTGTCACTTAGTTCACAGCCTTAGTAATAAACACGTCGGAAGCCAAGGTCTTTTACCTATAACAAGCGAACTCCTTCCTGCGGAGTAGGACTCCAAAACTTTGGCCATAAAGCCTTCTGCCTGGTGTGTATGTAAAGCCAGTCTGAGTGTGCCTACATAACTCAACGAAACAATTGCATCAAGTTTATCCATGAAGACAATCTCTAGCAGAACCAGGAATTAGGAACAAAATTTAGTATTTATCCTAAAAGGCAGTGCAGGCACCTAAACAAGCTCCCCAGAGTGCATCGAGGAATCTGTTCTACGTACAATAGATGGTCCTGTGATAAGTACACAAAATGCGGCCAAGACAATTCGGCAATATTTCATCTGTACTTTCCAGAGTAAATCGTCATCTCAACCGCCTTTTACACAGCTCCCACAGCCCCCAGGCTTAAGTCACCTATTGTTCATTGCAGTGAAAATGACGTAATACTATGGACATTGCGCGTGCACGATTCTCCTCGTGTGGACAACGTAAGTCGGAAGGCCTTAAAGAGTCGTCATGAATATCGCCAAAATGCTAGCTTGGTTATTTCAACTATAGCCTTATGCAATGCGGGTTCCGACGATGTGGAAACATAGCATATCCAATCCATTCTACAAGAGTAAGAATCGCGCAGAGCCCTCGAACTACCGTCCAATAGCTCTCCTTCCGGTGTTATCTAAAGTAATAGAAAGTATTATCGTAGAGGTGCTCATAGGGTCCCTTGAGAGGAACAACATTGTAATGTAACAGCAGCACGGATGTCGCCGCAATCGGTCCTGCACCACAAAATTGCTGCTAGTCGCAGAAGGCTGGGCGGAAGTAGTTGATGCCAGACAATGAGTCTACGTCGTCTACCAGGACTTCACAAAAGTGTTCGACGGCCCGGAACACCACATTCTCCTTCACAAGCCTCGAAACCATAGCATCGGTGATCCTGACTTGATTTAGAAAAGTAACTATTTTACTTAACGTTAGCTGAAGGTGAGAGTCCGCCGGTATATTTCCGACCCAATTACAGTCAAGTGTGTTTTGCCCCAAAAATTAGTACGGGCTCCACCGTTTTCCCTAGCAGTCAGCAACGACCTTTCCGGCGTGCTCCGATCGCACTTCCTATTAGTTGCCAAGGAGGTCAAGATCTGGCATGAAATCGGTTCAGTGGATGCTCACGTGGCACTGCGGATAAATATGGACAAGGTCTATACATAGTCCTCAGAAAACCGGCCCAAGTTCAACGTCGCGAACTGCATACTTATGTGCATACGTAATCAACGTATCTATGAATATCGACCAAGGGGCCAGCATTTGCAACGTAGCTCTCAAGAAAGTGACTTCGATGTAATCATGTCGGAGAAATTTGGCTGCTTGAAGCGCACTGAAATGACATCGTAAGGAACCCGTCAGCGCCTTGGTCCCTTACACAGGCCTTTCAGAAATTTCAAGCTACCTATCTTTCCACTTAGGTTGAACACCATCATGTGGCCCCACGTGGAGTACGCGATCCACTCGTGGTGTCATTGGAGCAAACACGATATTGATGCGCTTGAAGAACGTAGAAGGACGAAATATTTTAGGACATTGTTCCACATCCTCCACCAACACAAACCATAAGCCCTGCGATTGTACAGCGGTAAATATTCGTGTCAGTGAGGAGACCTCATGATGGTTTAGCTAATACTGACTAAACCAAACCACGGCTGTCCCGTGGTGATAGAACGTAACCAGAGTACCAACCTTCGAGGACATCAACTCAAACTGGCTACGCATTATATTCGACGTAATCATCGACAAAACGTATTTTGCATTCTGGTATCCAGAACATTGAGCGCCCTTCCGTCTCACCTCCTTTTGGCTCCAAAATTCGCGTGTTGCTTAAAACACCATAAGGAACCACCGTCTTATTTCGTGATACAGTCCGATTTTACTAAAAGGACGAGTTAACACAAACCCAACTACCTGTTCACTAGCCATTTCTTGACAAGGAAAAGGGCAGCCGGATTCGAATTTGTCTGTCATTGCGGCCAGCCACAGGAGGCAAACGCCTGCGCAGCATCACACACAGCTCCATCTACACACCCCATATCCAGTGTAAACCAAAGGAATAAGAACGGGAAGCATGTGGATGGGAGCCGCGTTTCATCAACGGAGCCGGCCCACACACCTTCACAAGCAAACACAAGCACGCTGCATTTGGGAATCATTAGCACACAAGGCGGTGGCTAAACCGTAGTCCGCTCCACACTAAGTACATGGAACCGCTCTTCGAGTATAGCACAGCCCACAAGGACCGTGCACCTCGTCCCCTCCAGCAAAGACCAACTGTCTCCCAGAACCAGTATGGATGAGGTAGTTGGTAGTAGACAGGTAGGCATGTTGTCAACATGCACATCAAGCGCAGCCGAACCGGCGATATCAAACAACGGCTAATTAATTGAAACGACGACAACAAATAAAATAAATCGAATTATGCGTCCAGATACGGTGACATAACCATAATAAATAAGAATATCAAACACATTGGTTAAGAACAAATCCGCGAAAACTTCAAGGTGTCAGAAGATATACTTAAAGAAAAAGCCACAAGCACGAAAATGTTATCGACGTTAACTAAAGTAGCTTAAGGAACGTGTGCAAGTATACAGCAGACGGTTCAGGTAGATATTAATATGAGATAAAAAGGGGCATTAGGTCCATATACCAGATCCAACATCTGAAATAAAGGGACTCAGCATGCAAGCATGCGGTTAGTAAATCCAATGCAACGTAACTACAAACGCTGCGCCGGTTCTACCTACAATCTCCACAGAACCCGTCATTAGGGTGTAGACCGAGTGTCCTCGCTCATGTTTCACTAGGTCTGCCTGACTCAGGCACTCGCGACCGCACGTGCTACAGCACCATGCGCTCGATGTCAATAAAGTACAACGCATCAGCGCCTCTCGCTTCCACAATTGCCGCTTCTTCTCTGCATGCATGTGGTCATTTTCCGCACCTCGGCAACTGCCTTCCTGATCAGATCGCGCCATGCACGCTAATCAACCGCCTTGGATTCCCATGACCCGCTATCAAGATTAGCAGGTGAGAGGCTCACTGATCATGTCCCGGTAACGAAGCTTCGGTTTCCCCAAATGCCGCTTCCCAATACTCAGGTGACCATTTAATAGTAGTTTTGGTATCTGCGTCGAATCCATACGCCACACATGGCCGAGCCACCTCAGATGTCGAAGCAAAAGTATGCAACCTACCTCATACATTCCACTTCGGCGCAACACCTCCTTGTCTGCAATTCTGTCGCACCAAACGATACGTAGAATCCGTCTCAAACACCTTTGATGGAACCGCTAGAGATATCGCACATCCCGCCGGTATATCGTCCACGTTTAATTACCGTATAGAACAACGGACAGCACCATGGATTTGTACACCAACCGCTTCGTGCCTACGATAACCTGATAGTTGATCCACACTAGGTACTCTAGCATCTGGAATGCCGCCACCGCCTTGCAGACTTGCATACAAAGCTCACTGTGTAGTTGCTGGTCCGTCGACACACTCCTAAGTTAACAGGAGCGGGAGGTGGTTTATAGTACTTAAACACCAATGTTGATTCACGGCACAATTGCAGATTGCACCTCCGGTGAAGGCTGAAAGTGACAGACAGTTTTGCTTGTGTTGATGGTGAGCCCGACTTTGGATACTGTCGAAGCCCGAGCACTAGTCATGTGTTGCAACTCATCCGCGTTGTATACAAACAACGCACAGTTGTCAGCAAACATAAACATACGGATAGTTGTCTCACAGACTGATGTTCTGGCAACGAAACGACGGATGTTCAGCAACCCACCATCATTACGGTGCTCCACACAAACTTCGTAAGCACAACCCACATCAAAATCACAAGACATCATTGCAAGAAGATGAATATGAAACAGAGCAGGAGCTAAGACACAGCCGTGCTTCACACCAGAGACAGCTGCAAGCTCATTAGATGTCTGTTCACTCAGCCGCTGCCTCGCCCGCATACCACCGTGCAGATATGCAATTAAACTTACATACTTATTTGGGCAAACAAACCTACCCAACACCAACCACAATGCCTCGCGGTTCACCGTACCAAAGGCCTTGGTGAAATCAACGAAAAGCCAGTCCAACGGCTGGTACCGTTCTCTACACTTCTCCTGCAACTGACGAGCCGCAAATAGCATATCGATGGTGCTGCGACTCGAACGGAATTCACACTGATCTTCTGCCACTTTGGGTTCCACAACCTGACTGACTATGCGGTTGAACAGGACTGGGGCAATCACCTGACCCACACAACTCAGCAAGTTGATGCCACGAGAATTAGTGTAATCATGCCTGCTCCCTTCGCCCTTGTGCAGTGGTAGAACAAGGGTATCCTTCAGCTTAGGAGGCACATCCTCCTCAATCCACACGCGTTGCACCAAGTGGTGCAGCACATTCACCAACGCGGGTCCGCATGTTTCAATCACTCAGGTGAATCCTGTCGGCACCGGCACACTTGTCGTTTCGCAGCTGAACAAGTGCTGTCTGCGCCACGCTCAGTTTCGGCGTGTCCGCCAGACTCATCTTCACATCGTGCTTCTTGAAGGCGTTTAAGGTAGGCCCGCCAATTTCTGAACGGTTGTGTAAGAGACAGTCAAAGTGTATTTGCCAGATCGGCATTATGTTTGCAGCCTGTGTGCAGGTAGCGCCTGATCTACCATCGATTAGCGTCCTCAGCGGTTCCAACCTCAGTCCATACACCGCCTTCAAGGAGTCGAAGAGTTCCTCGTGTTGGCGGTAATTGGCGTAGTATTTCAGCTGCTTCGCCTTCTTCGTCCACCATGATTTGTTAATGCGACGGAGCTGTCGGTCAGTCGCATTCGAAGTTTGCGAAACTGACTCTTCTTCCCCAAGTCACTAGGGTCTGTGACATGTGCAGCGAATGCTGCATTCTTCTTCAGCACCAATGCGCCACTCATCGCGTTGTTCCGAGCAAACCTACTGGGCGGCTTACAGTTTGCGCGCCAGCTGGTCTCCTCGTCTGCAACTGTCACGTGGTCTGGAATGTGGTGCCACAGGTCGCTCACTGTGGCTATGTATTTCACATCACACAGACGTGCAGCCTTTGACATCTCCAGCTCCATCATCTTCACCATAGTTTCACGGCCATAGTTTTCACGGCAGAATTGCAAAACATCCGCTTACGAAACTATATGTACAGTTTGGTCCGCATCATTTTGGGGTCACTGTCATACTCAGCTCTACGCAACACACGTTTTATGCGCAATCCACGCATATCACACCGACGTACGAGAACAGTCGATCAGGTGAGCGTGACCGCTCCGTGGGTGCGTCAAGTTACCATATCACTTGCTCTGAGTGCAGACCGAGTGTTCGTGACCGTTATCTCGTGAGTGGCACACATTGAGAGCAGCCTGTCACCTTTCTCATTCGCTCAACCAATGTCATGCGGACCGATGACACCTGTGCAAGCTGATGCATCACGCCCAACGCGCACGTTGAAATCACCTAGCAGAAATAGCCGTGTGCTCCTCGGCACAGGCCGTATCATGGAGGATAGTTGAGTGTGGTCACGCGTGTCATCAGGATAACTCATGTTCAGACCGTCCGTGCTTATAAAATGGCAAACATACATCATCTGAGTCGTGGGCGAGCAGCCATCATTCGCGCGCTGATGCCAGTTGGTGCATTTATTAGCTGCCCTTTTATGCGATCGGAGAGCGCAAATCCGACCCCATGTTTGCGTAGTGCTGAGGCGGCGTTACCTACCTATAAGGTCGTGAAGCCAGCAAAACGTCCTTGCAACTTTTCTTGATCAGTGGGCCGAGTCTCACTGAGCGCCGCAATATCGCTGTCGTATGCACCAGTTCCAGCGGGACCAGTGCAGTGCGTCGCTCGTGGCGCTCACTCGGATTCCGTTCCAGTGGTGTGCGCAAGGCCCAGTACATGATGCCGTGATTTGCGCGCAGGCATACAATTGCGTTGGTGGGCAATCGCACCCGAGTTGGCGGTTGTGTTTCGGAGGTTTGCTTGAGGAACTCCACCTAGAGTCATTGGCTCAATAGCCTGACCCACAAGGCAGTTGAGAGCAGATCCAACTCAGAATGTGATTGCAGAGACAGATTGGTATCTGCTTGAGGTCCTTCACACGCAGCCTTTGTGGTACTAGACCGATTCGTATATGTTATGCGACCTTATTTTGATACGTACCTGCGACCACGGCCAGACGCAGGTGGATTTTGGCAGGTTTGCGCCAATTTGACCGGGGGCGGCCTGGCTTGAGGCGGGCAGTAACAAAACATTGAGCATCCGGAGTTGCCCATCCACCGTCAGATACAATGCGTGGCGCTCGCGCTCTATGCCAATCGAGCTGTGAGCTTATAACCCTTAGACTTGTTTTTTCCAGTGGCTAGATTTAACGGAAGAGGACCATCGACCAATTCCTAACCTCCGACGAGGATAGCTTGGATACTGGCAGGGCGCCTACACCTGCCAAGCGAACTACTCAGATCCTCAGTCAAAGTCTTCGATTAAATGTAGACCCGAATAGCAGCGGTTCTAGCACATGGTCAGCTCACTGACTCATGCGGATTGGTGTCGTGGATCTCAGCATAGAGGAGGGCATAACCCAACTCTCACATAGCAGTCACCATGAGGTTGTGTCCATGACATGACCCGATGTCACGTCCATCACCAACCTCAGCGCAACATAGACTCCCCGCTCATCTCATAACATAGCTGTGAGGAATCATTGTGCAAGTGAAGAGCTTGGTGAGTTACTTAAATGCCACCTTTCCATTTTGTTGGTTATGTTTTACGTTTTGTTCAAGATACGCACGTTTGTCATTGTATAGCCCTAGTCAAGCAATTGCAGTTTAACAATAATAAACAATTTTTCAGTGTTCATTGTTATATTCTTTCCTGAGGCCCAACGCTGTTGCCTGCTGCAGTTTTCCATTTTCCAAGAACCCCCTTCTATCTAAATTTTTCGGCTACTCGGTTGGCTTCAACTGATCGAACCACCTGAAATTCTTCCTGGAGCTGCTCTGCTTATACATACTTTGATCACTTATATGTCCTCTGAGATTGCTTGAACAATGTGCATTAGACAACCGTCGGATTTCGCCTTATTCTAGAGAGTCATATACCATTTACTCACAGTGTTTTAATCCAAGTTCTTGTTTTTTCCTTCATTTCCATTGTTGGAAACGACTGGGTCGATCGCCTGAGTTGATGTATTAACGCTTCCAAAAAGTTAATGACACACGTCCTTGGGTGATTGCCACGAACCCACTGGCGAGCAAAATGCAAAAGCTGACTCAAATGAGTCGGAGGTTGGAACGGGCTGAATGGTTGGAGTGTCTACGCTCTGTACCAATAACAGCAGTACCAGTGATCAGTTAGCACGGAGTTGGCTTAATTGCTAATTAGCACTTTCGGTACACGGTCTGATGAAGTGTGGAAGTGAGAATGAGACCGCGCATGGAAGCAGGCCCCCAAGCGGGGGTTATCCAGAGGGTGGTATTTCTTCCCTTTGCCATTTGAATATATTTGCACTTATGTCTACTCTCAAATTATGTCTTAGAAATTCAATTACCTGATTGAAAGCCCCAACAACTGCTTTGGACACAGCTTAAAAATATCGAGCAATTTTCTACCATGCATTAGTGCGGTGTATACCATGATCAGGCGACTCATTTAGCCTGTATCTTGCAGTGCTGCGGAATAAAATATTTATTTATGTATTGTCATCCAAACCCCCTTGTTAGCGTATGCAGCCAAAGGTGTAAAGAAGGAAGACGAAACACGTTAACGGAATCCCAAAAGCTATGTGACAAAGTACGAAACCGCAGCGGGGACATTTGCAAAGGATAAAGGTTTATTGTAACTATAATAGCTTATATAATTGTTAACAGCTTACACAACCTAACAAATTATCACAAATTTGTGAAAATACCTTTGTAACCCCTTGACAAGTTGAAATAGAGAGTCTCGTGCTATGTAAAGCGTAACAGAACGTTTGTATTGCACACCCAGAGTGCCATAACTTTGCTCTAGTTTCACATGTCACCAAATGGAACTGAAATATATCCATCGAGTGATCGTCTCTAACTTTTACCCCACTGTTGCTTTGTCTCCATCTTCGGCAATGTGTAAGTGGAGCCGTTCATGTTCACATAGAATCCGAAAAAGAAGAGCAATCAAGATAAATCCCGAATCGCTTCCACTCTGTTACATTTCCACCTTCCTCTGTTATGCCTGCTATGTTTATTATTATCTCCTGTGCTTACTCGACCGTAGTACTTGGAGAAAACGTCAGATTAAGAGCTAAAAGTAGGGGATAGCCAATATTACACCCACTTCTTCGTACCCTAATCACGGGATGTCATTACTCGTCGTGCAATATTAATGATTGCTCAATCAGTGAAGTTAAGGCGTTCTTGTAGGTAAAACGCACCTCCTTACTGCCAGATTAATTTCGAACCTTGGCTAAGCACACCCACGAAACTATAAGATGGCTAGTCGAGTTAATGTATTAACTTTTTCACTGGTGTCATATTGTTAAAATACTAACGCAATCATTAACCAACGGTTTCATTTTCAGGTAAATTCGGCCAGTTCCTCCATGATATCCTTGACAGCAACAAACAGGATATGAGCATTTAAACATTCCCGGGCAGTCGATTATGCATAAACGCATAGTACAGAATTCGGAACAAACCCCGGTATATTTTCTTTATTCCAACACATCTACTCTGTATCTGTTAATATCTGCGTTTGACCATTTTCCTATATGTTTATGTGCATGCATGTACCACACAGTACATTTTACATTTCACCCTGTGTTGAATTAGCTCCTCGCAAAGTCGAGTGATGTACTATTTATTTAATTTTTGTAGGTGGATGCTATGCATGATCATTCATCCCAGTCACGTGGTTTAGCCTCTGCAATGTTGTTGAAGGACCACGGGCAACCTAATGATGCTTTGGTTCCTGAACGCAAGGAACTCGAGGTAATTGATCAACTTAGTTATTTTAGCAGCTGCATAAATAACCACTGGTCAGTTCACTTAGCTAAATATAGAACTACCTTCGTGGACCTGTGCCCTCTGTCACGTCTGAAAGGCCATGTGTGTGCCGTCCTTCTCTGTGCAAATGAGACTTTGTCACTTCGATCTCAGGACCTAGGGCACCTGCAAGTCTTTTCTCATTACTGCTTGCTGAACATTGCTGCTGTCGAATGACACCAACATCACCGCAACGTTGCAGTGCGTAAGTGAGTGGTAGTCGAAAAACTGATAGCACTTAACAAATTGCATTAGCTTGGGATGAACTGCGTATGCCAAGTCACCGCGTACCGAGATGGGTCTTAGTTTGTTCTTTAGATTTACGCGGGTGCAAGATTCGAGTTGGGCGAAAGTTAACTTGGCGGCGATAAATAAAGGCCCTGACGACAAAACTGGATGTCAAGGATCAGTCGGTATCCAGACTGGAGTCCTCGTGACTTGCCTGTGTTTGGCTTGAGAAGTTACAAGATATGACTCGCAGTGAGCGCTATTACCGCGTCTGCTGTCAGTTCGTAGTCGGGTTGCTCGTTTAAATAGTGTTTGGTACTGGGGCACCTGTGGGGTATTGGCAAAGTATGACGCAGAGTACTGAAAGCATTAAGAATGCTCTCTCGATGATGTCGCCATATGTTTGCACGATAGCCAACTCTTTGTGATGGTAGGTTTTTGACAAAGTGTTGATGGTCTTTACTCTGAGTGTTCGTTTGGGGATCTATGGTTTTACACTAGGTAGCTATTATCTCTCTCCTGTTATTTTTCGTTCAGTAAGTCACCGTGGATGCTGTTTATGAACTTGCATTTTGTTTGATTACTACAAAGGCTTTACGCATACTGTACAGACGTAAGTGGGTTATTCACCGGTCAAGCCGTTATGCGAAAAGCAGACCAGTATGCCCCGGCACATGGCAATGGATTACATTTCTAGTATATATTGGTTGTTTTTTGTTTAGCTTGTTTGTGGTACTTTATCGCGGCTCTTCATTTTGACCAGTTGACAGAAGAGGTGACGGATTTCCTTTATCCCAGTCCTCTGGGTATTTATGCCCTTCGATCCACTTCAGTGACTTTTCTCTTTTTCACCAACTGTTGGCGAACTAACGCTCTGCGTTGGTCGGATGCTTTGAATTCCGCGTTGGGTGCATTTCAGGCACCTACTCAAATATGACACTTAACTTGCCATGTGCGACACTGGCATATGACAGACCTTGGTGGAACATTTCCTAAACTACACTCTAGTTTTTACCAACATCACAACAACAGCTCACAAAGTGTTGTTAAGTATCAACACCATTTTCGCGGTCTATAACACTATTTTTTTGCGTGTGAGCTCGTCGCGTTGCGTGGGTGCATTCGGGTACGAATGCACTCAACTTCGGAACATGCACTCAGCTGGTTCACTGTCATCAAACGTACGAATGCGGTCGTCCGTGTCGTTAAGTTTTGTGGAATTTGTTTATGTGATTGGAACAACAGAGATAATGGATACACGGTTTGGTAATGCAGCCGCTATGTGACCGCTTTATGCAGCGTCCAGCTAGAGGGCTTCTATAAAGGTCGATATCGGACTACGGTGGGTCTGTTAGGCGCATAACGTGGGTGCATGTCTTGATGGAATACATAACCCATTTTTGGCATATCATTAGCAGTGTATTCGTAACTCGTTCCTGCAAAGGAATGAACTCATTACTGTGAAGCTGTTAGTCTTCCACAGAGATTACTAGATTTTGTGTTTCCAAAAACGCATTTTCATACGTCCTGAGAACAGGACCACAGTAAACTTTTCTTACACGTTGATGAATAGCCTACCATTGTGGATGGAATGGCTGATTTTCATATATATTCTGTAACTGGAATACAGCTTATTTTTCTTGATAGAGATATTCAAATGACGCTATATAGGGGAAATCCACATAGCTATGACTGACTGCACTCTAAACAATAGATTTATTTCACTTGCCACCTACACTTCACTGCATATAGCTAACTTTCTAGGGGCATGTACAGTCTTCTTCATTCCATTACGACGGATCCCATAATTTTAGTACCATTTGGGTTTTCTCGAACATTGTGATAAACTGCTGAGCCTATATTGAGGTAAATGACCGTTAAGAAGACTGGATCGCTTTTACATTAATACCTCCGTAAGTTGACCACCCAAGTGACTGGACCAAATTGGTCAAAACTGCTGGTGTGCTACCAAAAGCAAGTATAATGTTTGAGGCTAGTAGCACATAGAAAGTAGGCAAGTATGGGACAATGAAATGTTAGCCGCCACCGTTGCTTTGTGTGTATACACACCAATCATGATATACAGCATCATTATCACAGCAAAAATGGGCCAGAAAAACTGTTATTCTTGCACACACCCAGCTCTACTGGAGTGTAAACCATTCCACCTAAAGCACTGTAGGTAACGGTCGTTCACCTAGCCCAACCAGTTGCCGGATTTTTCAGAGTTGTCTGGACGAAAACCTAGCTCCGTTAACTTGGAAACGAAGTAGTATAACCCTATTCACAAGGGAAGAGATCCACCTGCTCTTGACAATTACCGTCCGGTAACACTTTTTCTTTTGCACGCCAAAGTCATGAAAATGATCATCGCTGACGTGCTGATGGGCCACCTGGAAAGCACCGGCATTATAGCGCAGGGGCAGCACGGATTTCGTAGACATCGATCATGTACCACGAATCTGCTGATGATACGTGAAAATTGGAACAAAACAATCGACATGGGGACAGGAATCGATGTTATTTACATGGAATTTTCGAAAGCCTTCGATCGCTTGGATCATCTAATCCTCCTACACAAACTGCAGCTCTACAGTGTCTGCGATACAGTATTAGGATGGGTTGGTAACTTTCTGCGCGCGTGGTTAGAGTCCGATCATCTATGACTGAGCCTGTCCGAGTAGAGGGCGACGATCTTGCAAGAGCCATCACCTCAGAATTTTTAATTTTCGCGGATGACGCTAAGATTTGGCGGGTGAGAAAGGGAATGGACGACCACAAGTTCCTCCAGTGCGACCTAGACGGGCCCTGGTCTTCGCCGGTGAGGAACACACTGCCATTCCATGTGAAGTAGTGACACGCTGTCCACCTAAATAAATAAATTAACGATTCTTCCGCCATAGACGCGCCTAAACCTATGAAATGGGGGCGCACGATCTGTAGACAGGTCATCAGGATCGTGACCCCGGAGTGCTAGTGCAGTATGACCTCAGTTATTCCAGATAGTCGGAATCTGCGTCAAAAAGGCTAACCAGCAGATTGGTCACGTGCGGATAGAATTTGGGTGTTTGGATTCATCCATCTTCCCTCCGAGACCCAAATCCTACGTGCGTCTCCAAGTCGAATATCCAACCCAAGCTTGGCACACTTGGCTACGTCTTGACGTTGCAGTGCTCTAAACATTCTAATGTCGAGAAAAGTGTTTTGTCAAAGGATTGCACAACCTTTCGTACCAGCAGTTACTGAAGACATTCGGAGTGTCCAGCGGACATTATCGGCGGCTATCAAATACTCAGCGACCCCACGCACATATGCCGCCACCTCTTGAAACTCAGCCCGAACACCCACCTCAGAGATAAGAGCCTGAAACTGTATCAACGACGTAGTTGACATTTCCTCATGGCGGCACTAACCTCAGCTCATAGCGACCCAGTGATTCCGCTTTAAGCATACACCGACCTTTTCAGTGCCTACGTTTTGATGTACTCAACAGCAGCCTAGACTTTAGGAATTCTCTTCGACAGGAAGCATTATTAGCAGTACTTGCCAGTGGATCGATTTGGTCGTTAAAGCAGTTGTGAAAGAGGATAAGTATATTTACAGAAATAGATTTGTACGATCATCTATGTTATTGAAGTATGGGTTCAAAATCTTGGCCGATGTTCTGCTTGCAGTGCAGAAACTACCCGACGGAGTTGGCGAACACTTTCTTCAATGTATCCTTCGTGCGCGCACGACGTTCTTTCATTATTTTTGCTTTCAGTTAACCAATGTACGCGGCCTTGTTTTGTGCAATCTTCGGTTCAGATAGCCCCGTAGAAATAAACCCGTGGTGTTCCAATTTGGTGAGCGAGCAGGTCGCTCCATTGGTCCATCGCGTCCGATCCAACGGTGAAAAAATTTGGTGGTGAGGTAAGCACACACTGTCTTAGCAGATTGTGCAGGTGCACCATCATGTTGCCACCAAATGGCACTACATGCCCCTTCGGCATCCAGCTTTGGAAGCACAGATGTCTGGAGCATTTCCAAGTACGACGATGCTAGGAAAAGGCTTTACGCTTTAGAACTTTAAAATACTAACCGACCGATCATATTCGCGGAAAAGAAATATGAGCCAAGTTTTCTGGCTTATTAATCTTGTCCGAGCCATCCGTTTCCCACTGTGGTGCACGCATGGTACGGTATGTAAGTGTCAATAACGCTTAGAGGATAGTCGAGCAACGCGTTGCCAACCAAACTGCGGCGTCCAAGATCGATTCCACGTGCAACCAAATAACAGGAACTAAGTCAACCCCACCGGTAACGGCAAAAAAGGCCACAGTTGTTGAACTACGGTTTTCTATTTTACAATTATAAAATATCATAATTGCGACATACCAACGATATCCTCACAAACTAGGTACAGAATGAGCGATCACGGCAACGAGCAACAAGTTGCTGGTTCAAGCACAATGCAAGCTAAATGCAACCACACACTGGAGGTATAATGGTCACGACCGGGACGAATCAGGACGCATGCAGTCTATAACCAATCACAAAGGGAGTAGAATCAGTCTATGGGGGAAAGCCTTGAGGCCGCAAAGTCAGACATGGTTTGTCCCTGAGCTAGGACAGTCACCAAGGAGAACGCAAGTGCGTCAATCGATTGTGCACAGAGAGAGAGGGTCGATACGCCAATTAGACGTCTACGTACAGGGTGAACAAAAAATGATCAAAAGGGTAGACCACATATCATTGGGCGGATTGATGCGAATAGGCGTTATTCTGGTTAACAAAGGGCGCGCATGAGTAGGTGTCAGGTGTAGGAGGTAAGGGGCATTGAATGTTATTGTACACACAAGCAAGGGCATGGGGAAGATTGGGTAGGGATTTGCGCCAGGTGTGTAACGATAGCAATTGGGCAAAATTGTCCTTTACACGGTAGATCTTCGTGGGTTACTGGTGGTCTAAGAATACTGTTTCATTGTTTCAGGCAGATGCAATAGTGCCTCATCTGTGAAGGTGACAGAATGAATGTCCCCGTAATCCAGAAATCAGCGGCACATTGCATGCTGCTTCTCCAGATGGCAGGGGTTCAAAACCTGAACTTGAAGTGCGCTGAAGCTTCGAAATTTCCGTTCCTTTACTATCCAGTGTACCTCGTATCGGGTAGCGCCACAATGCTCTGCGATCCAACGAATGTTGAGATCGGGACATTTCCATGCTCCGCTGAGTACAGCGTGAGCTGAACAGTCGTCAGTGGTGATGCAAGGCGGGCGGGGACGGTACACATTCCTGCGTTCAAAGCGTTGCATCATCGTGCAGTTGATGCGGCGTTTAAACCGCATTCACTATACAGCCGAATAATCATCCTGCGCTTATAAGCAGGCGAGTTATGTGCTTTTGATCGCAGCTACCTACTTGAAGGGAGTGTCTGTGCGGGCTCCATAACCTGAGGCACTGATGCATTGATAATGACGCGAATTAAGTTGGTTAATATCGTCCTCACCTAATCCAAAACACCCGGTTCGCCGAGATACCATCACGTTCACACATTCACACCGCAGTTGTGGTAGTGCGATTCAGCTTACCTAAGCCGAGTTGACCGGGTATCTAACTGTCTCGCTTTGTCCAGCGTGACAAACAGATAGCTTTCAATCGCTCCAACACCTACGGTTGGCCATGACCTTCAGCACTTAGTGCGAAATTACCTGACAGCTAACGACCTTCGGGGACGCGTTATGACTGCCTGTACTCATCTCGCTCGGCGACCAAAATAGGCTAATGTGGCCTGTCGGTCCGTCCTACACCAGCCAAAGCTTGCACCCAGCAGCTCCCTGAACTAAACGGCTCGTTTGCTAAAAATGCCGTACGTCCTCACCACTAAGGTAAGCAAAAAGTTCATGTTTCTGCACACGTGCGCCAAAAGCAGTACGCATTTTGCAAAATTCGCTAAACCTTGAATGTCTATTGGATGGTGGGAATAACACCCGTAAATGACCGGCATTCACCATAAGCGAGCCACAGTAGGTCCATGAATCGCGCTTCTTATTCTGTATTATGTGGTCCTCGGCCTTTTTGTGCCGGTCAGTTTCTATGTTGCCATGTAGCTGGGTTCAGCACAAACGTTCTACTTTTCGTAATTGTGTGTACTCGTGTTCGCCTAACCCTTGACGTCCAGTTCAAACATCCAAATACACAAACCCCCACACAGGATACATGCTGTTTTCTCAGGCAATGGGTTCTCTGATTTGCGTTTATGAATTCCACGCATGCAAATCAAGTGCACGCTGGGTTGTGGGTGCAAGTGAGCCATTCGGGAAACGTTGGTTGGTAAATCTGCTAACGTTCAACTTCTTGAGGCTGGATTATTCATGTCTGCCATAGCCCATATGTTTAACCTACACGGGTCTGTCTTGATAGGTTTTATATATTGACCTTACAACCTATGAAAATTTAGTCAACATAAGGAGTGGGCAATTTTAGAGTTTTTGCTCTATTTTATTTCCATGGAATAGATCTTGCATGCCTCTTGCCGAGCAACCTGTAAATATTCACATGTTCACAAAATTAACACAAGCACAGCCATGCTGGAAAAGTCAAAAGTACTTGCAAATATCGCGGTTACTATTTTTCCAATTATTCCATCATTTTCAGGCTTTACTTTGAACGCCTGGTTTTAGCAAGCAAACATGATTTGCCAAACTAAATGTGAATTTCATTTAATGCTATTTAGCTTTAATTGCATTCTTTCTGAAGCAGGAGGTGGAAGAAATTTTGCTGTGATAAGTCCAGCACAGCCCGTTTTCTGTGTACTGACAGAAATCGACCTTTTTATATTTTAATTGATGAAGTCCATTGAATTCGAAAGTGTGATATCGATAAACTTACTGCCAAAGTTGGATCCATACAAATATTTTATACCTCGACAATAGATGTCACGGTATGACATATGTGGAACGGTAGCCGCGTAATTATTTGAGTTACAACGAAATCGGCATGTTCTTGGGGATGGAGCAAATCTGTTTTCAACTCCAGAGACTCAACTTTGGGCGAATTATACTAAGGGGAACAAGTCACCGCTGCTTAATTTTGAACAGAATAACGATTTACGATTTGATGGATGCGAAAGAGAAAATGCGTAAAGAAACGAAAACATTATATTATTATAATATTATATTATACCGGCACACCATAAATAGCAAAACACTAGGCTTTGATTGAGAGCTCAGTTGCATGCTGACTGTACTTCGGGGTGGGTGGATCCGAGACATTTGTTGAAAATCATCATCAGCTAAAGCTAGAGTTGGGAAACACCTCAGCTACTGTGCCGCAATACGTAAGTGAAAAAGGAGAAAATAATGCAATTGGTGCAAGCCGGCTGAGCTACCGGTAACGGATGGGCATCATTCCAGTAAGCTACCAGCCGGCTACTGTACATCCAAAAAAATTAATATGCAAGATTATATGAGGCTAAATAGTGAGATCGTGGTTGGAGAGGAAGGCTAAGAGTGATGGGACGGACAAAGAAACTCACAGCAGGAACGCCACTGAGGTCGACTCCTAGCCATAACAGCAGGTGTATCCGGTCAAACGTGTTCATCGTCTTTCGGACCCCAACCAGGGAGCCGAGACGCTCCAACCGAGGCCAACTCAGAAGTGAGGGTATTCCTTCCTCAGGACCAAGTCTTCGCTTGGCCACATCTCTTCTTCTTCCATCCACACCCCCGGCGAGCAAGCAACTCAAGTTGCGGGAGTCGGTGGGCTGGCATGCGTACCACGTGGCCGAGCCATCGGAGCCTGGTGCGTGAAATGACGGTGCTGAGCGGTTCATTTCCTTTTCCTGTGCCGTAAACAAGGCGGCCAACACGCTCGTTGCTCACGCGGTGTTCCCACCAGAGGTGAGACAAAATGCGAAGACACCGATGGTCGAACATAACTAGCCTCTTCAGGTCCGCTGCTTTAAACGGCCAGGTTTCACAACCAAACGGTAAGGTCGAACATACCGCTGCATTGTACACTCTACCCTTCAGGGCAAGAGTAACGTAGAGCCGGCGCCTTAAGTAGCGAAGGTTAGCAAATGCGCTTTGACTAGTCTATACTAGTCCGAGAGTGTTCTCGCTCTGGTAGGGATGCCAGAAAACCAAAAAGACGGACACAACGGATTGTATTCGCGGAAGGCTACAATCGAACGAAAAACGAATGAAGCGACAAGAGCGTACGTCAGTGTCGGAACTCACCGTGGAGAAACTGGTGAGCCGGATGCAGTTCATAATGGCCGTAGAGTCGGCATTAAAACAAAAATCAATATTCTATGACTGAATAATAAAAGTGTACATAAAATAAGAAATATCTTTTGGGTTGCTACAGAGCTCCCCTCCTAGAAGGCTGAACAAAGAAGCCTTCGAAATCAACTGGTTGTGGATCCAAGTTCTCAAAAGGTTCTGGTATACAAAGATGTGTCTGCTCGGGTTCGGAAAAAAATGTAGCCGAAAATTCGTATCCGCTGTGCCGTCCGGTCTTTATTATTTATTTATTGCAGGGCAGGGTGCATTTCGGCGAGCCGTTGGAGCGGGCTTGTCGGACTACAAAAACTGGCTAGTTCAGAAAAAGGCCGACAGGACCTCAACCTCCGCTGCTGCCAAACGGTGCGCTTGGGAGTGGTCTCTCCCCCCGCCGCACCCCGCCCCGCGCCAAAACTACCCTCGTCCCAAGTGGAAACGACCATGGTCCCAAGGAGAAACGACCCTCTTCCCGAGGATAAACGACCAGTGTTCGGGTCAAGGTCCTCGAAAACATTCCTCGTGTGGGCCAGTCGACCGAAGAGGAGGGTTGGGGCATATAGAGACGAGAAAATAGGAAAACACGCGCAGAAAACGCCAAAAAGAACAAACGAATGCTCTGCGTGTTTAAATATATTTTGGTTTTTGAATATTTTTTTCGAAAAAGGTTTTTCGGAGGTATTTTGACATTGTTGTTTGTTTTCAGAACGTTAATCGACCAAAAATGGGGTAAAGATATACAATATCTACAAAGTTAAAAGTATTTACACTGTACATAGTCGGAAAAGCGGACGGGCTTACGTACCTCCCGACCACGGCGATTGGTCGTGGGAGGCGACGGACTAGGTTCGGGAGATGTCGGGACGGCTGTAGCTTGTGGACCGTGATCGTGGTCTGGTTGAACTTCAATAGCATGCGGAAAACTGGTATGGTGAGTTGTGACGTGGCACGAAGCACTACTAGACGAAGTAGGCGAGGTAGTTTCTTCCATAAAGGCGGGTTTCAGACAGTCGATGGTGACGACTTCGTGTCGACCACCGCAGGCCAGTAGTGTACGCCTTACTCGCACGATGCAGCACCTTGAAAAGTCCTATGTACGGCGACTGAAGAGGCTATCGAACACCGTCTGCGCGAAGAAGGACGTGTGAACACGTAGACAGCTTCTCGGGCAAGTACACTGGTGTCTTCTGCGATCGAGGAGCGTGTGGACGTAGCTCACGCATCTGGTGAGCCAGTCGATCAGTGTAACTTCCGTAGTCAAAAGTGGAAGTACATGGGGCTGGTGCTACCAGCTGTCCGGACAACCGCAGCGTGCAGCCGTAGACTAGCTGCGCTGGTGTGACGTCGAATTCGGTCTTAACCGTGTTTCTTAAGCCTAGGAGAACGAGGGGCAGCGTTTCAGACCATGAAGGATCTGCGTGCGCACGTAGCGTTGCCTTCAACTGGCGGTGAAAACGCTTCACCATGCCGTTAGCGGCCGGATGATACGCTGTCGTCTGGACGTGGCGACAGCCTAAATCCTTAAGCAACATGGCAAATGTCGACGAGAAATGTGACCCTCGATCGGTGGTCACGATGGCCGGACAACCGTATTGAGCTACCCAGCGCACTATAGAAGCTTTCGCTATCGTTTCCGAGGAGTAATTTGGAACGGGGACGGCCTCAGGCCATCTAGTAAATCGATCGATGCAGGTCAGTAGATGTACAGAGCCTTTGGTCGACGTGCACGTGATGAAAGCATGCGTCTGGCGTCGGAAACGTGCCCAATGGGCTTCTCGTGTGCTTGTGCACCTTCGCATGTTGACACGGAAGGCAAGCAGCTGCTCAAGTACGAACGTCCCGATTAACATTGCGCCAAACGAATCGTGCGGTTACGATTTTAACCGATGCACGAACGCCTGGATGAGACAAGCCGTGCAACGCGTCGAACACTGTCTGTCGAAACTCGCGTGGGACGAGTGGGCGCGGCATGCCCAGAGATAAATTGCAGAGTATCGTTCCGTCTGATGATGTCAGCGGAATGGGTCGTATATCCAATGAGGGAGACCTGCGTAGTAGATCAAACTCAGGATCGTTGAGTTGTGCTGTGGCCATGGCTGCCAAGTCGATAGCAGTGCCAGCGTCAGCGGAAATAGCTTGAATGCGGGAAAGTGCATCGGCGACGGCGTTGTGCACACCTGAGACATGCCGTATATCGGTCGTAAACTGAGCGATATAGTCAAGGTGGCGCGACTCTCTAGGAGAGTATCGGTCGGTAGTCGAGCCCAGCACGTAAGTCAGGGGTTTGTGGTCGGTGAAGACGGCAAAGGAGCGGCCTTCTAAGACGTGTCGAAAGTGACGTATCGCTAGATACACTTCTAGTAGTTCTCTACCGAACGTGCTGTAACGAGGTTCGATAGGTTGTAGGCGTTTGGAGAAAAACGCTAAGGGCTGCCACTTGTCAGCTACGCGTTGCTGCAAAACAGCTCCGACTGCGACGTCCGATGCGCCAGTACTAAAGGGACAGTGGGGCGGCCTGATCGTGATGCGCTATAGAAGATATGTGGGCGATAACCTCTTTCAGCGACTTAAAAGCAGCGCGTGCTGCGGTAGGAAATTCGAACGTCTTGACTTTCCCTCGGAGAAGGCACGTGAGTGGTTGCATCAGCGAGGCGCAGTTGGGTATAAATCGACGGTAAAAGTTGACAAGACCATCAAAACGCCTGAGCTGTTTGAAAGAATGAGGCTCGGGGTAGTCGATAATGGCTTAAATTTTATCCTGCAGTGGCACGACGCCTGCAGAGGAAATACGATGGCCGGAGAAGTTTACTGAGTCGACACCAAACGAACACTTTTCTGGGTTGATCGTCACCCCGTGTTGAGATAAACGATCAAAAAGTGCTCGTACGTGGCGGAAATGCTCTTCTCGTGAAGAGCTTGCGATTAAAATGTCATCGAGTTGCGCGTAAGCGAAGTCCAAGCCGCGACAAACTTGGTCGATGAAACGCTGAAAAGTTTGTGCGGCTGTCTTTAGGCCAAATGGCATGCGCAGAAACTCGAGCAAGCCAAATGGAGTCGTCACGGCAGTTTTAGCGATGTCCGCTTCGGCTACCGGAATTTGGTTTTATGCGCGTACCAAGTCGGTTTTGCTGAAGATACTTTTACCCGCCAGACTGGCGGTGAGATCCACTATGTGTGGGATCGCATAGCGATCGGGCGTGGTCACCGTATTCAAGGATCGTTAGTCGCCGCAAGGACGCCAGTCCCCCATGACCTTCTTCGGGACCATGTGCAGAGGCGACGCCCATGGGCTGTTGGACGGTCTGACGATACCAAGTTGAAGCATGTGGTCAAATTCGGCTCGTGCTGCCCGTAGTTTGTCTGGAGCAAGCCGTCTTGGTCGTGCGCTAACTGGTGGTGAGCGACCTCTGTCGTGACTGGTGGAAGCTCTGCAGTCGGTCGAACCAGTCGCGGGTGATCGGAGAGGAGGCTCAAGTAGTCGGACGGTGCGTCTGCGATCCTAAATACAGGGCTGATTATCGGGGCATCTGAAATGACACCATCAACCCTTAGTTTCGTATGATCATCTAAAATTCTGTTGCGACCCGCGTCGACAAACAATCCGAAATGGCGAAGAAAATCCATGCCGATAATTGCGAAAGGTACTGACGCAACCGTGAAAACCCAGTGAAAGTCCCTGCGGAGATTTAAATCTAGGTTCATCATGCGCCGACCGTATGAAGCTATCGGTGAGCTGTCTGCTGCCCGTAAGTTGTACGTGGGCTTTGTATGCTTGTTATGCGCGCTGGCAGGGATAACGCTCACTTCGTCTCCTGTGTCGATAAGGAAAGTGAGGCGGGAGCGCCTATCCTTGACGTAAAACAGACGGCCTGTTTTGTCGCTGCCGGACGCGTGGGCCGCATTCACGTGCCGTTTCCCTGTGCCACTACACCACGCTTGGCGCAGGGTGAACGGCAACGTCGAGCGTTATCACCATACTGGCGATGATACCAACACAAATCATCCATTATATTGGCACTTCGGGTTCGGCTGCGAGGGGGTGATGGACTGCGTCTGCGCGGTGACCTGGATCTGTACGTTGGGGGTCGGGGCTGATAGGCACCGTGACGAACGGCTGCAATTTCGTGGTCAGCGTGCGGTCTTAGCAAGCCTTGTCTTTCTAACTGCACGGTTGCTAATTCACGGCGAAGCGCGGCTATCTCTTCGTTTCTGGGGTCTGCTTGCGCGGGCGCTTTTGCATTCTAGTCTTTATCCGCTAATTTGGCGAAAATGTTGCTGGATGCCTTCATGTGTTGAGGGATTCTCTCAAAGGCTGCGTCCGCGGTTATTGCCAACTCTTTGAGTGATCTATTTGGATAAGCTACGAGCATTAATGGAAGAGGATCAGGTAAGCGTGAGAGCCACAGTTCTTTTAATGCTTCTTCACTCATGTACGAAGGGCCAGCAATCTGCTGAATATCGCAGAGCAAAACCGAAGGCTTGCGATCGCCTAGCTTAGTGCTATGAAAGAGTTGCTCCAATCGAGCACGAGCGCTGGGTTGCGACTCCTTTAGGATCAACTGCTTCATTGCTTCGTATTTACCGTCTTTAGGTGGATGAAGCAGTACGTCTTCGAACATTGTCACCACCTGTTGCGGAAGGCGCGGGACGAGTTGGTTGTATTTAGCTTGGTCGGCAGAGATCCCTCTGTTCTCTAACTCTATCACAAAAATGGCAAACCAGACGTTGGGCTTGTGTGTCATAAAATCCGAAACAGCCAAGGTGAGAAAATTCATGCTGCCGCCCGATCCGAGTTTTACATCGGCGTCAGACATAGTATATGAATAACATGAATGGTTTTAAAAACGAAATGGACGGAAAACAATCCAGCAGGGATTAGGGAAAAAACAACTCGGAAAGAACTCACCGAAAACGAAACGATCAAAAAAGTAGAAGATTCGCGCGTGCGAATCGGGGTCACCAATTTGTAGGACTAATCTATACTAGTCCCAGAGTGTTCTCGCTCTGGTAGGGATGCCAGAAAACCAAAAAGACGGACACAACGGATTGTATTCGCGGAAGGCTACAATCGAACGAAAAACGAATGAAGCGACAAGAGCGTACGTCAGTGTCGGAACTCACCGTGGAGAAACTGGTGAGCCGGATGCAGTTCATAATGGCCGTAGAGTCGGCATTAAAACAAAAATCAATATTCTATGACTGAGTAATAAAAGTGTACATAAAACAAGAAATATCTTTTGGGTTGCTACAGCTTTTGCTATATGGTTCGTGATCTCATCTTCAATCCCACGGGCGCTGATACAACTTCCCAGGTAGTTAACCAAAGTAGAGAAAATTTGCTGGACACGTTAACCAAGTTAGCGGAAATTCGCTGGACACGTTTACCAAGGTAGCGGAAATTTGTTGAAAATAGTCAGAGGAAATCAGATTAATCCTACTAATACTCATGTATGAACTTGGCACAATTACCTCTAGACTTTATGAGTGGGAAGATAATTAATATTATGATTGGTTATTACGAGCCACCATCTGTCTGGCGATGCACATGACTCATGTGTGTGTATGAACGTCCATGTTCAAGCGAACCAGTGAGTTGGTCGTGCGCACACATTACAAGTGTGCCCTTTGCTTGTTCGTGTTCTTAGTGAAGGTCATCCTCACACACGCGTGACGTGCGTGCTCCTGGTTCATTTGGATTATTTTCCCCTATTCTCTCTCCACCTTCTCGCAGCGTTGTCACTGTACGCTCATTCAAACCGGATTTACCAGCCCTACACAGTGATCCATCAAACGTGGAAATATCTTCTACGATTAGACGTTGTACCATCACTAACCGTTTTCACTGGCATCTGTGATTAAGCGCAAACGTTTAATTCAGTCATATTGAGCCGATTGCCTTTCTGTGTGACATCATTCTATACAGAATTCGAGGCAGACCAAAAGCCTAAGCTTATTCCGATCCAATGTTTCTCAACACAGCTGTGAAAGAGTCTGTGATCTGTGATCTGTCAATCTGTGTTCAGCGCTCTGTTCAGTTTCCAGTCACTCGCCATTCCTTGTGACCTTGTCAGCCAGTGCGGCTGCATAACCCTTCACACGGACCGCGCGACCACGCCGACCGCTCATTGGACCTTGCAACCACCACGCTCGCCTGACCGATGTGCGCCGCTCTCAAAGCTGTAAAAGTACAGAACGCTAACCAACCCACTGGGTCAGGTAGCGACACCAAATTGAATGGCAGAAAGGCGAAACCGAAGAGACTCCCATCGAAAGGCATTTGCGGGTTAGGAGAATGTCATCGAGTAGTAAAAATGGGTCTGGCTTGTTCGCACTGTTTGGAATGGTGCCATACGAAATGTGCAAATGGGTTCCAACAACAGTTACAGAAGCGAAATAGCCCCTAAGATGCATTTTGGTTCTGTACTACGTGTTCCACCGTCCCCCTAGTTAAGTGCTTGCTTATCCTAGCTGAGAAATGCGACCGGTTAACCGCAGAAGCAGAGCAGAGGATAAACAATAAGATTACTTCAATGGAAGCGAGTATGCACCACAGAAGCGTAGCGGCTTCTAAGCAACGGAATGCTGAACAATCCACTTCCCCTGAACCGCACTCAGCCACCTCTCCATCGTTGTCTTCTCCAACTTTGGTAGAACGCCAGGCGAAAACAGACTGTACCTACGAGAATCAAACAGTACTCACGACAACGAAAATCAGGCACCATTCAAAACGTCTGGTTAAGCAAATTCCACTAGACCTGACATCTAGCAGTAACAAGGATGAAGCAGACAAACACCAACCCTTGGTACCTGTAGCTCAAATATCTCTTGTCGAGACTAAGCCTCCCAGAACATCGGTTACATATGCAGAGATTGCTGCAAGGGTCCACCGAGAGGCCGCCGTTGCGTCCTCTTCCATTGTAAACACCGTTAACTCGAATAGAGAGAAAAACAGCAAACAACCACTTGTCAACAAGTCATCAGCAATGAGTACCATACCTTGTAGATCGACGAAAAAGGGATCCAACAACAGCGCCCGGACTGTTGTATGCTCAAATGTCCCTGAATCTACCGCCATCACATTGCGGGATAAGTTATCAGACGACCAAGACCAATGGAACTCATTGTGTATGCAGATGAGTATCAAAGCCAAGCCCATAAACTTGTTACGAATTACTCGTCATCCGAACTCGCCACACTATGGCGAACCCAGACTTATTCGAGTAACTCTAGAATCCTCCACCGACGTAGAAAACGTTTTGCTCTCCGCAAGCGCGCTAAAACACGGATCCTGTGGGATACGTATCTATCCTGATGTCCCTTGGAGCGCGCGACAACCAAAACGAAACACCGAAGAGGGGCACAGCAAGCGAGACCGCCTAAACACAATCTTCATACACGGCGTGCCAGAACATCCTCTAACGATGTTCAAGAGACCGGAAAGCACGATTTAGAACAGTGGCGGTTCATTCGTGAAACACTTTCTTTGGATAATGTTATGGCACTATCGCTCACCAGGATGCCTCTCTCATCAAATTATAGAGGATGCGGCCCTAGAATCCTAAAACTTGTAGTTCAGTCAGAGCAACAAGCAAAGGATGTCTTGGATCGATGGCGGCGAAATGGGAAACATCTTCCTTCAGAAATTCGGTTAAAGGTCGCAAACACTGCACAGCTCAAATATTAAAGCAACGGAAGCGGCATACCGACGAATGTACAAAAGCGTAACTTGACGGCTGCTTTAATTGACTCTGACGTAGGTGTAAACGAAGGTTGGGACGCACCTTGGCCGAATCAAGTTGCAAACGAGGTATCATTGACCCATCAAAAAAACGAATAACTGCCGACCTCCCATCGGTCGGCATTCTCCCACACCTGACCGCTTCACCCCTCTGTGAGCTCCTAGAGACCGAGAAACTGGCCTGCTTGTATACGAATGCTCAGGGTCTTTCTAACAAACTGGCTGAACTGAAAGATCGCCAAGCTTCCGGCTCGTATGATGTCATTGGTATCACCGAGACATGGTTGCACACGGGGATGACGGACGCTGAAGTTTCTCTACCCGGCATGTCGCTGATCCGGATCGACAGGCTCACAAAAGGAGGAAGGGTAATCCTGTATTACCGAAACGACTTACAGTGCGAAGCCGTGGAGGATTCAGACTCGCAGTTCCCCGACTCTCTTTGGTGCCGGTTGCAGTTAAAAGGCAGGGACGCTTGCCTTATTGTCTTGGTGTACCGCGCCCCGAACTCAACACCCGAAACCGACTACCACCTAGCGGCTGCTTTAAGGTGCAGTTTACAACAAAAGTACACTCACATTCTTATCATGGGTGATTTCAACGTACATTGTTTAGAAGCCCCTGCCACGATCGGAGAACAATTCAAAACCGATCTACAAGATCTAGTAACTACTGTTCCTCTTTACAACCACATCACTTTGCCCACTCGGTTCAGAACTGGTAACAGGCCATCTGTGCTGGATCTTGTGCTTACCAACGAGGAGCATAAGATTGATGCGTTTGTTTTAGACTGCCTGTTGGGTCACAGTGATCACGCAGTCATCAGTTTCAACTTCGTCTGCTATGCAGAATATCTGAATGATAACGATGAGACTGTGCGAACCATCACAAGGTACGACCGACTCGCCCAGCTAGTCAGCGCCACAACATGGTCTTTCCTCGAAGAAGAACCCCGGAAGTCGCCTGGCTCGAGTTCGTCAAAGCATTCAGTCAGCTGATTGCACAGGCTTCAGAGATAAAAGCTTGCAATAAGTGCAAATCCGTTTCTTTCGTTAGGAGCAGAACCCGAAAATGGATGACAGTACGCAACGCAGCATGGCGAGTGTACAGAGAAGCTCCAGCACCAGAAACTTGGGACAACTACGTAGCCCAACGTAACCACTGCACTCAACTGTTAAGAGAAGACAAAGCCGCCTATCAGCAGAACATCGCAAAAACCTTCAGTGCTAACCACAAACTGCTGTACAAGCACGTTAATAGCCTACGAAAGGTGAGGCAAGGATTTCCTCCACTCAGGACGGCTGATGCCCAACAAGAACGGCTGTGGAAGCAGCAAACGCGCTGCAGATGCAATACGCCCCCAAGTTTCAAAGAGTCTTGCCACCAAGCGATCTACCAAGCTTTGTCTTCTGCTCGCCAGGACTAACCCACATCACTTTTACCGCAGAGGCTGTATTGCAAAAGCTGACTTCTCTACGCAAACACAGCTCGCCGGGTGTCGACACCATTCGTCCAGAGGCATTGGGAGCAGCAGCAAGCCAACTGGCAGGACCTTTAGCTCAGTTTTTCCAGCGCTGCTTAGACCAGAACCAAGTTCCCGCCATGTGGAAGCTTGGAATAATAACCCCGATTCACAAAGGTGGAAGCAGAACTGATCCCTCCAACTACCGCCCAGTAACCCTTCTTCCTATACTCTCCAAGCTCATGGAATCCATAGTTGCCGAAGCACTGGTGTGCTATCTGGAAAACTGCAACCTCATCACCCCTGAACAGCACGGTTTCCGTCGACAACGGTCATGTACAACGAATTTACTAGTTGCACGCGGTAGTTGGACCGAGGCAGCTAACGCTGGAGAATGTGTTGATGTGATCTACCTGGATTTTTTCAAGGCTTTCGGTCGTCTATACCATCGGATACTACTATCCAAGCTGCAACATTACGGGATCGGAGATCCTCTTTTAAGTTGGATCGCCAACTTTCTATTACAACGGCAATTAGTGGTCAGAGTTCGGAGCTCTTTATCGAACCCCATATAAGTAGTGTGGTGTGCCGCAAGGCTCAGTTCTAGGCCCACGTTTGTTTTTGGTATATATTAATGACCTTGCATAGGGAATCGCTTCAAACTTCCTAATATTTGCCGACGATATCAAGATCTGCCGCACGAACCAGGCGAACGCCGACCAACATGTGTTTCAGAGTGATTTAGATACGGTGTATCAATGGTCGACCCAAAACTCATTGCATTTCAACGTCAGTAAATGCAAGGTGCTTTCCATCCGACATCAGAGCAGCTACTCATACCGACTCGGAACGAATATACTACAACAATCAACTCTCGAACGTGACTTGGGTGTCCTGGTTCAAGATGACTTGGGTTGCTCCAGGCAATCCGAAAAGGCCTCGAAGACAGGGAACCAACATGTAGGGCTGTTGAGGCGGGCGTTTGGACAAATAAACAGCTCCATATTTCGACAAATGCTCAGTGCGTATGTTCGCCCCCATGTCGAATATGCAATTCAAGCCTGGCATCCATGGCTGAAACACGACCTTAATGCACTGGAGCAGCCACAACGCCGGGCATCTAAGAACGTAATTGGAATGCGCAATCTTTCCTACCAGGAGAGGCTGCAACGACTAGGATTGTTCAGTGGAAGCTATCGCGGACTACGAGGCGACCTTATTATGGCATACTTGATTCTGCGAGACCCACATCATGTGTGCCGCCCTTTACTGCAACTCAGCAGCAATACAAACCTGAGGGGCCACTCATTAAAACTCGCAGAACAATACAGTCGTCTGGAGTGCCACAGAAATTTCTTTTCCATTCGTGTCTGTCACCCGTGGAATGCTCTCCCAGAATCGGTCGTCTCTGCACCGACACTAACAGTATTTAAAAGACGGTTGGACGATGCACTCATCCACTTGCACTTTGTCACTTAACACTACGTCTCCATCCTACACCTGGAGTTTACCATGGAATTATTTGTTGTTAACTGTGGGTGCTGTGAATCTAAGAGGATCTCAGGACTGCAGCGAAGCAAACGATAAGTCCTTATTTTCATATTTAAAGTATTAACTATTTTACTATCCTTATCATCATTATTGTTATGTTGATATCCCCACCAACTATCCAACGAGACTTGTAAAGCAACGCTTCTTAACCCGTATAAATTCATTGTTCATTGTTCATAGTGAAATACTGGCGACGGTTTAGCTAACCCATGGCATCCATCGGAAAATTGAAAGGACACACTGAAGGATCCGGTTCCTGAAACCACTACATAAAGCGTATGAACGGTTTTTCCGCAGCTATTGAAACCGCCAGCGACAACTGCAAAGTGAATATCCTACTGAGTTTGTGGCTCACAAAAATACGAGTTCATTCGTAGCTTGATGACTCCAGATTTGCCATTCACCAAACAGTTTACTGAACGGGTCACGCTAGTTTCCAATCACTATAACCCAAAACAATGTTATTATGCAACGGTTTAAATTCCATACCCGAGTACAGGGTGAGAGGAAGTCAGTTACTTCCTTCACTGTCGAGCTTCGGAAGTTGGCAGAATATTACGATTTCGGTAACTACTGAAACGACGTGATCCTAGATCGTCTAGTGATCAGTGTGAAAAATGTTCGCATTTAACGCATTGATGTTGGAAAGTGCCTATGATGTTGCGAGGGGCAAGGAGGCTTTTGAAATTAATGTTCGACTTCTGCAGAATGTATAACCCAATTCAAAGCCATGTGCTAAAGATGTCACGACCGAATACAACAAGTTGTTAAAAACACCACGCGATCGTTCAACTGTTATCGTTGCGGACTTTGACAAGGTTATCCCAGATAATGCACACAGGCAAAGACAGTTGGCAACAAATGCCAAAAACGTGGACACTTGGCCCTTATGTGCCGGTCTAGTACAAAAACAAGTTCACTGGTGGTAAACTTTTGCAACTGAACCAGAGCGAGATATATTTAACACAACTACCCCAAGTGCACAACCGCCATTTGACATGCAGCTTTGTGTTAACCAGATTCCAGTATATTTTGAAATTCGCACATGCAGTGCAGTAAAGCTGTGTAACGAACGAACTTGGTCCCAAAGATTGACTTCTCCGAGCTACACCAAAATGTGTCGGGTGCCTCTGCTGTTGCTACATACACAGGTGGTGTAGTGAAACTGCTGGGAGTGCAGGACGTTAATGTGTCATTTTAGAGATTGACGACTCGAAGAACCACTTACATTGCGCTCGGAGATGTCCCAAAACTACTGGGTTGCGACTGGATCAATCAGCTTCAGTTTGTCCTTACTATTGAAGATACAACCACTGTTCCAACAAGATGCACTAGTATTTAAGACGCTGAAGGAAGGAAATTTCCACGGGGACAAATTAATACCTATACTACTCCTGATACACAACCGCGATTCAGCAAAGCTCGATCGTTGCCGTAAATGATGCAATTAAAAGCAGAAGAGGAACTTGATCGCATGCAGAAGAGTGGCGTATAGAGTCGGTGCAGTTTTAGGATTGGCTGCGTAGTCTAACAAGCTCCATTTGGTGCCAGATAGGTATTCGGGTTTAAACCGTTCTAGCAAATAGTTGGGCGGCAATGTTCCATTAGGTGGTCGGTTTCCGCCTGGCAAACGCTATCCGTATAACAACATACGAAATTCTGCGTAACAACACAGCTACCAGGCGTAGTGACTTGGAACTAAACAAAGTCACTGCTCTAACGTACTCTGAAAATATTACCAAATTCAGAGACGTAAACATGAACTAAGAAAAGGGCGATGCGATAAAATTAATACCAAAGAACACAAACACTTTACAAACACAAGAATGTCAGGCGGCATCCGGTTCCGGATGTCACAGTGGCCAGTCACAGAACGCCTGCGCCTACAGAGGGACCATGGGGGGTTTGCGCTGTAGCACCCACAGTTCCATCCACATACCCCATATCCAGTGCAAACCCGAAGGAATAAGACCGGGAAACAAGTGGATGGGAGTCACGTTTCATCAACGGAGCCGGCCCACACTCCTTCACAAGCAAACACAAGCACGCTGTATTTGGGAATCAATAGCACACAAGGCGGTAGCTAAACCGTAGTCCGCTCCACACTAAGTACATGGAACCGCTCTTCGAGTATAGCACAGCCACAAGGACCGTGCACCTCGTCCCCTCCAGCAAAGACCAACTGTCTCCTAGAACCAGTATGGATGAGGTAGTGGGTAGTAGACAGGTAGGCCGACATAGCCCTTCAAAAATAGTCGTATGAAATAAATTGGTTCCGCTATAACTTCAAGAAGTCAGAATGTATATAATAGGAAAAGGTCAAAAGCACGAAGGTGCTATCAAAATTAACTAGAATTAAGTTGCGCGACGTGTGCAAGTTAATCAAGGATAGTTCACGTAAACATTAACGGGACAACATAGCAAACCCTTCAGCTGAAATAAAAAGACTTAGCAAGCAAACACGCGGTTAGTAAATCGAATGCAACGGACCTACAAACACTGCGCCGGTTCCGCCTACGTTCTCTGCAGGACTAGTCGTCATTTCGGTGGTGGTCCCGAGTGGCCTTGCTCATGGTTCACTAGGTCTGCCTGACTCAGACACTCGCGACCGCATGTGCTACAGCACCATGCGCCCGATGTCGATGGAGTACAACCTATCGATGCTTGCCGCTTCCGAACTTGCCGCTTTGCAATAATTATTGCAAGTAAGAACATGGACAAGCAAAAAAACACCTGTCATATGTGCGCAAGACCGTCACTGGTTCGCCTGATAACATGGGCATTTATTCACACACATGAGTCATGTCCGCGGCCAGACCGACGGTGGCTCGTGCTAACCAATCACGACAGTCCTGCACCGTTAGATTACGTAGCCAGCTTGATAGTGTTCTACGTTCCGCTTCTCACAAAGTGAACGCCATGGCTATGGGTTGATCAGCGCAGACTTCATTTGGCAGTTCTTCTGGTGCTATTCTCAGAAGTGCTTTCGAGGGGCAATTTACTTGTTTCTTTTCTGGACCTACAGACTGTCGGCGCACTTGGTCCACATGACCTTGAAGTATTCGCCCGTCTACCAATTCCGCTTCCACTGCACTACCTCGTGTTGATCTCATAATCTCTCGGAACCAACTTTTATCCTTTGGCCTCAGTTTAACATGCACCATGTAGTCTGCCTCAACCACACAATCCGTTTTCATGTCGTATAGTTGATTCATCAGACTAGCGTTTACCGACCGTTCGATGCAGATTGGGTTTAACCAGATCCAACCGAGTGTACAGGCTTCGTTCTATCAGAAGTTCATACGGTGGATGAGCCATGGTAGTGTGTGGAGTAATGCGATATTGTAATAGGAATTTGTCCAGCCGAGTTTATAAAGTTCCGGACTGTTGTTTGGCCACACTCTGTTTGATTATCGCAACCGCTCTCTCTGTCAGGCCATTGGGTGAAGGGTGATATGGTGACGCGAGAACATGCTGGATTCCATTTTGGCGTGGGAATCGTCCGAACTCGTCACTGGTAAATGTCGGGCCGTTATCGGAAACAACCGTACATGGTACACCATGTGTAGCCATTATATTCATTACGAGGTGCACAGTGGTCGACCCAGTTATGGATGTGGTTGCCTGAGCTTCGATCCATTTGGAATGTACGTCCACTATACAACCAGAATCATAAAGCCATCGATGGGTTCACAGAAGTCAATGTGTATTCGATCCTTCGGGCGCGGAGGGCAGTTGCCATGGAGACATTGACACAGGTTGTGGGGATGACTTATTTTCTTGAGAGCTAGCACATAATTGTACGAGTTGTTCTATCTTTTGATCGACTCCCGGCTACCATATGTAGTTACGTGCTAGCGAGATCATCTTTGAGTTTCCTTGGTGACACATTTGAAGTTCACGCAGGATTGTTTGACGATGTCGTTTGGTTACGATGACCCGAGAGCCCGAAAATATGCAACCGTCCTCGAGACTTAACTCATCTTCTCGAGTGTGGAATGCTCCTAGACCTTCATCTACCCTGTCCGGACAACTAATAAGGATGTAATAACGCACCTTCGACAGTTCCTGGTCACTCCTTGTTTCCTACATTATTTCCGTTGCTGTCTCCAGAAAATCATCCAACCAAGATATTTCTTGTGCCACTTCTCTTAAAGCTGGCGTGCGGCACAGAACCTCTCGTAATGGAAGTCGGCTGAGAGCATCGGCACAACCATTCCGCTTCCCGGGAATATATTTCATTTGTTACCGATAGTCAGCGAGTAGAAGAGCCTAGCGAAGCACATGGGACGATGCCATTTGAGGTATCGCTTTTGGTTCGCCCAGAATTCCCAGTAAAAGTTTGTGGTCAGTGTTTATTTCAAATCCCTTCCCAACACCAGCCACAATGCCTCGCGGTTAACCGTACCAAAGGCCTTGGTGAAATCAACGAAAAGCCAGTCCAACGGCTGGTACCGTTCTCTACACTTCTCCTGCAACTGACGAGCCGCAAATAGCATATCGATGGTGCTGCGACTCGAACGGAATTCACACTGATCTTCTGCCACTTTGGGTTCCACAACCTGACTGACTATGCGGTTGAACAGGACTGGGGCAATCACCTGACCCACACAACTCAGCAAGTTGATGCCACGAGAATTAGTGTAATCATGCCTGCTCCGCATAATTTTGGGGACACTGTCATACTCAGCTCTACGCAACACACGTTTTATGCGCAATCCACGCATATCACACCGACGTACGAGAACAGTCGATCAGGTGAGCGTGACCGCTCCGTGGGTGCGTCAAGTTACCCTATCACTTGCTCTGAGTGCAGACCGAGTGTTCGTGACCGTTATCTCGTGAGCGGCACACATTGAGAGCAGCCTGTCACCTTTCTCATTCGCTCAACCAATGTCATGCGGACCGATGACACCTGTGCAAGCTGATGCATCACGTCCAACGCGCACGTTGAAATCACCTAGCAGAAATAGCCGTGTGCTCCTCGGCACAGGCCGTATCACGGAGGATAGTTGAGTGTGGTCACGCGTGTCATCAGGATAACTCATGTTCAGACCGTCCGTGCTTATAAAATGGCAAACATACATCATCTGAGTCGTGGGCGAGCAGCCATCATTCGCGCGCTGATGCCAGTTGGTGCATTTATTAGCTGCCCTTTTATGCGATCGGAGAGCGCAAATCCGACCGCACGTTTGCGTAGTGCTGCGGCGGCGTTACCTACCTATAAGGTCGTGAAGCCAGCAAAACGTCCTTGCAACTTTTCTTGATCAGTGGGCCGAGTCTCACTGAGCGCCGCAATATCGCTGTCGTATGCACCAGTTCCAGCGGGACCAGTGCAGTGCGTCGCTCGTAGCGCTCACTCGGATTCCGTTCCAGTGGTGTGCGCAAGGCCCAGTACATGATGCCGTGATTTGCGCGCAGGCATACAATTGCGTTGGTGGGCAATCGCACCCGAGTTGGCGGTTGTGTTTCGGAGGTTTGCTTGAGGAACTCCACCTAGAGTCATTGGCTCAATAGCCTGACCCACAAGGCAGTTGAGAGCAGATCCAACTCAGAATGTGATTGCAGAGACAGATTGGTATCTGCTTGAGGTCCTTCACACGCAGCCTTTGTGGTACTAGACCGATTCGTATATGTTATGCGACCTTATTTTGATACGCACCTGCGACCACGGCCAGACGCAGGTGGATTTTGGCAGGTTTGCGCCAATTTGACCGGGGGCGGCCTGGCTTGAGGCGGGCAGTAACAAAACATTGAGCATCCGGAGTTGCCCATCCACCGTCAGATACAATGCGTGGCGCTCGCGCTCTATGCCAATCGAGCTGTGAGCTTATAACCCTTAGACTTGCTTTTTCCAGTGGCTAGATTTAACGGAAGAGGACCATCGACCAATTCCTAACCTCCGACGAGGATAGCTTGGATACTGGCAGGGCGCCTACACCTGCCAAGAGAACTACTCAGATCCTCAGTCAAAGTCTTCGATTAAATGTAGACCCGAATAGCAGCGGTTCTAGCACATGGTCAGCTCACTGACTCATGCGGATTGGTGTCGTGGATCTCAGCATAGAGGAGGGCATAACCCAACTCTCACCCAGCAGGTTGGTCTACCACCATCAGCCTCAGCGCATCATAGGCTATCCCGCCCAAACGGGAAAATCAAACCTACCTACATACCTACGTTTATGCATCCACATAAATGATATTTCCATTATTCTACTTCACATTTTCTTATCTATTGTTGTACTATTACCATGGTAATGCGTATCATGGCATGCCTTGCGTAGCCGAAAATCAAAATTTAGTTATTTACTCATTTGATGGATTGATTCGTATATGTGGGGACTACAATGCTATCGTCAATTGCAGTATTCAAGCTGTGAATTACCCGATCCCGATATTAACAACATTTACGCACAGATCGGTAGCAGGAGGTATTTATCAACCTTGGATCGCACGCACGCTTATCAACAGCTCGAACTACACGAGGAGGCCATCACAAATACTTTGATCAGTACCCGTCGCTATTTCTTCAGATACAACATATTAACATCTGGCACACATACGGCTACGGTCCTTTTCCAGCGAACAATAGCGAACATCCTAACAGGATTGCCTAAAGCTTTCGTATACTTGACTTCTTGGTTCCAACAATCGACGAACACCTAAAAACTGCGAGTTGTTCTGGACTGCTTGAAGAACAATATTTTGAGCCTGTAATGTGAAAGATGCGTATTCTTAACCCACCATAATGATTACTTTTATTTCCTTATAAGTCCTGAGGGACTAAATACGATTGCGAAGAAAATTCGGCTTATCCTTGACGCACCACAACCAAGAAATCAACACGATTTGTGCTCGTTTTGGGGATATACAATCACTACTAAAGATTTGTTCGGAAATCAGCCAAATTGTTACATACCTTGCATCGTTTGTCGTGCAAGGGCACTCAGGGAGTGTGGTCTGAGACGGATGAATTGACCTTTCCTCACGCTAAATGTGCAGTGGTCAGTCTACTTAACTTGGCCCACATGACCCCGAAAATACATGACGCTGACATGTGATGCATCACCGTACGGAGTAGGAACCGCCTGTTACAAACTGACGCGAACGCGGTAAACAAAATAGCTGCATTTTTCACTCGGACCCTATCGCAGGTCGAAGGAAATTACTCCCGAATTGACAAGGAGGCTTTGGCGGTCGTATTTGGTTTGTGCGATTTCACCGATACCTATTTGGGAAGAGATCTGAAATAAACACTGACCACAAACTTTTACTGGGAATTCTGGGCGAACCAAAAGCGATACCTCAAATGGCATCGTCCCATGTGCTTCGCTAGGCTCTTCTACTCGCTGACTATCGGTAACAAATGAAATATATTCCCGGGAAGCGGAATGGTTGTGCCGATGCTCTCAGCCGACTTCCATTACGAGAGGTTCTGTGCCACACGCCAGCTTTAAGAGAAGTGGCACAAGAAATATCTTGGTTGGATGATTTTCTGGAGACAGCAACGGAAATAATGTAGGAAACAAGGAGTGACCAGGAACTGTCGAAGGTGCGTTATTACATCCTTATTAGTTGTCCGGACAGGGTAGATGAAGGTCTAGGAGCATTCCACACTCGAGAAGATGAGTTAAGTCTCGAGGACGGTTGCATATTTTCGGGCTCTCGGGTCATCGTAACCAAACGACATCGTCAAACAATCCTGCGTGAACTTCAAATGTGTCACCAAGGAAACTCAAAGATGATCTCGCTAGCACGTAACTACATATGGTAGCCGGGAGTCGATCAAAAGATAGAACAACTCGTACAATTATGTGCTAGCTCTCAAGAAAATAAGTCATCCCCACAACCTGTGTCAATGTCTCCATGGCAACTGCCCTCGCGCCCGTAGGATCGAATACACATTGACTTCTGTGAACCCATCGATGGCTTTATGATTCTGGTTGTATAGTGGACGTACATTCCAAATGGATCGAAGCTCAGGCAACCACATCCATAACTGGGTCGACCACTGTGCACCTCGTAATGAATATAATGGCTACACATGGTGTACCATGTACGGTTGTTTCCGATAACGGCCCGACATTTACCAGTGACGAGTTCGGACGATTCCCACGCCAAAATGGAATCCAGCATGTTCTCGCGTCACCATATCACCCTTCACCCAATGGCCTGACAGAGAGAGCGGTTGCGATAGTCAAACAGAGTGTGGCCAAACAACAGTCCGGAACTTTATAAACTCGGCTGGACAAATTCCTATTACAATATCGCATTACTCCACACACTACCATGGCTCATCCACCGTATGAACTTCTGATAGAACGAAGCCTGTACACTCGGTTGGATCTGGTTAAACCCAATCTGCATCGAACGGTCGGTAAACGCTAGTCTGATGAATCAACTATACGACATGAAAACGGATTGTGTGGTTGAGGCAGACTACATGGTGCATGTTAAACTGAGGCCAAAGGATAAAAGTTGGTTCCGAGAGATTATGAGATCAACACGAGGTAGTGCAGTGGAAGCGGAATTGGTAGACGGGCGAATACTTCAAGGTCATGTGGACCAAGTGCGCCGACAGTCTGTAGGTCCAGAAAAGAAACAAGTAAATTGCCCCTCGAAAGCACTTCTAAGAATAGCACCAGAAGAACTGCCAAATGAAGTCTGCGCTGATCAACCCATAGCCATAGCGATCACTTCGTCAGAAGCGCAGCGTAGAACACTCTCAAGCTGGTTACTCTTAATCTAACGGTGGAGCACTGTTGTGATTGGTTAGCACGAGCCACGGTCTGTCTGGCGATGCACGTAACTCATGTGTGTGAATAAATGTCCATGTTATCAGGCGAACCAGTGACGGTCTTGCGCACATATGACAGGTGTTTTTTTGCTTGTCCATGTTCTTACTTGCAATAATTATTGCAAAGCGGCAAGTTCGGAAGCGGCAAGCATCGATAGGTTGTACTCCATCGACATCGGGCGCATGGTGCTGTAGCACATGCGGTCGCGAGTGTCTGAGTCAGGCAGACCTAGTGAACCATGAGCAAGGCCACTCGGGACCACCACCGAAATGACGACTAGTCCTGCAGAGAACGTAGGCGGAACCGGCGCAGTGTTTGTAGGTCCGTTGCATTCGATTTACTAACCGCGTGTTTGCTTGCTAAGTCTTTTTATTTCAGCTGAAGGGTTTGCTATGTTGTCCCGTTAATGTTTACGTGAACTATCCTTGATTAACTTGCACACGTCGCGCAACTTAATTCTAGTTAATTTTGATAGCACCTTCGTGCTTTTGACCTTTTCCTATTATATACATTCTGACTTCTTGAAGTTATAGCGGAACCAATTTATTTCATACGACTATTTTTGAAGGGCTATGTCGGCCTACCTGTCTACTACCCACTACCTCATCCATACTGGTTCTAGGAGACAGTTGGTCTTTGCTGGAGGGGACGAGGTGCACGGTCCTTGTGGCTGTGCTATACTCGAAGAGCGGTTCCATGTACTTAGTGTGGAGCGGACTACGGTTTAGCTACCGCCTTGTGTGCTATTGATTCCCAAATACAGCGTGCTTGTGTTTGCTTGTGAAGGAGTGTGGGCCGGCTCCGTTGATGAAACGTGACTCCCATCCACTTGTTTCCCGGTCTTATTCCTTCGGGTTTGCACTGGATATGGGGTATGTGGATGGAACTGTGGGTGCTACAGCGCAAACCCCCCATGGTCCCTCTGTAGGCGCAGGCGTTCTGTGACTGGCCACTGTGACATCCGGAACCGGATGCCGCCTGACATTCTTGTGTTTGTAAAGTGTTTGTGTTCTTTGGTATTAATTTTATCGCATCGCCCTTTTCTTAGTTCATGTTTACGTCTCTGAATTTGGTAATATTTTCAGAGTACGTTAGAGCAGTGACTTTGTTTAGTTCCAAGTCACTACGCCTGGTAGCTGTGTTGTTACGCAGAATTTCGTATGTTGTTATACGGATAGCGTTTGCCAGGCGGAAACCGACCACCTAATGGAACATTGCCGCCCAACTATTTGCTAGAACGGTTTAAACCCGAATACCTATCTGGCACCAAATGGAGCTTGTTAGACTACGCAGCCAATCCTAAAACTGCACCGACTCTATACGCCACTCTTCTGCATGCGATCAAGTTCCTCTTCTGCTTTTAATTGCATCATTTACGGCAACGATCGAGCTTTGCTGAATCGCGGTTGTGTATCAGGAGTAGTATAGGTATTAATTTGTCCCCGTGGAAATTTCCTTCCTTCAGCGTCTTAAATACTAGTGCATCTTGTTGGAACAGTGGTTGTATCTTCAATAGTAAGGACAAACTGAAGCTGATTGATCCAGTCGCAACCCAGTAGTTTTGGGACATCTCCGAGCGCAATGTAAGTGGTTCTTCGAGTCGTCAATCTCTAAAATGACACATTAACGTCCTGCACTCCCAGCAGTTTCACTACACCACCTGTGTATGTAGCAACAGCAGAGGCACCCGACACATTTTGGTGTAGCTCGGAGAAGTCAATCTTTGGGACCAAGTTCGTTCGTTACACAGCTTTACTGCACTGCATGTGCGAATTTCAAAATATACTGGAATCTGGTTAACACAAAGCTGCATGTCAAATGGCGGTTGTGCACTTGGGGTAGTTGTGTTAAATATATCTCGCTCTGGTTCAGTTGCAAAAGTTTACCACCAGTGAACTTGTTTTTGTACTAGACCGGCACATAAGGGCCAAGTGTCCACGTTTTTGGCATTTGTTGCCAACTGTCTTTGCCTGTGTGCATTATCTGGGATAACCTTGTCAAAGTCCGCAACGATAACAGTTGAACGATCGCGTGGTGTTTTTAACAACTTGTTGTATTCGGTCGTGACATCTTTAGCACATGGCTTTGAATTGGGTTATACATTCTGCAGAAGTCGAACATTAATTTCAAAAGCCTCCCTGCCCCTCGCAACATCATAGGCACTTTCCAACATCAATGCGTTAAATGCGAACATTTTTCACGCTGATCACTAGACGATCTAGGATCACGTCGTTTCAGTAGTTACCGAAATCGTAATATTCTGCCAACTTCCGAAGCTCGACAGTGAAGGAAGTAACTGACTTCCTCTCACCCTGTACTCGGGTATGGAATTTAAACCGTTGCATAATAACATTGTTTTGGGTTATAGTGATTGGAAACTAGCGTGACCCGTTCAGTAAACTGTTTGGTGAATGGCAAATCTGGAGTCATCAAGCTACGAATGAACTCGTATTTTTGTGAGCCACAAACTCAGTAGGATATTCACTTTGCAGTTGTCGCTGGCGGTTTCAATAGCTGCGGAAAAACCGTTCATACGCTTTATGTAGTGGTTTCAGGAACCGGATCCTTCAGTGTGTCCTTTCAATTTTCCGATGGATGCCATGGGTTAGCTAAACCGTCGCCAGTATTTCACTATGAACAATGAACAATGAATTTATACGGGTTAAGAAGCGTTGCTTTACAAGTCTCGTTGGATAGTTGGTGGGGATATCAACACAACAATAACGATGATAAGGATAGTAAAATAGTTAATACTTTAAATATGAAAATAAGGACTTATCGTTTGCTTCGCCGCAGTCCTGAGATCCTCTTAGATTCACAGCACCCACAGTTAACAACAAATAATTCCATGGTAAACTCCAGGTGTAGGATGGAGACATAGTGTTAAGTGACAAAGTGCAAGTGGATGAGTGCATCGTCCAACCGTCTTTTAAATACTGTTAGTGTCGGTGCAGAGACGACCGATTCTGGGAGAGCATTCCACGGGTGACAGACACGAATGGAACAGAAATTTCTGTGGCACTCCAGACGACTGTATTGTTCTGCGAGTTTTAATGAGTGGCCCCTCAGGTTTGTATTGCTGCTGAGTTGCAGTAGAGGGCGGCACACATGATGTGGGTCTCGCAGAATTAAGTATGCCATAATAAGGTCGCCTCGTAGCCTGCGATAGCTTCCACTGAACAATCCTAGTCGTTGCAGCCTCTCCTGGTAGGAAAGATTGCGCATTCTAATTACGTTCTTAGATGCCCGGCGTTGTGGCTGCTCCAGTGCATTAAGGTCGTGTTTCAGCCATGGATGCCAGACTTGAATTGCATATTCGACATGGGGGCGAACATACGCACTGAGCATTTGTCGAAATATGGAGCTGTTTATTTGTCCAAACGCCCGCCTCAACAGCCCCACATGTTGGTTCCCGGTCTGCGAGGCTCAGGGCGATTGTGAATCGTTGCTGGGGGCCAGGCTGCACCATCCTCGTGGCTGTGAAATGCTCTTAGTGTTGTTCTATCCACTGCGGAGCTTATTAAATCTTAGCCACCGCATTTTGTACGTCTGGTACGGATGATTTCCCGATTACGCCGTAATACATCTGTTCTGTTTTTAAAGGAGTAATGGCCGGCTCCGTTGATGAGGCGTTGTCCCGCTCGCATAACTTCTTGTCTTATTCCTTCAGGCTTACACCGGATATGTGGTGTGTGGTTCCCTCGGTACGCGCAATGTTTCTGTGACTCTCTTATAGAGGCCGCAGCGACAGGCAAATGCGGAACCGAATGCTGCCAACCATGTGTGCGCGAATAGTGTGAGCTATGTTTAGAGAGATCCGGTTCTGGATTTAGCTATCACTACAGCCTCAACGGGGACAGCCACAGGACGTCAGTGCTTACACAAAGCGCATGAGTGGCTTGCGCTGCAACACTTATAGATCCAGAGAGCTATACAAGTACCGATAAAGCCATACAAAGCACGGAGCCTACTGGAACAACTTACATCGTTAAGATGGTGGTCCGTTCATGTTGGTCCCTCTATGGGCGCAAGCTTCCTGTGGCCGTCACTGTGCAGGCCACAGTGACAGGCAAATCCTGAACCGGATGCCGCCAATTATATATTGGTGAGATGCGTATACTTGGTCCTCGGCTATTACTTATGTATATCATTAACGTAACTGACGCTGTTATATATGGTGCATATGAACTTTTTGTTGATGGCATTTAGGTATAGTACCCCTTTTCAGAAAGTTGGAAGGCATTTTGTATATGATACGGAGAGACTTAATGACTCGCGAAAAATGTGACAGTCAGCAAATCTCATTCGCTGCGGATAAGTGCTGATAAGTGCAAAATTGATACAGATGCGTTATATAATGGAGGAAAACCAGTTTCACCCCACAACACATTAAGATCCTTGGGTACTCAGTATCCAAGCACCATTAATTTCGGGGTGCAGATCATTGTTATAGCAGCCAAAGCTCGCCAACTAGCGAATCTAATCTTCAAATCACCGGTATGTCGGGACTCCAAGTTTCATTTGTGTAATATCTGTGTGCACCTACTGTTGGAATACTGTTAGACGACAATTATCAACTGTAGCAAACGCGATCGTTTATACCTTGAAAGCATGCAATTTAGATTCACGAAAGCTCTGTTTATTGATTGACCGGAGGGCTACATACTGCTACAATTAGATCGTTTGATGCTACGAAAACCTAAACTGAGCCAGAGGTTTCTGTTTGACCTATGTACAAAGCTTATTTGTCCCGCGCAGTAGTATACGCCTCATTCAGAATAGTATGTATGATAACATTACTAAGAGGAATTCGCTTTATACATGTAGTAATAAAAGAAACTTACACAGGAAATTTCATCTTACATGGTATTCGGATATCTGGAAAAGCTACCTACTGAATTGCGACTTTGTGAGTCCAAACGGTATTTTGGAAAAATGATGAATAAATGCCTCACTGTGTAACAAATCAAAACTTTAACTGTACCGCTTTAACTGTACCACAGAATGGAAACAAGGTACGAAGAAGGGATAGAAGTATAGGTGCACAAGGAAGCTTCACATGATAAGGTGCAAACTGTTTGAATAATATGTTCTTTGTTGCGCTAAATTAATTGGCTTTTATGCGTTCGAACACCACATCATCTCTCGTTCTGCTATGCACACATGACAGTTCCCTTCATTCTTTACATTTGCTCCAGACCGCTAGCGGTTAGCTCATCTTTCGCTGAGAAAACAACTCAATTACCAGTGGTAGTTCTTGGTGTTCTGCGATATAAATACTTCCATAACAATTACTCTACTATTCGATTGCTTAGAGTCTTTAGGTCTTCCTAAAAACAGTTTAGATAGCTGTTAATTTAGGTTTTATTTTTCTCTGTAACCCTGTATACAACCTGAAGCAGTATGCATCGGAGGTATACCAACGATACGAAGCCTAAACTAAGTGCCTAAAGTAGAAATTACGGACAAATAAACTTAGACTTAACGCACGATCTGAGCAGATGAAGAAAACGCATTATCCTGTAACCGTAGTTCTACAAGGCATATTAAATACCCTACGTGACTTACGAATAGGTGTTGCAATCGTAGTGCATGAGGTCAAAAATTGTACAGCGTGCAGCGGCGTGCGAGTAATTGGGTAGTGTCACAGTAACTTAATTATATGAATCATCTTGAAACTTCAAGTATATGCCATTGATCGAGAGTAAAAGGAATAAATATACGATATGGTAACCGATTGTACGACACAGCGTAAAGCAACGTAAAATGAGCAGAATAATTAGAGAATAAAGATACCGTGTCCTCATGTAAGCAACCCCGTTTGGGAACATATCCAATTTCTTTTTAGACTTTACAGGATACATGCCATTGATTTATCGATACATTTATTTATTCACATTCTATACTTCTCTTTTCCATTGTTGGTCACAACTGGGCCGATCTCCTGAGGTGAAGAAGGAATCTTCCGAAGTAATCAATATGCCCACTTGAATTTAACTGCCACATGCCTACTAGCGAGTAAAAAAATGCCCACGCTAAGCAAATTGTCGCAGACTAGACGAGTAAAGGGAAGTGCGGGGCTCGAAAAAGTCAGAAGTTGAAATGATCTGAATGTGTTAAAAGGGTGCAAGAAAGAATTGTGTTCATTTTTCTGCGCTATCCTATTACTTACTTTGCATAACAACGGCTCTGAAGATGAGCTAATACGGTGATGGCTCACTGGCCCTTATGCCACACCGGCGCAAAGGCAGATGGGTGTGACAACTCGGATGAAACCATTCGAGGAGGTACCCCGCATGGAGGTTAGGCCCCCGGGGGCGGTTCCACGAGTTGCCAAATTACTTCACCTGAACTACTTTAATGAATACCTTTTATCCTATTCTAAACTTCGGCATCATTGTAAAAATTTTATCGGTAGGACTCCCAAATAACTACCTTGAAACTGCTTTGGGTAATTTAAGTCTATCCTTTACGACCCTGTTGCACAAAATGACCAGACCACATAGTTAGACTGTACCGTGCACAGTCGAGAAATATACAACTTATTATTACAAAGAAAGTAGACGGACGACTAGCCTTATTGCGGCTGCCGACCGGCAAAACTAAGGTGCATACCTTGTCTTCAACTGACCAGCAAATCTATGTTTACAGTTTTCCACCTTACACTTAAATAAAACAATACTTGAAGTAACTTCGCTTGGTCTGAAGTTATGTTGTCCTCATTTTTATAGCGGATTGATTTATCTACGGAGGACCCGTCACCACACTCCAGCAAAGATCCATTGATCAACTTTTATACGAACGTTGTTTGCATAATAACTTGCGTGCGACCGAATTTCGGCAAACTCTGAGTGAGCCACAAAGCACCGCTTCTGGACCAATAAAATATGATCAGGATTCGGGCTGACTAGCTTGTGTGACATTATACAGGCGAAAAGCATTATTTTCATCAATGTCTCTGTCTTATGCCTTTCCGTTTTGATTGTGAGCTTTTGCAAGTGGCCTAATTGCAACAACCCGGATGGCACGTGGTAGGCAGAGATTAACAGCCGGCGACGTAATACTTTGCGTGCTATCACACAGTGATTTGGGCACCTTTTTATTCAGAACATACGAATGAAGCTAAAGCAACCAAAAAGAGGCGGACGAATTCTAAACACAACTTCGTGCTGGATGACGGGTTGCACTTCGGAGGAAACATCAGAATTATGAGCCTTCCTGTCTTACTCAGAGGAAATATTTAAAAGTTAGAAATTAGAGGACTTCAAAGGCGTTGTAAATTGTCGTGGTTATTCTCGCTGTGGCATAATTATGCTGCAGGAAACCCAGCTTTACGTCCATGTTGAAGATGCAGTTGTCACACTCTACGGATGCAGTCTTTTCGTGCTTACCGCCGATGTGCACAGAGGAACCGCAGCGGTGGCATTATCATCTACATTAATTTTCCATGGTGTACCTCAGACAAAATTATTTTTCAATCCAGCCTGCATTGCACCAGTTGTTCAATCGTGAAATGCAACCTAAAGCTGCCGAGCGGTTATCTTACGTTTTATTGGCTAATGTTTATAGCTCTACCAGCTGTCCAAGCTACGAAATCGAAAAGGTTTACAAGGTAGATTCAGCTGCGGTCCTTGAAGACCTGGAACTCTCCTTATGCATAGTTGCCGATGATTTTAACGGATCTGACACTAGCTTCATTGCGATCCTTGGGCCAAAAGAAATTGCGCAATCGCCAGTCAGGTTAAACGCAACCTTTTTAAGTAGTAGAGTGCTTTATTTAGTTGGTTTTGAAGATTCGTCCCAGTCAGACTCGTCAGCTTACATGCCACCTCGATTGGCGGCGATTTGCAAAGGAAGACGTTGTGCTGGGGGCCAGCCTTGTCTACTGCACGATCATAATATGCATGACAGTGGAGGATGAGCGGCGTTATATCACAGTTAGATATCACTCATGGCGACCAGCTGCCATCGCCCATGGCCCTGTGGCGTAAGCCGCTGGTTCGCAAGATTAAGGTCGTGGGTTCGAATCCGGCAGGATTCAGCCGGTGCGCGCTACTGACCAGTCCCAATAAGACGAAATGGCCATCTAACGCTTTCCTGGATGTGTGCTCTCTCTCTGCTTGACACTAACTGCGACGAATCTTCAAAAATACCCTTGACGTTTTATATGTTAACAACATGCAATTGCTTTCCTTCTGTTATCTGGCGCCGCTTGGCAACTTTGACCGTGCCATCGGGAAGTTAGCTCCGGTTATCCATAGCAAGATGAACTACAAAGATCTCACTCGTTGCGAAGATCGATAGTTCAGGCGGAGACTATGCTTTCCTCAGAACATTCAGCGACTGTGTGAAACAACTGCTTCCGTTGATTTTAATTTAGTTTACTTTGCAGACTTAGCGAAGTATTGTGACCAGTTAAATAGTTATGTAAACTTATGCTTCGACACCTTTGCCCAGCTGAAACAATTTTCATCTGGGTCGATAGGATCTCGTCTTTACGTCTCAAATGACTGCGTAAGAATTAATGAAAGGCTTCTAAACGCAAAGAAGTTACATACGTAAAGTCTCTGTCGATTGATAAAAAATTGAATTGCGTCTCCTCAACCATATCTACTTTCAAAGTATACTTGGAAACAACAGTGAAATATGGAAAATGCTGAAACGGTTAAGCGGAATCACCCGCGAGGTCACCCATTCAACTTCGGATTTGGAAGAACTAAACATCCATTTTTGTGACCAGGACAGTAGTTCATCGCTTGATATATCCCATACTGAGAAACAGCTTGTCTCAGCTAACACTGCTGTGAACGGCCTAGAACTACACAAGGAATTAATCGGGTCGCGGGTGAACTTAGCACCTGGTTCGGATAATTTATCTTCTGTCGTTCTCAAGGAGTGTGCAGATTACCTGACAGCCTGCCGCAGACTTGGAAACACTGGGCTTCAAGTGGCACAAATAACTGGCAGTTGGCGGAGCGCAAGCATCACACCAGTGCCAAAGAAATGAACCTGCAAATATCGATCGCTGGTTTGCACGTCGGTTGGTTTGAATATATTTGAGAAGCTAATTTTTTAAAGAACCTCAGCCCAGACCCATTTGGATGACCCTCATTAATTTGCATATCTCAGCTAAAGGTCCAAGTTGAAGCAGTAGCGTATCGGGTATATGCTGTGCTGCGGTCAGTGGAAAACAAAAACGAAAACAAATCCATCCGCACCCGCTTCCTAGATTTTAGCAATGCTTTTGGTTGTGTGAAACGTGAACTGCTGTCGCGCGATCTGTTAAGTTCTGAAGTTCAGATTTTTGTTGCTCTGTCGAAAACTTGTTTCCCCAGGCCTACCCAACTTACCATTTTAATAGGAAAAACTACACTCACCGCGAACTCTGGTGTTTTTCTGGTAGCCATTTTGTCCTCATTCTTATTTTTTGCTATTACCACATTCCCCGTCCCTGAAGAATCTGTCTTGCTGTAATATCCGAACGACGTGATAATTGGCTTCATCATCCAAGCACAGCATCTTCGGCCAAACTACCATATTTCCTGGAAAACCTGGTATCTTCCTCTAAATCCCGCCGCCTACCCACAAACACCTCAAAATGCAAGGGTGTCCATTTATGCAGTTCATTGGGAATCTCTATCAGCAAATCCTAACTCAGTGTGCACAACTTTGAATTGACGGTGAATGGTTGACCTTTCCACTGCTGCAAAATACTTATCATTGACACTGCGCTGTGAGTTACGTGATACCATTCACGTGAACGAAACATCCACTAAAGTTAGAAGACTATCATTCTACGTTGCACTTCCAGCTCTTCTTCCATACCTCGTTTTTGATCCAGTGTTTTGTCACTACATGTGAGTTACCCTACTGGACCCGTTGTTCTCCCGTGATCATTACTGGCCTCGAGTATGGACATCAAAGTATTTGCCAGATCAGTGAAGCAATTATCCCGCTGTAGTGGATTTCAAAGTCTGAACTTATCAACCTCATTGCCAACTCCTGTAACAAGCTAGCATCTAAAATACTCGCTGATCTTGCCAGTCCCTCCACAGGGCGCTGCCCGAATACGTAAGAGTTTCCTCGGCCAGACAGAACTGCAAAACAATGTACACCGTCACAAGAGTCTATGGTACATGAGTAGTCCCTTGCCCTTCACGTATTTTGAAGGAAAAATATGCATTAATCCAGGAAATGGTTAGTAAATTACTCCGGTGATATTTGCTCCGCCAAGTTTTTCTAACCAATGTGCTTTTATCTCTATCCTCATGTACTGTTCGTTTTCATTATTAATCCCTGTCCGTGGCGTGTGTGTTACAGCTGGATGTGCACCCTTCATGGGTGCACATTCTTGACTTGACTTGGTTACCGAAACTGAAAATGACGTTTTCAGTAGAGGACCTGACCGCAATACTACGACATCAAAAGAAGTAATCTGAGGAGATTCGGTATAGTTGTTCGAGAAATTCTTGCACCGCCTTGCGGTGTAAGCAAGGCCAAACATCGAAAGGCAACATTCGTCCGTGGATGCCGTCTCTAATAGCATTCGGGAATTTCAGTACGACCCGGGTGCTGGAATGACCATTAAATCTTATTTCGGAAGATGCGAAGACGTCCTCATGTCTTAATTTACCGATGCTGGTAATGTATGGAAGTGCAGACTGCTTCTATGTAAGTTAGAAACCAAAGACTACGATAAGTTCCCCAATTGTGTAAAACAAAAGTCCTCAAGAATTGCACATTCACTCAACTGGTACTCATATTAAATATCTTTTTTTGCGATCAGTCTTCCCTGTCCAGCAACCGATATGATTGCATGAAGTTGGTTAATTGCGCCTTAAATGATTTCGTTACGCATACAAGTAATGTCGACCGTCAATGTGAACGTTTCAGGTCAAAAGGATAAAAGACGATTATTTCAAGACCCTGTTTTTCATTGGTGCTCCCCATGCACCACATGAGGGACGAAATACGCATGAGGTTGCGTAATAAAATTGAGCAAGACCCGTCCATTTATTTTATGTCATTCACCATTGAATGACATAGGCTGATAAATCTGCAACATATTGCAAACCCGATTGTCCAAGGCAGCTGTTCATGTATCGTAGAAGTGCTGGCAGCGTCAACAAAGTTGCCAGAACCTATGAAGCAGAACAAGCCACCTTCCAAGTCTAGCCGTGCGGAGCATAACACTACGTCTTATTCTGACCGGTTAAAAAACATCGCTTTCAGAAACGTAAAAAATGGGGTCACAAGGTGAAGCACTGCCGCTTCACAACCTTCAATAGTAGAGACTCCCCCAAATATTACAGAAAGCTTACACCCACTTCAATACCAAAACAAGGATCCAAGTGCTGTCCCGTTTTTGCTACATTTAATGCAGATGTAACAAAGCGCAGAAGCTTCCTTTGGGTAACTGTGAGTGGAGTAAATGTACGCCTCCACGTTAACACTACCTCAGATAGCCGGGTCATATCCGAGGAAACGTGGAAGGATATCGGCGAACTAGGCATCCAAAAAATAACTCGGGTTGCCACCAATGCTTTAGGAGTAGTATCGAACCTTATCCGGGAAATTTGCTGTTCTGTAGTTTTTAAGGGCTGTCATACAGTAGCGCCCCTCTATGTAAAAAGACGCAACAACCTGAGCTTAGTTGGTCTTGTCTGGATTGACAATATGAAAATGTTTGATGTTCCTTGATTTCCGTGTGCAACAAGGTGAGCGACACAGCTGTTAACTGGACGAAGATCCTGCCTTTCAGAGGCGAATCCACTCTTCCGACCAAAACGTACAATTCTCAATACATTCGTTTTAATCGTAGACCCAGAAATCGACAGTCAAGCGGTTATCCGACCGACTAATTAAACTTCTTCGGCGGCTCTCATTGGGATCGTAAAGAGACTCAACGGAAACATTCGTCTATGTGCAGAGTATTTCACTGGCTTGAGTGCTTTTCTAAAGGCTGTCAATTATCCTATATCCCTGCTTGATGACGGTTTTGCACTTTTGAACGGTATCGAACGTTTTGCCAAGCTAAATTTTATGGCGCGTATCTTCAAATCAAAGGGATGGAAGAATCCCTGGTTGCTAACGATAAACATTTCTCGAAGACTGTTCCATTAAACCAGCCTGCAATTTGGTCTTACTTGCGTCTAGGCAATTCATCAGCAGATCGCAATAACCATGCTACAATTGATACCGTATCCCGCAGCAAACCTGGACGACGTTATCGTCAAGGAAACAAACTCGGAGGTATTGAGCCAGCGCACGGAACATACGCTTCAAGAATAAAAGGGTAAATAAATAAATAAATAAATAAACTTTTATTATCGACCAAGCGAGACACACCTTTACAGGCATGATCATGTTTAGCTAACAGTGTGATCAATAACGTACAAAAGTACATGTTTGGCATAACAATATATGTAAGTGTATGGGTGTATATGCGTATGTAATTGTGTATGAATGTAACTTGTGTCTTTGAATGTGCCGCAGCATTTTTGAATGTTTGTTGTCGTCAGGAATGTGAGCATAAGCGACTGATGTCCTTGGGTTGGATAGCACTTTCCGGATATCCACGGGCCAGTGACTTTATTTTGTGGCGAGTCACATCCGCCACGTCACAGTGTTGATAAGCAGACATTCGTGGCTTTTTATAGGGAGAACGCTTGCCAGGCGAAAACCCACCACGTCCTGGAACACTGCCGCCGAACTACTTGCTGGAACGGGTTAAACCCGAACCACCCAGCTGGCACCACGAGGAGGTTGTTCGGCTAGCCAGCCGTTTGAGAGTGGACAAGTGTGAGAGCTTCATGACGTCCAAGTATTATCTTGTGTTGTAGCGCACAAAAAGATAACTGCTATTTTTTATGTACCATTTCATTGGTGATCAATTGTACAGTATTCTTTCTTCTTATAATCTTCCTTATAACCGACTCGTCACTTGATCGCCTTCTAAGTTCCCCCACTAACATGTAGCTCATGTCTCGCTTCATCCGTCGACGTCATCTTGCAGCCCATCGAATACAGTCCGCTGCGTCCGACTGCAATTGCCTTCTGATATCCGCGCTTACTTTCACGCATCGTCTCGGACTAGTATTTACTAGTCCTACAATTTGGTGACCCTGATTCGTGCGAGAAAATTTAAACTTTTTACTTCGTTTGTATTTATTGGTGAGTTCGTTCCTTTATCTCGATTATATTTGTGTATTCATTTGTTTCTTGCGTAATTTTGGTAGTTTCATCCTGTTTTTGTTCATTTTTGATCGTTTTGATATCTATTTCAAAAGGGGCATCTGAGTTGTTTCACAGCGCAAACTTGTTTACTTTGGCTGTTTCAGATTTCATGGAACACAGCCCAGAAGTCCGGTTTGCGATAGTCGAGATCCACCTGGAAAATAACGAGGTACATTCACCTCGTCCCACGCCTTCTTTACTCGGTTGTGACGCTGGTTGAGGACATTCTATTCTGCCATCTAATGAGTCAAAGTATGAAAGGATAAATTAAGTGAATCTAAAAGATTTACCGCCCGGCGCACAAGCTCGATCTGAACATCTTAATGGTATCAAGCTGGGAGATGGTAAGAAATCGCCGTTGCTACGCACAATTCAGCGCATCGCTGGTCCCTTATCATTGAGCGAAGAAGGGGTAAAGAAACTATGGTTTGCACGTCTCCCAGAGTCATTGCCGTTAATCTTGGCCATGTTTCTGCATAGGCTCGTCAAAGAATTAGCTGACATTGCAGATGCTGTGTTCGAACGCCTTCCCCATCAGACGACCAGTAGCTCCGGTGACGTATGCTCCCCGACGAAAACTGAGTCCCATATTTGCTCTAAGTTGTCAGGCCAATTTGATGCTACAGGCGAGGAAATTACGCTATTTCGCAGCAAGATAGCAGCAATGAAGTTTTCGAAGCAGCGTATGCCATGGTCAAACGGTGACCACCTTTTGGCTACCGCTCATTGTGGCTTATCTGTGCCGGCACCGAGTACCTCTAGTTCGATAAGAAAGTGCACCATTTTCTCTGCACGTTATCAAATCGACAATACCAAATCCGCCGAAGGATTACGTTGGTAGCACCGCTAATATGATGGAACAGTTGGAATTTGTAGGACTCCCTGCACTAGGCACGACTCCTCCGCTGCAAGAAAAGTGTATAACCGACATACTGGGATGGCCAACGCATCCGTCAATAACAAAACCAATCGCCTGTTTGAGGTCAAGAATCGACATTCTTCCGTCATGTTCCTCATCGACACGACAACGGAAGTCAGCGTCGTCCCTACGAACGCGAACGACAAGCACTCAAAGCCTACGTACAATCTGCGTATCGCCAAAACTTCTCCGTTAGTTTCATACGGCCAGCACATGATGAACCTGGACCCCGAACTCCGCCGAGAATGTTAGCGAGTCTTCATGGCTGCATCTGTACCCTTCGCAATTATCGGTATCGACTTCCTCCGGCCTTTGGCGGTGCATGTTGATGCTGTTCATCACAGGCGTTTAGACTACCGTACTAAACTAGGGATTGAAGGCTTTCTTACGGACTCCCCGCTAATCATTCCGGTTTTCCGAATCGTCTACGTACTTTCAGATTTTGCGAACCTACTTTCAGAATGACCGCGACTGGTACGATCAGCTGCAAGGCTTCAGCTAATCATGACAGAGGCCGCTCATCATATTGTCACGCGCTGTACGCCAACGAATGCGCGGCCAAGACGACTCACCTCCGACAAATTACTTGCCGAAGGAGCTGAATTCGATCACGTGCTTCAGCTCGGTATCATAAGACCATTCAGCAGCCCTTGGACGTCACCTCTCCACATGGTTCCGAAACAGAACATGGAGGACTGGCGTCCTTGTGGCGATTATCCATCTCTAAACAACGTAACCATGCGCTTACAGCCAAATTCCGGTAGTCAAAGTGGACATCACTCAAACTGCCATGACGACTGCATTTGGTTTGCTCGATTTTCTGCAAATGCCGTTTGGCCTAAAGAATATCGCGCAAATTTTTTAGCGGTTCATCGAATACGTTTGTCGCGGCCTAGACTTCGCTTATGCCCACCCCGAAGATATCTTAATTGGGAGCTCCTCACGCGAGGAGCAATAACGCCACCTTCGAACGCTTTTTGACCGGTTATCTCAACACGGGGTGAAGATCAACGCAGAAAAGCATTCGTTTGGTGTTGATTCGGTCGGTTTTCTTTGCACCATATCTCTCCTGCAAGTGTCGTGACAATACAGGATAAAATTAAGGCCATCATCTACTACCTCGAGCCTCACTCTTTCAAACAGCTAAGACGCTTTGACGACCACGTCAAATTTTATCACCGTTTCATACCTAGTTGCACTTTGCTTATGCAGCCCCTCACAGACCTTCTCAGGGAAAGCTTAAGAAATTCGATTTTCCGGCGGCAGCACGTTCTGCCTTTAAGTCTTTGAAAGAAGCTATCGCCAACATATCTTCTATAGCGCATCATGACCCAGCAACCTCACTGTCCCTACTTACCAACCTTTTGACGTGGCAATCGGGGCGGTTTTACAACAAAAGGTGACGCTTGGCAGTCGTTGACAATTTTCTCCAAGCGTTTGCAACCTGCCGAGTCTCGTTACAGTACTTTCGGTAGAGAACTATTATCCATTTATTTGCGACATGTTTTAGAAGTCCACTCCTTTGCCATCTTCACGGACCACAAACCCCTGACTTACGTGCTTAGCTCGACTACCAAATGATACTCTCTTAGAGAGCCGTGCCACTTAGAGGATTGCGCTCTGTTTACTGCCGATATGTGACATGTCTCATGTGTGCACAACACCGTCGCTGGCGCACTTTCCCGAATTCAAGCGATCGCCGCTGACGCCGGCACCGCTATCGACTTGGCAGCCATGGTAGCAGCGCAACTCAGTGATCTTGTGGGTTATTTATACTACCTTTTACATACGATCCGTTCCGCTGACAGCATCAGACGAAACGATACTTTGCGGTTTATCTCTGGGTACACCGCGCTCAGTCGTCCCACGCGAATTTCATCAGACCGTGTTTGACACGTTGCACAACTTCTCTCATCCAGGCGTTCGTGCATCGGTTAAACTCGTGACCACACGGTTCGTCTGGCGCAAAGTCAATCGTGACGTTCGTCCTTGGGTAGCTGCTTGCCTTCCGTGTCAACACGCGAAAGTGCATAAGCCTAAGAAAAGCCCAATAGGAACATTTCCCAGGCCAGCTGCAGTATTTCACCACGTGCACGTCGCTATCCTAGGTCCCCTGTCGCCTTCGAAAGCTCTATATCTCTAATGGCCGGAGAGTGTTCCCATACCTAACTGCTCTTTGGAAACGGTTGTGAAATCCTTTTTGAAGCGATGGATAGCTCAGTACGCCTGTCCCACCATCGTGACCACTTATCAAGGGTCACATTTCTCGTCGACTTTTTCACGCGGTCGCTCACATCCTTCTCTAGCTAACTTCCTCTTGTCGAAAGTCGTATTGTTAGCCAGTACAAGGGATCAGTGTACACCACAATACATTTTCGTCCCATTCTTTCCGTCCCTTCCCTTCATTTATTGGAAACTTTATTTGCCGGCATTCTGTTGAATACTTCAGGTCTGTTAGCGTGAGCCGACCACTCTTACTATATTGGTGACCCCGATCCGAATCAATTTCGCCACTAGAGTAGAGGTTCCATCTGAAATTATCTTCGTTTGTTCCTTGGTGAGTCCGCTCCAATTTTCCCAGGTCTCTTCTTAACCAATTTTATTAGCTTTCATTAAGGGATTATTGTTCTCAGAACCATTGATTCAGTTTATGATTATAGTGAGGACGAACAGACTGTTACTCCAGTCAATCTGATAGTCCCGCCTTTTACGGAAGTAGACTTTGTCTTAAGGTTTTGTGATCTGAAAGGCAGAATTTGCTAATAAACGTCTCACATGCAATTTTGATAAGTTCAACAACTTGATATCTCGTCTGGCCATAGATATCACCGTCCAGCCCGGCGATCTGATTGTGACGGTTGATTCAAATCAGCATTATAATGCTCTGAAATATACCGGAACAAATCTAGGCACTCCTTCAGACAGATCTCGTCCTCATCAACTATTTTCCGCTTTGCAGGTGGGAAGTGAGAAACCGTCGACCTTCTTTCTGGTGATGCGTCACCTCCTAAGAGGTATAAGCATGAAGGAATCATTGGTCCGCAAACTTTGACTGCAACATTTACCTGAACACGTGCAAGCTGCCTTATGCCTCTTCACCTCCAAACAGTTGTCAGAAATCTCTGATATTACAGACAGCGTACCAGAGCGTTATACTGAGCCACTTTGCGGTTCGTCAAACATCGCGCGGCCAGCTGACGCGCCTCACCGAGTGCAGACCGTAGTTCTACTAAACGACAACGCAACCAACCTGCTTTTAACTCAGGCCCTTATGGAAGAAACAGTTTCACTGAAAGGAGAAGTTCCACGTTTAAGCTTGAACCAGCAGCAGCGGAGGATTACACGCCGTTCGCGAAACTGCGCTCGAAGTCGACAAGAGGTTGTCGTTACTAAGCAATTTCCGGTAGCGCTGTTCGCAATTGCATTAAACCTTACACATTCGCAACGAAGAGAATAGCGCAGACCGAAAAAAGCTCTTTCATACATCAGCTCGATAGTCAGATAAAGAGTAAAGACAACGGTATCGCGGACCAAGCTGATCGACAGATACTGGCGACAGACGTCATTGCTGAAAATACCGCGAGTCGTCTAAGCGAGATAGCCGATCGAATCTCAGGAAGCATGTATGTAGTAAACCCTGAGGCGGAATTCAGTGGGGTCCCAGCACATCCAAATGAATAGACCAAGCGCCGGACAGAAAATCTACGTGCTGTAATCGGAACACCCGTAGACATTTTTGGCCAGCGTTTCCTCACCATCGATGTAGGAGTCAAACGCTAATCGCATTGGATTTTGCATTAGCTACTGTAGTTTTTACTATCCTCGGGACTGATTTCCTGCATCATTCCGATATTATAGTCCAGACCTGTCAACGAAAACTAATCGACAAAATACACGTCCTTCAAACTCGGAATTTCATCTGCGGAATAGGGACGTCGTCAAAAATTATCACTGCCAATAATGACTTCCTAAAGTGGTTCATACAGTTTCCACAGCTGGTTCGCCCTTCCAACAATATTCAAATAGTTGCAAATGTCGTCACGCACCACATATGAATTCGTGGTCTATCAGTCTCCGCTCCACCACGACGTGCTGTAGCTGATAAATTGAAGGTGGTCAAAGCGAAATTCGAGCATATGCTCGAAATTGATACTACCCGCTCTTCCAAAAGTCAGGGAGCTTCCCTGCTTTATACGGTGTCAAAAAAGGCCGGCGATTGACTACCGGGCATTGAACAAGTGCAGCTGCCTTGACAATTACCTATTCCACATGTTCAGAGTCTTACTAGCTGTCTAAGCTGCAAGTCCGGGTTTAGTAAAATCGACGTAACGAGCCTATCACTAGATTCCAGTTGCGAATGCGATGTTCCTATGACCGCCCTCATCATACTTTGGATCTATTTGAATTTCTGCTGATATCTTCTGGCCTGAGAAACGCCGTACAAACCCTCCGAATGTTCACACATGACGCTACACGCGGTTTAAATTGCGTATGTCCCGTTAGCATGCGGCTCCAAGTCGGAGCATATGGAACACTTGAAACAGCTGGTTCAACGCCTATGGGACCGTGGAATTACTGGTAAATCCGGTAAGTACGATTGATTTTGTTTTGTCATCGGATCCCTGCAACTGACATCGAAGTCATTCCTTAACAGTCGATACAATCGGGCTTTTGCTGACCCATCATCTTTCAAGCAATGCAGATGCTTTATCGGCACAGTACAATAATACAGGCGTTTCACCCGAACTGCGCAAAGATAATTCAGTCCCTAACTGATTTGTTTCGTAGCAGTCAGAGTATTTCATCAGGTATGCTCGATCATTTTTCGCAGAAATTAAATAACCGTTTCAAACACTGTTCTATTAACGCATTCTCATCCAAATGCTCATCTGTCTCTGCTAACTTGTGCTTCGGACGAATCTTTCGGAGCCGCTTCACAACAAACCAATCCGGAGGTTGATCTACTTCGCAGGTACAGTTTCCTCAGCGTCCGACCGATTCCGTTGCCCAGCTCTGAGGGAAAGGTTCATGCGATGTCTCGCAAAAAGTTCCGCGTCCTATTGTTCCATATGCTATCCGCCGCACTTTGTTCGACACATTCCGTAACTTATCACATCCAGGCATTCGCGCCTTGATAAAGCTCGTCACGCAACGTTTATTGTGGTGCAACATCAACCGCTGACAAACAGTCCATAGTACAACGTCATGCAGCTGTACCTATTGGTCGTTTCCCGACAATGGAACAATCGTCTATTACAGGTTAAAAAAGCATTGCTTAACAAATCCCATAAGATGAAAATTATTGCGAAAGTGCATTACATGATAAAGTAAAAAGCGTTTTGGTGGACTCACCATAAACTTATGTAGAATAGCGGAGATGTTCGCGTACTAAACGTATAAATTCATAAATCCATTGGGTAAGAATTTGGCAACACGCCGTTTGATTGCGTTAACAATTCATAAAATGAAATAGAAATAAGACAACACATCGTCAACTCGTTTTTTAAATATCGCCAGATTGTGAGCAGAGACGACATAATTATGGAGGACGTTCGAAGGCTGGCACATGTGGAGGAAAACGAAATTTCTACGGCATTCAGTCCGGCTATCCTGTATTGTCCGTTTCAAGAAATGACCTCAGGTTAATGTTGTGGCTCAATTCCAGCAGCGGACGGCAAATGTGGTTTTGGTACTTTAGAATCTAATAAGCCATTTCGAGATCCTCCATCAAAAGCCAAAATGGACTGCTGTACACGATGTTGCATTTTTCCAGGTAGTCCATTATAGCCTCAGCGACGACTGCTTCTATCACCTTCGCGAGTACAAGGAGGAGAGTCACTAGACGATATTTTTCAGACACTGAACGGCTACCGCCTTTAACAATTGGAGTGATAATTCCATGCTTCCACATAGTGGGAACTTGTTGTTCATCAAAGCATCTATGGAAAAAACCTGACAATGGTTCAGCTAGCTTGTTGGCCACAGCCTTCAGTGCCTTCGGGCGAATGTTGTCTGCTCCTGGAGAACTATGATCGCGCAGTGAGAGTAACTTCCTTAACACAACTGATGGGTTGAAAATTACATGTGTAAACAGTGGAGTGGATAACGTGCATGACATTATAGGCTATGTAGAGGCTGAAAGTTCGAAAATTGGGCGTATTGTAGCCGCAGTGCAGTAGCGGATTCTACGGCGTTTTGTACTCTACCGTCTGTCGTGAAAAGTGAAGGGATTCCATGCTTCACTTTACGAAGATTATTGACATGCCTATATAGCAGTCCGTTGTTCGCCATGAATTGTTTGGCTAAACACTGTTGACAAGTTAGATTGTCTTCACGGACAAGTGCAGTGTAATGGTTGCGATGGGTCAGGAAATTTCCCCAAGTCTTTGAGTTGGGGTTAATCTTGTGGGCGCGCCATGCTGCATCCCTTATCGCCAGACATTTTCGAGTCCTACTCCTTAGGATTGAAAAAATTTTCGCAGGACAAAGGGGTTTGGTCTCTGATGCTCTGTTGACGATGTCGCTGAGTCTACCAACGAATTCGGCCCAAACGTTGTCAAGGGGACTTTTGTTTGAAAATTCCCAAACAGTTGCCTCGGCAATTTCTTCCAATACGTGGTAGCATGTTATTGTATGAGTTAGTTCCGAGTGTTCAGATGGATACTCTGCATAACACACATAGTTGAACGTTATTACTACATGGTCACTGAGACCTAATTGACTATCCATCAATAACTTGTCAACCATAGGCTCTTCATTCGTGAGCACAAGGTCCAATATGGACGGTTTGTTTTCTGTCCTGAATCTACTGCGCGTGATGACATGATTGTACAAAGGAATATTCATGCAAGTCTGCTTTGAACAGTTCGCTGTGTGAGGCCGATACTTCCAGATCATGTAGATTGAAGTCCCTGGAGATGAGCATGTGGCAGTACATAGTGCGTGTTACTCTGTTCAGGCCACGTAGCAAGCGGGTATCCATTAATAGAGTGGACGTTGTGTGACGGTAAACGACAGCTACGAGACATGCGTCGTTGTGTTTTAGTCGGAGACGGCACCGGAATGCGTCGGTAATGTGGGTTTCCAGATCAGCAACTATTTTGCACTGTAGATCGCTGCGGTAGTAGATTAAGACCTCACCTCCTGTTGGGGAAGTCGTTCCGGATGAGTGACATTCCGGCTGTCTCAACCTCGGCATCAGTCACTTTTTGGTGTAACCAAGTTTCGGTAATAAAAATTAGTTCCCAAACATTCGCAACCTGACGTAGTCGAAGTTCGGTATTTTTAGTGAGGAGCCCTTGGATGTTAGTGTACATACATGAAAGTTTCTCAGATTTAAGCAATGTTTCGGAGGTTGTGCAACTCATACGTGAAGTTGCGACGACCAGTGAGCGGCCACCGACTAAGCGTTTTTTCGATGTGTACTTAGTTAAGGGTTTAACGTCTTATTCATCGCCCGTGTAGTTAGTTCCGTGTCTAATCTTCTACGTACAGTGTAAGGTGTCTGGCCAATATCATCTTCTACTGGTAGTATGGGCTCATTCGACACACTACTGGTGCATTGTTCTCTCATAGATCCCATCGCGTTTGGTTCATTAGGTGACATATCATATCTGGGAGGCATATCGCTGACTGTCTTCAGCCGGAGCTCAGATGGTAGCCTGAAACGGAAAATGTCCCAGCATTTTAGCAGACGTATTACCATATGTTTTGAGTGAAGGACCACTTTCAACACTCTCGGGTCACTTCCTTTGTATTTCGGTGAGGTACGCAGCCGTGACAGGGATTTCGCTAACACATCATCCAAGCGGAGTGTTTCACGAATATAACACCACCATTCTTTATCATGGGTTGCTATTTCATGCTCATCACATGCTTCAGTTTCAGGAACCCCGTGGAGGTGTATGGTTCTGTTTGAAGTTTCCTTCCGGTAGTCCCCTGTAAGGTGCGATAACGCTCGCTTCATGGGATGTTGGGAAAGATACGGATGGAGCAGTGTTCATTTCTGAGACTACCTGTCGACAGTAGTACTGATTCTACTTCAGTGATGGAGTTCAGCAGAACGTACAGAAATCTTGGCTCTGCGAAATGTTTAGAGTTGGGGTGGCGTGTAATACGCACTATGTGTACAGGTTTCAGTAGAACTCCCATTGGTTGACAACTTCCAGCTGCCTGCCTCTTATTGATGTCGATTTGATTCTGGAATATTTAGCGAGTAGCCTGTAGCGGAAAACACCGCTACGCTCCTCAGTATCCGATCTATTTCGGGATGTTACTTTTAAATAACGGCTCTTCTTGGAGGCAACCGTAACCCAACTTTCGCTCGTAACCGCTTGCTCATTTTCTACGCACTCCGTCGGGCGTTTGGAAGTAGCCTTACGTGTAGTTACTCCGATGAAACTGGGAACCGCATTAGTCAAATGTGAGCCACGTGGGGTATTGGAACAGCAGCTGATATTCTGGACTCTAGGTGTTGTGTTGCTTACAGTGTTACTAGCAGTTCTTCGCAATGTAGGAGCAGCACTTACGGAGGAGGATCGGGTTGCACAGTCCACTATGCTTAACCCAACCGTGGTGAATTTGGTAGCGACCATTTGCTCAAACTTGGCTAGTAGCTGGTCGCACTTTTGAGATAGTAGGAGCACGCTTTTTATCAGCGGGATAGATGTACCTTCCACGCAGAACCATATAGTCTGATTTATTTATAACTTGGCCTGACTAGGTTTAACTCGGAGGCATCTCGCATGGAAGAACTTGCAACAGTTACTGCACAAAATGTCCCCTTTAACAAGTTTGGCACATGATCCACATAAATGTTTAGACTGCGGCACACTGGGCATCGCTTTGAATGACATACCCTCTATGTTACAAAGTCGTTCTGTTATTGACGTTTTGGGTAAGGTCACAGGGTTCACGTTGCAGTTTGTGCTTGCAGACTGCGCTCTCTGGCGTGCCAGTAGAATGTGTCAGCTTGAACGTGGGGCAGATTACACGAAGGTGTGATTGAGAATTTTCGTAGTTAAGCCTACGGATCACGCCGGGTGAATTTGCCTTGAGAATTCTAGCTGCACCGAACAATGTTGGACTTGATCGAGTGAAAGTTCGTTCGAAAATCGTTGAAATGGTCTATCGAGTGAGAACAAACAATGTCTCCGATGGTTGGAGTTAGGCAAATTTTGGCGCTTAAATATGGGCAACACACTGCACGGAATTTAGAATGCAAGGTAAATGTAGAATTTACTGGAGTGTACCCGAGAAAATGGTCTCGCAAGGTGGAGCTTTCAAAAGCACGACGAATGAGTGTAGATCCAAAGGTGTGTGACAAAATGCCGCTGAGCCACAGTGAAAAAACCACGAGTGTACAAGTGAGCAATTTGCACGCAGGACAGAGTGTCCTTAAATCGTTCACATCAAGGTGGATATCGTCGGTCCTCCCACATCATCCAACGTACGCCTGTCTACAATCATCGAATGCTTTACCAGGTGGCCAGAAATATTTCCGCTGTAGAAACTTTAGCACGGAAGAGATCGGTCTGGTGTTCAAGCGTCGCTGGATCCCTATCTACGGTTGTTTAGCAGCAGTAACGACAGCTAGAGGACCACAATGGAACAAGGAAACATTGATAGAATACGGATAGAAAAGCCAAGGCTTGACAAGTTCTGTAGGATGGTTTGTGAAAATAACGTTAGCTCAGATAAGTCATACAAAATTGAAAAACATATCTGCGGAATCACCATATTATCCATGTTAACATATAGGTATATCTGTCTAGCCCGATTTCGTGGGGTACGTGAGCACAATGTTTGTCTGCGTCTTATCGTCTCTCAATGAACAGAAATCAGCTCAAGTAACGTAAACGATGTGAAGCGTCATCGAGTCGTTATTTAAAAATGATTAGCGTGGGCCATGAGATGACAAAAGTCGGAAGAGCGTTCCACGGTTGAAAAACCCGAATGGAAAGTAATTGCGGCTGTATTGAGTGGCAAGCTTCAATTTATGATCCCTCAATTCTGTGCTGCAGCTAAGCTTCAGGAGGTTTCGCAAGCGTGACCAGGGTTTTTCAAAATCTGCAACACCAGTATTAGCTCAACTCGTACACGGCGATATCTTCCGCTGTACATTCCCATGGATTTCAGTCGCCTATGTTGGGACAACTCCTTCACATATTTCGTTGCCCGTCGCATTGCGGTCTCCAGTGCAACCAGGTCGCTTTCTAACCAGTGTTGCCAAGCCTGGATCGCGTACTCTAAACGGGGCCTCACATACGTATTGCGCATTTTGGGGAAGATGGAGGGATCGAATCGCCCAAAAGCCCTCCGTAACAAACCGAAATGTTGGCTCGCGGTTTCAGATGCTTTCATTGAATGAGCCGAACAGCCAAGGTCGTCTTGGATCACCACCCCAAGATATCGCACTTGTGCGGCGGTTTTCAGAATGTCCTCTCCAAGCTAATATGCGTACGTGGCGGACAAGCACGGTTTTGCACTTGTCCATGCTAGACAGAAGTAGATTTACCTTTGACTATTAAAAAGCAGTCTAAATTTCGTTGCCAACGACGCATAGCACTGGTAGTTTAGCGACGTCAGCTGAGATTCTTCCACTATCATCCGGTGCACCGCGAACGACAAAGTCTAGCCGACAGATATACTGCCTTTGTACTTTTGTCCAGACATATATATTCCTGTGTAGATCCCTTTTTCCATATATATAACAAAGAAAGCAAGATGTCTTGTAGACTTTAAAATATCTATTACAGTTATTGTAGTTTAGCACTTATTATTGCCATGCATTTTGTCACTACGGTTTTCCGTTTACTTTCTATGTACGCCTGTCAACTCGAGGGCATATTCACGATGGGGCCGGACGATTCAGTTTGTGAATCGAACATTTCCCGTCGAACTGCTACCCCTACGAGAAGCTTTTTCAAACATTTTTCGTTTCGACACCGTTAGTGAAGACAGGTGGGAGCACGCTAGGATCCGATAGCCTGGTTATCCCCCCATAAGCCGCATCTAGTTTCCATTTATTCTCGAGGAAAGTTGAGCCGCGACAAATATTCCTCTTGCAGATTGAAGCAATGTTTACACAGTTCCTTCTGAAGGCGGGCTGTTTAGCAGTCTGGAAATGTCCCGGTTTATTTGAGTATGTTATGTAAAATAATAATTTGGACGATAACTAACAGAACAACTTGACGATGTAATAGAAAGTCGGGCAACAAACTCCAAGACGAATTAGTATAGTGCACTTCCCGATAAGTTAGGAAAATTGACATATGTTGAAGACAAAACTACAAGTGCAAGCTGGATCAGAAATTGGTTTAACCGACTAATAAACACATCCAAACAGCGAATTCTTATCAAGGAACTGAACTATAACATCAGAGATGCAGCAACTACAATATTTTTGGCGGTATCCGGAAGTGTCTTACAATCCGATGAATTTGATGAAGAGACTTAAAAGCAATAAAATACACAGCTGTTCCAGCTATCATGCGCAACAAACATTACAATACCCTAACCAGGAAGGAAAAGGAGGACACAAAACCTTGAAGTTTGCCAAAATGATCCTCATCCTGTCTGCAGACAAGGGACAGATGACTGTCATAATGGATAGAGAGGAATACACTAAAGAAGCTTTACATCGCTCGAATGACACAATAGCCTACAAATGCATCGACACTATTGCGTGGAGTGCAAACACACTGCAGTACGGCGGAGGCAAAGCAAAGATAAGCATTTATATAAGTGTTTCCAACTCAAAGGTTATCGGCGAGCCTTCACCCGAGGGTGTCTGAACCACAAAACACAAATAGACAGTTTACACCAGCGACGGAGAAACAGGTTATTTTGCCCTATATGGGGAACTGATCCGAAAAAAGCAGCCAGATTATTCAAACAGCGTCGTCTCTTTTCTTAACACTCAAACAAACTGCCACGGGAAAACGCTGGCAAAACCAAAAGAAAAACTGGAAACGTATGGACAACGTACTGCTGTGTATAAACTACGTAGTAGCAATTACAAAAAGGAATATGACTGCCAAACAGGAATAAGCAGCACGAATACAAGTGCACGAAAGAGCGTGCAAAAGATACTATATATCATCGCTAGTTTCAGCGAACCTGGACGAGATGGAACACAGCTTCAATCGGACCGAAACAGAAGTCCTGGTACGAGGCTAAACAAGAAAAGGAAGGGAGTTCCTGGAAGGCTGGTTCTTAATGAAAGACCCGATCAACATGTACCTCAACATCGACCCAGTATACCAACCCCTCCGATGGAAAGAATGTAGGGCTTACAAGACGCTGCACGAATAGGAACAACTCGAGCGACAAATTCCGCCGCGGAGAAAATGTGTAGAGACCACAGGGCGCAGATCAAAACCGTCACTCCCAACAATCACATGCACGTCGATCAAGGGTCGAAAATTCGATCAGCGAGTTAACACTCGGCATCGCAGCGCAATGACGATGCCACCTCGCATGGCGGTGAAAGGTTTGCAAACAAATTCAAAAGCTCGGCGAATTAATGAGCAACAAAATTAAAGATAATATCTTACCTTTATGCAGATTATTGAAGTGTAGTTTAAATTCTGTTGTTTGATCCAACACACACTCGACATACACACACGGCGCCACAGTGGGATGCATTACGCCTCTCAATCGCGCGGTCGCTCACATTCTTCTCTAGCTAACTTCACCTTATTCAAAGTCGTATTGTTAGCTAATACAAGGGATCAGTGTACACCACAATTCACTTTCGTCCCATTATTTCCGTTCCTTCTCTTTATTTATTGGAAAGGGTACTCGCCGGCATTCTGTTGAATACTCCAGGTCTGTTAGCATGAGCCGACAACTCTTGCTGCGGGTTGTTGATTCAAGATGTTCCTTGGGTCTGAACCACCGGATGCCAAATATCCATAGAAAGATTCAGGTTGTTGCGAAATGCAGTGCTGATGCTGATGCACTGCAACCTAATGCCGCCAACTGTCTTTGAATAAGATGCATTCAGTTACAGATTCGTTGCAGCTATCTAGCACACTTTTGCAGACGAATGCGAGAAGCCGGTTGCCCAGGCCGCTAGTACGTTGATTGCTTCAGAAGCAAATATAGCGTACTTTAGAAAAAGCCACGAACACTATTTTCAGCTAAACATTTCAACAAATTGCTATGTGGCCGTCACTTCACCTTGATAACGGATCACAAACCGTTCCTTGCGATATTTAGATCCAAAAGCGAAATCCCAGTGTATACGGTCAATCGTCTATGAATATGGACTACAATCTTACTCGGTTATGATTGCAATAACAAGTACCAATAAATAAAACGACTCTATCACGATTTTTAAACGCACAACAGCAGGCAGAAAATATGGTTGTTGTGAATGTCTCCATCTAAACGGAAGTTAACCGCCTGCCCTCAGACATTTTGGGTCAGCTCCCAATCTAATTCAATCTGATTCGAGATGCTAAGTGGGATGTATAAGTAAATAGCCTTCATCCTTCGCAGTAAGCACTAAAATTTTATGAACCGTAGCTCCATCATCCTTACAGGAGATGGAATGCAATTTCTGTTGTCCAGGATTGCATTATATTCGATGAGCGCGTCGTCATGTTGAATGACATCCAATTTAATATTTTATGGCAGTTTCATACTGGATATCCAAGCTCCAACAGGATGAAAACTCTGACCATAAATTATGTGTGTTATCCGTTTGTGGATTCTCAAATTGTTAGGAAGGAATACGTGAGTCGAACAAGCCAGGACCCCATCGCCGCGGCAGGCGATCCAAACTCAACCGCCCTGATTGGGACGAACAGAGAGCCAACCGGGAGAAGCGGCCAATTAACACGAGGGCGGCCTTCATTTATTGGCTGTAAGTTGACCCTTCCAAAGCTTTCCACGTTCCCTTTAAATACCATTCACGAACTTTCCATTTCACCTTTATAATGAATGGTGTCATTTGCTAATACATTCCTGTTGCTCTGCTTGTCCGATTCGGTCTTCTCTCTGTCCTTGGAGGGTCAGCGACTTCGGGTTTTGATTGGGAATCAAGCGTCCTTTCAGGCGAGGGACGAACAATTCAGGCGCTGGTGTTCAAAATGTACCCTAACAGCGAAACCACCACTTAGATGCAAGCTGTATTTCTGGCCGACGCCCACCAGTGCATGATTTCACCTCGATTTCACAGGGCTAACCAAGGGTCCGCATTCAGTTGTTCTATCTAAAAAAAATACCTCACCGAGCCATTTTGCTTTTTAATGTTTTGTATGTATTCCCTATTTAAAACTGATGTGGCCCTTGTCTTATATATTCCACGCAGTTACCGTTAGTTGCATTTCGTAACCTTCCATAGTTCCTTTTTTCCATTGTTGACTACGACTGGAGTGATCTCCTGTGGTGATGGAATGAAGCTTCCGGATTATTTTATACACCCACATGTGGGAGTTTTCATGTACCTAATGGTGAGGAAAAGTTTGCCTACTCAAGGCAAATTAGCGCATACTCGTCTAGTGGTAAAGGTGTCAGACCTAGAGGGTCAGAAACCGAAATTGGCTGAATGGCCTAAAAGAGTATTAAAAAACGAAAAACATGAGAGCTGACATATCTTTGTGAGGCTATTGCTCATTATATATAACAAAAGCCATAAGATGGAATTAGTGTGATGATGGCTCGCTTGAAGCCAAAGGGGACGTGGAAGTGCGGATGAAAACTTTCGAGGGAATACCACGCAGTGAAGCAGGTCCCCAGGAGTCGGTCCCATGGATAAACGAATTAATTCTATTGTGCTTTTTCATAGCCACGCAGCCTACATTAAAAGTTCCTACTTTTCACAATTTTACCAGCTGAACGTTCCACAAACATTGCGTTGAACTGTTCCAGAAAATCTGAAATAAGATCTACACGTTGAGATCGTGTTGTACTATAGGATCAGTCTATGTAGTTGGACTGTAACTCGCACAGTCGAAAACCATACATTACTCTAATGTCAGTGAGCTCCGTGTCATTATGCAACGAAAAATGTATGTAAATATAGGGATTATGATTTTACAAAGATGTCATTCGCAAACTGATGGGGAAATTGGATGATTCAACTCCATGGCTATTTTCCCATCAGGGCTGACTGCCTTGGTAAGTCCCAGTTCATGGTGTTGTCATTATAACATACGTTAATCAATGTTGGTGAAATTCAGTAACCCTAATATGCACAAACTCAATGACTTCTATAGGCTGCCATTTAGTTGACTGCAAACCAAACACTGAACATCGCAAACCAATGTTCTTGAGTGGCTTTCTGTCATTCACCGTTAGAAACGTCCATATTGCTGCGGATACCACTGCTTCAGAGTGGAAGCTTTTTGAAGTCCAAGTTTCCACAATACTGCTAATTACTTAGTTTGTTCTACCTGCATTGTTGCTGGTGAATTTAGTAAAATATATACAACATTCGTGAGGACACTTGGTGTGGCAGATTTAGTGATATGCTCAACCAGACAATTTACACAGCTGGACGTTGTATACACAAGTTAAGGGCATTTGTTTTTCATAAATAACGGGCTTATTTGAGCAGCTCAGGCCTTTGCGTTCTATATTGTGCCCTAATATTTTTATGATGACAAGACGCCTTTACATGATTAGCAACCAGCGCAATTGCTCCTGCGAAAATGTCATAAGGCTCCAGACCATGTTTTCTTTAACTGACATTTTGATCTTCAACGAGAGGGCCTGTCGTTTCAATTTGATCATCTTACAGACTACATCAAATATTGTTTTGACTTGTGCTGCCCAGTTGAAGAGATCTACTTAAGGGCGGAGAGATTTGCATCATCACTGGTAAACGATGTTAAAATATACGTGCAAGATGGCTGTTGGGGTCGAGAGTCTGACCTCAGCAGTTAAATCGGAGATAAAATGACTAAAACAACTTACACGTTGAATTCCTTCTAGGCAACCACAACTGTCGTGATGTATGGGGACTTTTGATACAACTTGGTGATGAGAGCGTCTGCAGCCAGAGCATTGAAGTGGATGTGGACAAGCTAAATTCCGAGTTTAGTTCCGCCTCATTAAGCGCACCTCCTTTTCCCTCCTTCATAAGCTCAAGTCCAGTTACGCCCTTTGATCAAAGCAACGTTCACAAGGAAGTCAAGAGATTAAAGTTAAACAAAGTTAACGGTCCGCTTGCGCTCTCCCCATTAACCTTGAAAGTGTGTGATGTTTCTCTCGCATTATCCTTAACAGATCTCTATAACAAATGCAGCACTTTGAATGTGATTCCGGACAATTAGAAAACGGTCAGTATAACCACAGTACCCAAAAATAGGTCTCAAAACTATCGTCTGATTAGGTGTACATCAGTGCTTTTAAATGGTTTCAAAAAGCTGTTAATTACATGGAATTTTGCAGTCACTTCTGAGGACGTAGTATGCCAGTTTGCACTCCATATTAGATGCAGTGGCCCGTCTTGTTCATTCTACAGCGTCTGTATTAGATTAAAAATGTGAATCCGTACGGCTTTTTTGACGGGTTATTCGAATGCCTTTGGAAGCCTAGATATCTCAGCATTGTTGAACCTGTTATCAGCAAATGGAGTTCAATCGAGTGTCTGTAATTTTCTGCGTGATTATTTTGCAGAGCGTGCTTAATTCACCAAGTTAAACGCTAATAAAACTTCTGTCCCTTGTGCCGAGTATGATGTTCTGCAGAGAGCAATTGTACCACCTTTTCTAATATCCTTATACATTGAGCGTCTCCCTATAAATACCACATTTGTAGGATGTAAATGGGTTTAGATGTTTGGTCCCCGTTATTCAGGCTTCCTTATCATTTAAACGTGGTTTGGAAAATCTGTTTCTCCAAATCCTCTGGCTCATCTTTCTTCCAAAAGCGGACAAGCATCGAGCATGCTTGCTTCCACTCTATTCATCAGTGCAGCCCACATTCAGCCATTGGTGCTAATGGCAGTTCCGAGCCCGTCTTCATCCATCATAGGAAAATGGCGGGGCTTCTAACGAATCGGTTGTCTCAATGCAAAGGCCAGGAAGAAAACCCTTGACTACGGTAGCAGCACCTAACAACAGTAAGATGAAGTAGCCTCTACAAACAAACAGGAGATTTAAAACGGTATCCATCAATGCCCACAAAACTGCAGCCAACAAAAGCAATCACGCTGCTTGAACTGTTTTGTGCGCAATTGTTTCAACATCGCAGCATAGTACAATAAATGGAAAGTTGATGGACGACTGTAATCAGTGGAATTCCATTTGTGGAGCAAGAGGCATTCCGGTTGAGCCCACGAGACTGAGACCGGTCCAACCTCATCCAAATCCAGTGTATTACGGTGAACCTCGAGTTCTCCGGGGGACACTGATTTTCGCTGATGAGACGGAGGACGTTTTACTGCCTTCCATTTGGCTCCGTAACTCCTCAGTTGAAGTGCGTATACTTCCGAATATTCCTTAGAACCGAAGTCCAAATGAGAATATCAACCTTCTAAACTACTGACATCACTTGCTCTACATTCCGTAAGTGACTGCCTACGGAAATTCGGTTAAAGGCAGTGATTACACGGCCTTTGGATGGCTAACGACTCACTGGGGACGAGAAGGTTGGTTAATATTCCCCACACACAGCTCTGCGAATGGATTAAGTTAATGGAAACTTCTGCATCTGACAGAATAAGACTAAATCCGGAAGTCCATCAGGTTCAGGACAGCCGAGAGACGTCGTATAAGCCTACCGAATTTCTAAGGCCAACGGCTTGTAAAAAACGCTTAGTGGCCGACTTTTAAACCATCGTCACAACCTCAATCATAGTCCAACAAGCAGTGATTCAAATTTGGTAACTGAGAAACTGAGTTGTTTTTATATTATCGCACAATCCCTTACTAGTAAGTTAGCCAAACGTCAACGTCAGGCTTCCGAGTTGAGATATCATTACGACCACCGCAACCTGGCTAAGCTGCGAAATTACTGATCGGAAGCCGTAGCATAAGAATATGATGCAGTTTCGAGACGCTTATCAACTGGACACGGGTTGCTATCCGAGCAGTGGTAACAAGACTGAATCACGCCGGAAGCTGATAAACTCAGACCGTCAGCATGTAGCAGGTTGCTAGGGGAGAAAATAGATTGTGACTTATAACTTGAACCATCTGTGCCCAATTTACTTCGGTCTAGCAGATTTACTTCTTCTATTTTATCCCCGACTGGGTTGGCGTGGTAGAGCGCAGAGGGAAAGCAGCGTTACAACAGTGGCGACGCGGGTTTCAATCGAACCCAGAAATGACAGCCAGCTTCGTACGCTTGAAAGCAGCAAGCCAAGCTCATTGAGATGCTGACGGAGGTTGTCGATACAGTCAAGCACAGGTTTAGTGGTAGTTACAAGTATCCCCTTTCAAGAAACCCTGACTCAGCAGATCAGTGAATTCCATTATGATGCAGGTGCTGGCGTGACATTCGCTCCCTGGTTTCACAAGTATGAAGACATGTTTCGTTTTGATTTCACAAATGTACCAGAACAGAGGCAAAATCGCCTCATGCTCCGGAAGCTGGGTGCGGCTGAATATGAAAAGTTTACGAATTTTATCTTACCAAAGCAGTGCACTGAGCTATCATTTGACAAACTTGTCTCGGTCATGTCAAAATTTTTGAGGAACAGACATCCTTGTTCAACATCCGGTACAAGTGTCTAACGATGGCCAAGAAAGAAGAAGACTGGGTAACCAACTAGAGCCGTGTAAATTGCGAGTGCGAACGATCACAGCTTCACAAACTGACCGCCGACCATTACAAGTGCCTCATTTACATTTGCGGTCTACTAGCAACCAAAGAAGACATACGAAGACATACGAACAAGTATACTGAACAAGATTGAATAGAATCCTGACATCACATTGCAGCAACTGACCGCAGAGTGCCAGAGGATGACGAACCTGAAGCGTGACACATCAGTGATTAAGCAGTGGTCCAATACGAACGTGCGTGACCTCATTTGTGCAGTCAACCAGACACCCCATAAAGCACTAACTCACGTGAGTCGTTCAGAATCCAAACATCGCTCTGCTTGTTGGTTTTGTAGAGAATAGCATTTTGCTCGACAGTATCCATTTAAGACTTACATTTGCAACCGATGCGGCAGAAGAGATAGTAAAGAGTCGTGTTGTTTGGCACATGGTCTTACTCTATCCAGAAAGAAGCGCAACAATATCACACCGTTCCGACTGTCCGATGGGATCAGAACGATCACTGCGACTTTCAAGGATGATGGCGACAATAGCCGCAAGTACACCATGGGGTAAATTAATGGCGGACAACTCAAGTTACAGCTTGGTAATGCTTCAGATATCACTCTGATCTCTAGCGACGCGTGGCGCAGGCTAGGGCGGCCAACACTCGTACAAATGACCCACACGGTACGAAAGGCCTCAGGTGGTACGTTAAAATTGCTTGGTGGATTGAAATATAAAGTCAGTATCCAAGGCCAACAAAACCACACAACGTGCTTTGCGACAGACCAAACGTGGTTAGATTTGCTGGGACGTGTTGAACTTTCTCGACCAGTCGGTAAACAGTACATGACAGCAGTTGCAAGTCCAACAAGCTCATCACCGTCATTATACACGTTAGCTAGAGGTGGGAAACACCTCAGCTACTGTGCCTAAATACATAGAAAAAGGGGGGAAATGCAACAGATGCAAGCCAGCTGAGCTACGGGTAACAGATGGGCATCGTTCTGGTAAGCTACCAGCCGGCTACTACGCAGCAAAAAGTTACCGTGCAAAATTATGTGAGCAAGTTACGCAGATGCCAAAGATGAACAATGCATTGCGCAGCCAAATTGCAGATCTGAAGCGACGTCATGAAACATAGTCCAAAGCCGGTCTCGTATGCTGTCACATAGCTAGGGCAGAGCTTAACCTCAAATCAGATGTGGGACCAGTTTTCAGACCAATAGCCCCGGTGCCGTACGCAACTCAATATCCAGTGGAAACCGAGCTAAATCGTTTGCAATACGATGGCATACTCGAATGTATCCACTATTCAAATTGGGCGTAACCGATTGGGGTGGTAAAGAAAGCAAACGGTATAGTCCGTCTCTGTGCTGATTTTTCAACAAGACTGATTTCTGTACTGTAGATGCATCACTACTCATTGCCTGTATCAGAAAACTTGTTCTCCAAACTCAACGGTGGCAAATGCCTCGTAAAATTTTACCTAGCTAACGCTTACTTGAAAGATCTAGTTGCCGAGGAGTCCAGAATATTACTAACGATTAATACGCCCTTTGGGCTGTTCCTGTACAACCGACTTTAATTTGGGGTAAAAAGCGCACAGGTCAATTTCCAACAAATTATGGATACCCTGCTGAATGATATCTCAAGACCGCGGTCCACCTGGATGTTGCATTGATTATGGGCGTAGACTCGCAAGACTTGGTGCACACACTGGAGAGTGTGCCTTCACGGTAGGAAGATGCTGGATTTTGAGTACGGGCTGAAATATGAGTTCCTGTTAGATTGTGGTACATTCCTCGGGTTTATCATGGACCAACATGACTGTCGCCCAGGTCCCGCCAATATCGAAGCTATCAAACAGACGATGCCTCTGAAAGAGATCGCAGAGCTTTGCTCATTCCTCGGTCTCGTGAGGCATTACAGTGTTTTCCTAGCGAGTCTACATCAAATCAGAGGTCCGCTGCACCAGTTGCCGACGAAAGATAACGCTTGGCAATAGACCAGGGAAAGCCAGCAGCCCTTTGATGCAGTTAAATCGGCACTCACTTCTGATCTACTATTGAATCATTTTCATCCGAACTTGGAAATCATTGTTGCTTCGGACGTTGTAAATTATGGTATCGGCGCCGTTATTTCCCACCATATTCCGAACGGAGGAGAGAAGGCTAATGCACGCACGGCACGATCCCGAACGTCAGCTGAGAAGAACTATAGTTGCACTGAAAAGGAAGCACCCGCAATCGTTTTGCTATGAAGCGGTTTCACAGGATGCTCTATGGCAAGCATTTCACCCTCTTGACTGATCATAAACCATTGCTGTCGATATTAGGCTCAAAGAAAGGAATTCTCGTTTTTACCGCGAATCGGTTTCAAAGATGGGCGAGTATACAGTTGGCGTACGATTTCGGTATACAGTATCTATCTACGTAACAAATCGGTCAAGCGGATGCTCTGTCTCGTCTCATTACTTCGCAACCAAAGGAGGATGATGCTTTGTGATTGCAGCCAGTAAGCTCGAGTCAGAAGTCCAGCTAATCCTGACCGATAATGTAAGAGGATTACCAGTGACAGCTGACATTGTTCGCGCGGAGAATTCCAGAGACAGAACACTAGAAAGTGATGGATTACGTGCAATAAAAGGTTAGCCGAAATTTCGTATCTCTGCTGACTTTCAGCCTTTCTTCAACCGACGTGGGTCAATGTCCGTTGTGTACGAATGTTTTATGTTTGAAGACCGTGGTGGTGCCAAAGAAGTTGGACAAGCAAGTCTTACAGCAGTTTCATACCGGACATCTAGCTATCAGCCTTAAGAAAGCCTTGACACGCAGTTTTGTTTATTGGCCCGGAATGGATACAGAACTTGCACCATTTTGCCAAAATGTGAATCCTGTCAACTGGCGGAGGAAGGCTCTTCCCAAGTGCCCCGGGCAACCTTTGCCTAAAGCAGCGAAGCCATGGCAGCGAATCCACTTAGATTTTGCAGGAGCAATAGCCGGTCAGTCGTATCTTGTTTTCGTGGACTCTTTCTCCAAGTGGCCTGATGTGCTCCCGATGAAATTCCGACTACCCAGCACACGATCAAAGTGCTGGATAAGTTGTTCCAAAGATAATAGGGACAGATAACGGTACACAATTTACTTCAACTTCCTTTTACGAGTGGTGCAAAGAGAAAGGAATGCAACAGATATTCTCAACACCATACCATCCGCAAACAAATATACAGGCGGAACGGTTCGTGGATACCTTTAAACTTGCTCTTTGTAAAGCGGGACAAAATAAGGCCCCGAAGGACGCGATGCAGTCTTTCCTGTGCGTGTATCGGAATACGACAGATGGGAAAGTCCCTACGGAGGTTTTTTGGAAGCAATATCCGGATTTTGTTCGATAACCTTGAGCCAAGCAGAAAAGAAAAGCATTGCGGGTGTCAAATGGAGGAAAATCTGACAGACAGACTGCGTCATTTCAAAATTGGTGATATAATGTACCTGCGAGACTTCCTACGACCGAAGAGGTGGTCGACAGGATGAATGCTCCGCAGTAACGGTCGAGTCGTTTACGAGCTAAAGCTATGAAATGAAAAATGGGTCAGGCACGCCAATCAGCTGAGGCCGAATCACGGATTCACAGCTTCCCAGAACCGCCATCTTACCGCGGGACATCCTGCCAGACACGTTTGGTTTAGAGGATGAAGCTGAGCGGCTACATGGATCACAACAGAAGCTGCAAGCATCAGCTGATACACAATGGAGACCGACCCAAAAACGGAGACAACGAAAACGGCTACAAGTTAACCCATAGGCGAAAACCTCAGAACAAAATCGAATTCGAACAGTAGGTAAGCAGACTCATTTCGAAAGGGGTGGTAATCGCGGGGCGCACCTCAAGAATGTGAGACGGTTTAGAACTGCTTATCATCATCACCCAAGTTGCTACCCGACCGTCGGTAGTAGGGCTGAGGAACGCCAGAAGTTGATGAAATTATTGCATCATCATCACACACGTTGCTATCCAAACAGCGGTACCACGGCTAAGTCACGCGGGAAGCTGAGGAACTCAGACCGTCAGCATGAAACAGATTGCTAGGGGTGATGACAGATTGTGAGCTATAAAATGAACCATGATCTGTGCCTAATATATTCGGTCTAGAAAATTTCGTTGTTCTGTTTTTCCCCCGACTGGGTTGGCGTGGCAGAGAGCAAAGGTAATGCAGGGTTACAACAACTACCGACGTTGAGATCGTTCCATCAGGTAGGTAACTTCTCCGAAATGACGGAATGGGTAGAAGAGGTGGAGTGGTCATTTATTACAAAACAAGCCTTCGTTGTGAGTTCATAAGCGATCTTCTTTCATGTGTCACTGATATTTTGTGCAAACTGTAGATGAAGGTCGACAATGCATGCCAAGTGTGCGTAGTTTAACGACCACCCAAATACACTCTGGAGATGACTACAGATTAATAGTTGCGTTTCGTAGTATGACACATCAGAAACACACCCATATCCTCATTACAGGAGAATTCAACCTCCATGCTTTGGAAACCCCAGTAACCGAGGGGAGCAGTTCAGGCCCTATTTGCAAGAGATAACCTATAGCACACCCCTATACATTCATATCACGGCTCCTACCAAGTTCAGAACTGCGAATATGCCAACAACTTTAGATTTAGTGCTCACCAGCGAGGAGCTCATGATTGATGGTACAAATGTATGCTGTCCTTTGGGTTGAAACGATCCCGTGAGTTTACTGTGCGGTTATATTTACTAAGCCGAACACCCCGATGCAGAACCCAAAAGTATGCAATCCATTACGTATTACCACGCTTTGCTTGCACTTGTTGAGAACGCTAGTTGGAGTTTCATGACTGAGTGCACCCCAGAAAGCCTTCACGTCACTAGTCATAAGAGCATCAGAGCCAAAGCTTGCTATCGTCCAGTTAAATCACAATCATTTCTGGGAATCCGGACGCGAGCATCTATAGTGTTTATAGTGTTGCCTTTACAAAAACAATCCCAGCTTAGGAAATTGGACAGCGTACGTACCGCAGCTCAATTAATCTGTGCAGTTGGTTCATGAAGATAAGTGATAACACCGACATGAGCTATCAAAACGACCCTATTCGAACCCCAAACTACTTTACAGACAGGTGAATAGACTTCATGAGGTTTAGCGCGGAATCCCACCACTCACTACGGTTGGTGTGTATTCACGTACGGCGAAAGAGGCTGTCACACATTACGGACCCAGTACGTACCTACTTTCTAAGGAGTACAAGCCTAGAATGCCATACTTGCTTCTGTCACTGCACCATCAATGTCATCCAGCTTCCCATTCACGGCAGAAACGGTGCTGAAAAGATACTGTCGTTGCGTACACAGTGCTCTCCTGGAGTTGGTAACGTTCACGGTAAAGCACTACAGGTAGCAGCTATGTCCCTAGCCCAAACACGTTCCGGATTCTTTCAGTGTTGCCTAAACAAGCACATAGTTCCGTCCCATTCATCTGGGAAGAACTCTATCTGACTCTGACAGTTACCGTCCTGTAACGTTTCACACTGTGTTCGCCAAAGTCATGGAAGCGATCATTGCGGATGTACTGGAAACTACGGCATCACTGCCCTGGAGCAGCACTGGTTTCGTCAACGTCAAACATGTACCACGAACCAGCTACTAGCACTTGGCAACTGGACCGAACCAGCTGATAAGGGGACAGAAACCGATTCTATTTACATAAACTTTTCGAAAGCTTTCAGTCGCTTGAATTATCGAATGCTGCTTCACAAAATTTGGCACTACGGCATTGGAGATCCAATATTTGGATGGATTAGTAACTCTCTCCTAGAACAGAAATTGGAGGTTAGAGCCCGAACACCTGTCCGGGTTGATTTGAGTGAAGTGCGGCCTACCGCTGGGTGCGGTAATTCTGCCTCGTCTGTGCTCAGTTTTTATTAGCCATATATAGCCAGAGTTATCACCTCAAACTTTTACCCTTCGCGGACGATGTTAAGTTTTCCCGGGCGGTCAAGGGAGTGGACTACAACAAGATCCTCCAGCCCGACCTCCATGAGGCATGGCATTGGTCGGTGAGGAAGTCACGGCCACTCAATGTCTACATCCGGCATCGACAAGCCTACATTTACAAGCTTGGGATACACGAACTGCTGACAAGCTTTCAGAAACGTGATCTCGGTGTGCTGGTACAGTACAAACTAGGTTGGTCCAGACAGTCAGCATCCGTATCAAAAAGAGGTAACTAGCATGTCGGGCTCTTACGGAACGCATTCGTGAGTTTGGATTTGTCCATCTTCTCTCTGATGATCAATGCCTAAGTGTGTCCCCACTTGGCATCCTTGGCTAGGGCCTGACCTTGCAGCACTCGAAACTCCCCACGGTTGAGCAACAAAAGGTGCCCAGAGATTGTGCCACCTTTCGTACCAGCAAAGATTGAAGTCACTTGGAGCATTCAGAGGACACTACCGGCGCCTAGGTAGTGAACTCATCTTAGTGTACCAAATACGGAGCGACCTCAGTCAGTTTGTCGCCACCTCTAAAAACTCAACCCTAACACCAACCTCAGAGGTGATAGCCTGAAACTGAGTCAACAACACCGTCGTCGAGATTACACGAATGTATTTCTCCTTCCAGGTCTGCTAACCCTGGAACGCACTTCCAAACTCAGTTGTATGTGTCCCCAACCTAGCTTTCTCACAAAACCAATAGATATCGCATGGTACTCCGTACACTTCGTTACATGAACGGATATTCTGTATATATTCTGCCTAACTAGGCTCTTTATATTTATGACCCACAGTGTAGCATATAAATCTCTGCAGAGGCGTGTGTAACGCTGTTGTTATTTGGAATGAGTAGTAACCATAACATTTTGTTGTTTCGTTTCACCCTGCACTATCGCAGTCCCAACAGCCACCTTCTAGACGTCATTACTCTATCGTCTCAAAAATGCGCATTTAAGTTGGTCCAGTTATTTATAAACAAACAAATAAATCCTTTATTTCGCGACAATGCCAGTGACTATTCCCACAAATGGAAAGACTAAAATATTTACAAACTTTTTCCTCTACTCCTCTCTACATATTTGATGCAGTATGTTATGTCCTTGTCGGTTTCACACATGCACATTGTTCAGAGTGAAGTGCAGAAGATTGTGCTGGGGTTATATCCTTTGTTAACGCATGTCCCGTCGATCTGAACCAGCGCAGTGTGACCAGAAGGTGGAAATGGGAATTTCGTGGAAGCCATTCTTTCAAATTCTCGCTGACGCGCAATCGGAATAGATCGATCAATTAAAATAAATTCAAAAGTCCTAGTTCATAGTTTACTCAAGGGGTAAATAAAATGAACAATAGTACCAAGGTAGGTAAGAAAATGTAGTGTGTGTGGCCGGCTCAAGAGAACAGACTTGTAGTATTCCATACAGCCATTTCTCTCCTGAAATTTTATGAGAGCTAGAAGGAAAAACATTTTACGAGATAATTTGAATTCAGGTTATTTTGTGTCTTCTCATTTAGCCGCTTACAGACAAATCGTGGAAAGAGTAAAGGAATGCAACTGAAAAAGGGTCAATAAGGAAATCAATGAAACACTATGGACATCAGGGTCATCGACTACATCTTAACAAGGCAAGGCTAGACTGGCCACAAGGTCGACCTGTTTGCAAAGGTTAGGTTTCATTCATCGGATGGCAGAGGCTTCAAGGAAAGAAGCAAGCTCGCGTTGTTTTCTGCTGATAACCTTGAATGCGGCACGTGGGTTTTCGCATAAGGTACAATCAAGCAGATGCTGAGCGATTGAGCTGGCAGGGAGTTTAGGGCCACTATTTGCCAGGTTTCTTGGAACATGTTCCATGATCCTAGTTGATAACCTTCTCTCGGTTCGGTCAATGTACATGCTACCGCAAGTACAGGTGATAGTCTAGTTTCAAGTACCTTTCCTAGGCACGGAAGTGACGGGACGAAAGTGTATTGTGATGCAGGTTTTCCCGTGTATTCTCTAAAAATGCGACACCGAATGACGCAGCTAGCTAGGGGACGAAGTAAGGGACTACGCGATGGAGCGGCGTGTGGAATTTAACCGTGGAGCCATGTGTGTATATCGCGGGTGTGTTGGATCAGTAAACAAATGTAACAAATATATTATCAATCGGCAAACAACCTCTGTGTACAGTAAGAAGCTAAGTTTATTTAGTCTTTTACACAACACACTCAGGCAATCCGGGGAGTTTCTTGACTGCTACAAAGCCCTCCCACAGAATGAACTGTGTTAACAGTTCTTTGATCTACCTGAGGACTACACGTGGCGGGCCAAACTTCTGCGAGACCAGGTGGTAAAACCTGAAGCAACTGCTGGGGGAGAACCAGGCGACTGGATCCGAGCGGGATTACACCCGTGTCCTCCCTAACAGAGTCGGAGCGGAAAAAGCTTCACAAAAACAGTTCGTATGGGCTAGCATTTGGACGGGAAATGTTCAGCGTAAGAGATGAGGTGTCCGGCTCCAACGTGAATGTGCGACCGAGTTGACAGGCACACTTGGAAAGCAAACGGAAGACAGCAGTGACAACAGTGCATAGCAATAACAAGTGCTACACCAAAATAATCATAGTAGCTTTTTTGGTTTTCAAAACTCTTTAATCATTTTTGTGGTGACTACAAAACATTTTGGCTTTTTGTTATTTTCAAAAATGGTAAAGAGGATCTAAGTAGAAAAAGACAATGTATGGGCAAAACAATGAGAGCAATGGACCTGTCGGCCTGATCTAGTCATTCTTGGTGCACTGGACGAAGTTGGAGGATTTTCAGCGGACTTCGATGAAGTAGCTGGTTTATGCGTTGATGGCGAAGGAAAGGCGTCTTTATAGAGGCACTGTCGTCTTCGCCATAGGCGACTTTTAAGTGACTAATAGATACTGACTCACGTTTCCTGTAACGACCGATGATACTGACTTTCGTTCCGTTGAAAGACTCTAAATGGTCTTTCATATGGGGGAGCCAGGGATCGCTTGACGCCGTCAACTCGTACGAATACACGCGTACAAGTTTGAAGCCCTGGCGGCACAAAGGTTTTAAGACTCTGGACACGGGAGTGAGTAGGTGTGAAACGGCGCATGCTTGTTGCGAGCTGCCTCGAAAAAGAAGTGTCATAGGCGATGGCTTCTGAAACTGGCGAAATATAGTTTCCAGATAGACGAAGTGGTTGACTGAAAATTAATTTGGCGCTATATACCTGCAGGTCGATCTTAAGGCTAGCCCGTATGCCTAACATGACAGTAGGCAAAGCATCTGTCCACTAAAGAGGGTCGACTGTAGTGCGGCTGGCTTTTAGTTGACGATGGAAGCGCTCCACAATTGCGTTCGATTGTGGATGGTAGGAGGTAGTAGAGGAAGACTTGCAGCCTAAAGTTTTAGCGTCTCTTGGAATTGTGCACTGTCCAACTGTGGTCCTCTATCTGTCGTTACCATTGCTAAACCACCGTATAGAGAGACCCATGGACTCAAGAAAGCTCGAACGATCTCCACCATGCTAACGTTTGGTGGCGGAACATCTTCTGGCCACCTGGTAAAGCGGTCGATGCTTGTCAACAGGTAGACCATACCGTTAGAGGGTGGAAAGGGACCGATGATATCCATATGGATGTGGGCACGTCGAGAGCTGGTTGTCGAAAAACGATCAATAGGTGCGGCTACAAGGCGTTGAACTTTCAACAGTTGGCAACGAAGACATGTTAGGGCCCACTAGCTAATGTCTCGGTTGATGTTGCACCATACGAAACGTTGCGTGATGATCTTTATCGAGACGCGAATACTTGGTTGTGGTAAATATGGAGTGTGTCGAACACGGTACGGCAAAAAGCATGTGGAACTATAGGAGACAGATAACTTCGCGAGACATGGCAAAAATGGTTCCTTCGGAACTTGGTAACCGAGCTGGTCGGATGCAGAGGGAGCTAGACCTTCCAAGTTGATCAATTTCCGGATCTGACTGTTGTGCAGCGGCCATTGCTGTTAGATCGAAGCTGTGACCACGTGTAATTGAACAGAAACCTAATGGTTTCCAAGACCCAATGACAAATTGTTGAAAGACTGCTCCTACCTCTTCGCTCGAAACGTCTGTTACCAGGAAAAGGGGAGCATCTGGTTGTGCATACGTCAAAAGAGCAAACGATTACGACAGCTATTTTAAGTTCTGCGAAACTTGATCGAGCAGCACCGGTAAAAACGAAAGTACGCTGACTGTCACGAAGCAAGTCAGTTAGAGGCTGTATTATCTTTGCGCAACTGGGGATGAAACGGCAGTAGTAGTTAACTACGCCGAGAAAGCCTCTGAGTCCTTTAAACGATGGTTTTTATGAAAATATCTGATGGCAACAACTTTTTCAGGAAGGACCTCGATACCGGATGCAAAGATCCGATGACCCAGAAAATCAACCGACGGTTTACTTAACTCGTACTTAGCGGGGTTAACGGTAACCTCACGATCGCATAGAAGACGAAACTGCAGTTACAGGTGTTCATGTTCTGATTTGGAGGCGTTTGCGAGCAAAATAGCGTCCAGATAAGGATATACGAAATCTAAGCCGCCTGTAACATAATGTGTTGACCTTTGGAAGGTTTGTACGACATTTCACAGGCCAAACGGCATTCGCAGAATACCGAATAGACCAAAAGGTGTAATGGCGGCGGTCTTGGGGACATGGCATTCTTCGAGGGGAATTTGGTGATATGCTGTCGTTAGGTTGAGTGTAATGAACACGGAGTTGTCGCTTAAGTTGGTAATAAGATCGTGAATGTGCGGAATAGGGTACTTGTCGAGGCAGGTGCACTCGTTCAGTGCCCGATTATCTCCACGCGGTCGCCAGTGTTCTTCGGCACCATGTGAAGAGGTGAAGCCCACTGACTTTCGGATGGACGGATAATGCCAAGTTCGGGCATATGGTCGAATTCCGCTTTGACAACCATCAATTTATCAGGGGCAAGGCGTCGTGGTCGAGCGGAGACTGGTGGACCACGGCTTCGTATGTGGTGGGTTACGTCAGTTGCTACAGGAAGAAGGACGTTAGAAGGGCGAACCACCTGTGGGAACTGTGTGAACAGTTCTAGGATGTCTTTATCAACTTGTGGCTGGGAAGAAATGGGAGGGATGGTCTCGGAGGAGGTCTCAATTCCGCAAATGGAAAGAGATGTTTATTTGTCAAATAGCTTTCGCTGACGAGTATCGACAATTAGATCGAAAGGATGCAGGAAATCGATTCAGAAGATGGCAAATGGTACAACAGCTACTGTAAAAATCCAACGGAAATTATGTCTAAGACCAAGATCGATGGTGAGGGAACGCTGGCCAAAAGTTGTTATGGTCTTCCCTTTGGCGGCACATAGCTTTGTTGTCCGCCGCCTAGTCGATTCGTTTGGGTCTGGTGGGGTCACGCTGACGTTCGCCCCAGTGTCGACTAGGAACATGATCCCTGAGATTCTATCGGCCATCTTGAATAGATGACTAGCGGTATTTCGTGTAGCGAAGTCAGTCGCCAGTATTTGTCGATCGGTTTGTTCTAAGCCACCGTTGGTTGACATCGGTTGACCGTTGTCTTGTATCTAACAGACTGTGCACTTGATCTCGTCTGTCAAGGCTTTGCTCAGCGTGCTTCTTCTTAGTCGTTGTAAAAGTACAAGGCTTAATTCAATTTCTAGCAGCGCTACTGAAACGCGCATGGTAACGGCATATACAGCCTCGTGTGATACTGCGAGCGTGACTCCGCGAAGGATGTGTGTTCCTGCGCCGCTGCCGGTTTACGCTCAAACGTTGGACTTCTCGTATGAGTGAGGCGATTTCGTCCACAAGGACCTGCGTTGAAGGCAGGTTGTTTGCGTTGTCGTTTGCCGGAGCGACGGTCTGTACCCAGTGAGGCGCGTCAGCTGGCCACGCGATCCATAACGAAGCGCAAAGTCGTTCGGTGAAATGCACCTGCACGGCGTCTGCAATGTCGGCGATTTCTGACAACGGTTTAGACTTGGCGAGTCATAAGACAGCCTGCACGTGCTCAGGTAAAAGTTGCAGCCATAGTTCTTAAAGCAAAGATTCGTCCATGCTTAAAATTTTAGGAGACGACGCATCTCCATTAAGAATATCGACGGTTGTTTGCTTCCTAACTGCAAAATGGCAAAGAGATGATACAGACCAGATCTCTCTGAAGGTGTGCATCGTTTTATTAGGGCATATTTCAGAGCGTTGTAACGATTAGTCGGGTCAACTGTCGCAATCAGCTCGCCAAGTTGGACAGTAAGACCTAAGGGCAGAAGAGATAGTAAGTTACGGAGCTTATCTAACTCACCTGTGACACATTTGTTGGCAAATTCTGATTCCAAGATCTTGGACCATAAAGCAGTGTCTATCTCTATAAACAGAGAAACTACCAGAGTAACGGAATGAACAGTCTGCTCGTCCTCGCTATACTCAGAGACTGAGTCCATGATTCCGAAAATAGTAAACACATAGTGAAAGTGGATGAAAAAGTGTCACGAAATGGACCATGAAAAATTCGAGCGGATTTACAAAGAGGGCGAAGATAATTCCAGTCAGAATCTCCAATGTAGTGGAAAATGATTCGGAACAGCGTCACCAATGCAGTGGCAAAATTGATTACTGTCGGGGTCACCAATGTAGCGATGATTCTTGTCGGGGTCATCAATGTAGTGAGAGTGGCCAGCTCACGCTAACAGACCTGTAGTATTCGCCATAGTCTAGGTTCAAGTGCCGTTCCTATTGATTGAAAGAGAAGGCACGGAAGTGACGGGACGAAAGTGTTTTGTGGTGCACGTAGTTTCCGTGTATTCGCTAAAAATGAGACACCGAACGACGCAGCTAGCTAGAGGACGATGTAAGGGACCGCACGATGGAGCGGCGTGTTGAATCCAACCGTGGCGCCATGTGTGTATATAGCGTGTGTGTTGGATCAGTCAAACAAATGCAACATACATATCATCAATCGGCAAACAACCTCTATGTGTACGATAAGAAGTTAGGTTTATTAAAAATGATTACCACTAAACATAAACAAAGGGTAAATATCTGGCAAATAATGATCGGAAAATAAAGACAGCAGTTAGCAACGAATACATAATATTTGACAGGCGTTCTTGTAATTTCTCTGGTAGTTGTTTTGGAACATCTAAAAATGCGGACTCATTTCAATTTCAGCCGCAGTTTCTTTTATTATTAACCTTCGGGACGTGTTAAGCCTGTGATTTTTACCCCTTATAACCCATTGTTCCGTTGTTTAAATGCGAGTTTGTGGCGCGTTTTTCTTCATTGTTTAGATCTTTGATTGCTTCAGAAAGACTACAGCATCATCATCATCATCATTATCACTGTAAAACTTAGCCGCAGATAGGCAGCACTTCAACTATTGTGCCGCAATTCAAAAGAACAATAATGAAACAGACGCAAGCCGGCTGAGTCAACAGTAATGAATGGACTTAGTTCCGGATAGTTAACGGCCAGCTACCATGCCGCAAAAAAGTTGTGTCATGCCTAATAATTGAGATCGTGGTTGGAGGGAGGCTAAACGGGAGTGGGAGGGACAAACGCCACTGAGGTCAGCTTCTAGCCATATCAACAATTGTGTCCAGCCAAACGTGTTCATCGGCTTTCGGACCCCAACCTGGGAGCCAAAAGGCTCCAAGCGAAGCCAACTTTAAAGTAGGAACATCCATACCTCTCGACCAAGTTGTCGCTTGACCAGCTCTCCTCTTCTTCCATTCACACCCCCGGCGCGCAAACAAGACACGTAGCGAGGTCGGTGGGCTTGCATGCGTAACACGTGGCCCAGCCATCGGAGCCCGGTGCATGAAATAATAGTGCTGAGAGGTTCGCTTCTTCGACCTTCGCCAAAACAAATATCGAACACGCTCATTGCTCACACGGTGTTCCCGCCAGCGATGAGCCAAACTGTGAAGACACCGGTTGTCGAACATTACTAGCCCCTTTATGTCGGCTAATCTAATGCGCAAGGTCTTACAACCGTACAGTAGGGCGAAAGTACGATTGCGTTGTACACCTCACACTTCAAAGAGAGTGTGATGTCGCGCCAGCACCATAGGCGGCGAAGGTTAGCAAAAGCGCCTCATGCTTTTACTATACGGTTTGTGACCTCGTATTCAATTCCAATGGAGCTGATATAACTACCTTGGAGGTTGCAGTTTTGAGCGGCTTCTAGCTGATCCACTAAGAGTCAGCTCAGGAAGCGGCCTCTGCCGACCGTGCAGGAAATCTTTGCAATTTGCAGGTGCAAAGTATAGTTCAAGACGGTTGGCAGCTAGTGCTAATCTGTCCAGAGCCGCTTGTCACATCTAAAATTGTCACAGGAGAGGGCAATATCGTTAGCATACTCCAAGTCAAGAAGTCGTTCCTCTGGGAGCAGCTCCACACCATCTAGGTCGTGTGCTGTGAACGCGACCTCCATGACTTCCTCAATAGCGAAGTTGAAGAGAAAAGGGGACAGCGGGCATCTCTGTCCTACACAGCTGGAGATATTGAAGCGCAGGGACAGCTGGCCGTACGCCTTCACTCTGCCTGATCTACGCGCGTATAACGTCCGAATAATGTTTACATATTTCTCGGACACCTTTCCTGAGTAGACAGTCCCAAAGGTCACACCGATCAACCGAATCAAAGGCAACTTGGATGTCGAGGAATACGACAACGGTTGTTTGACGAGTCTCCAACAACTGACGCAAGATGAATAGGTGGTCGATGCATCCCCGACCAAGACGAAACCCGCCTGCTCCTCACTAATCTGGCTTTCACGATCTCCAGTCAGTCAGTGAAGGGTTACGGAGGCAAGTAATTTGGAGGCGATGGACATCAGACTACTTCCTCTATGGCTACTGCATTCCGAATGTGAGCCTCCTTTGAAGATCGGAACAATAACGGAGCGGCTCCAGTCGGTTGGGACAGTTCCCTGCTTCCACACTTTCACCGGTAATTCGTGTACATCATCAGAAAGAGTAGGGACCCGCATTTGAAGAGAGCTAGATGAAGATCATCGGGTCCCGCGGCTTTATTCTACTTAACCGCCTGATATCAAGTTCGACTTCTGAGCGAGAGCACGGATTCAAAGGGACAGACCAGGGAGCAGATCGATTTCTGGCCGAGGAGGAGTCTAAAAATTCCGGCGGACTAAATTGCTTTGCAAAATGCACGGCCCAACTCTCCAAGCGTTTTGACAAGTTTTAGATAGGCTGTCCACTCTCGTTATAAATAGTTTTATTAACACCACGTCGCCTGCTGCAAGTTTCCGTGTCAAACGGGATAACTGCGGATGGTTACCAAGGTGATCGGCCACTTGCAACTCTGAACCACGGTGAGACCACTAGGATTCGCTGTCTCTCTTCAGGTTAGCACGGAGTTTTGTCCTGATCTCCTTGCAAGTCTCATTGTGTTCGCTTCCAGGCGGAATATGTTGGTGAGCATCGATAAATTCCAGAGACTGCGAAGAGACCGTTGTCTATGTTGGCTAGTGGATTTACCATGTGATGAATTAATTGCTGATATTAAGGTGTTGTGAGCATGCGACCAGTGACCTACAACTATATTCAGTGAAGGCTTGCTCAATCCGAACTCAGCGTACTTCGGCAGACATTCAGAACACCTGGTTCTGCCCCTTGGCTGTTGTCAATGCACTCACAGCTTCCTCGAGGTCTACCACCAGAACGCATCCGCAGATGAGCACATACAACTGCATGGTCTGTGTCCACACAGTTGCTCCAAATCGAGCGACGGTTTTGGACATAGCCCCTCTAACGAGAACTGATGACGATGTGGTCCATTTGTGTCCATGGGTCGTTCGAGGCTTTTGGGCACTATGTCATCCTACGGCGGGTGCTGTGTCGGAAGTTAGTGCCTGCTAGAAATAAATGCCCATCTTCACACAAAGGAAGTAACCGCTCAACGTTATCATTAAAGGAGCCTACGTTATGTTGGCCGCACAGATGTAGCTCATCGGTGGACAAGTTTCCAACGTGAGCGGTCAGATCTCGAGCCAGCGCTACAGTGCACGTGCATTTTCTGTGATGAAGGAGCTAGTTCATTTGACGATGGAAGTCGTTTTTTACGGAGTCACCGCTAGAGTTTGTGGGAACGTAGGCAGCGATGATGAACAAACACCTATTAGCCCTGTGCGACTTCGAAGCTTTGAAAGAGCTAGCCAGTCGTATTGCACTACATCTCATTGTTATGACGTATAAAGCAAAATTCTAGATACAGCGGCTTGTCTAGAGACAGTTTAATTAATTCAATAATTTTGGACAGCTCGATGTTTGCAATACATTTTTTCTAAAATATTAACTGAGCAAATTTCTACTAATTCACAGTGATCTTTCAAAGATGCCCTCCTTCTAATCTGCGCTTTCGAGATAAAACTGTTTTCTCCTGCACCTCCTCGGATTGTAATACTGTCTTGCCTTACACAACACGTTTGATTGTTGACACAATGAAAGTCATAAACATTCTGCGCATATTTACCACTTTCTCCCCATCTAGTTTTATAGTTGTTGTCATCCAGTTAGTTCGGAACGGAAGTGTATAAGCTGGAAAGGAAACAATTAGGGTTCATAAATCTTGTTAAAAAATTCAAAATCGAGTCTTTTATCGACGGATATCATACAGAATGGGTCATCTTAAATCTGCAACTTGCCGGATGTTCCGTAGAGCTAGAGTAAACAGAAGAGAACAGATATAGAAGAATATCAACAAGAACCCCTGGCTAGAACCATAATTGCACATGGTCTTGCCGCGACTGGAGGATCTAGTGAGAGGGAAACGACAAATCACGACCACGTAGCGTGCCGCGAACTTCGCGAAACCAAGTAATTGGAAAATGTCCTAACGCAGTCGAACCCGTAGCATAGCTACTGTACAATTTATCAAGGATTTGGACCGAGGATTGTCACAATGGTGTTTCAATCCAGATAGCTGATAATAAGAAAATTAGAACCAGGGTATGCCGGTTGTGGCACCAAACATTTCGAGTTTGCGAGGAAAGTATAGCCTACAAAGTTAACACAGGCAAAACAGTTCAGAAATAATTAAGAAAATTACTCGCTCGTAGGGTAGATAAGGATTTTACTGTTTTCCGAGCAGAAAAATTCTGTTGCAAAAGTTACGTTGCCAAATTAGGCAACATCTTCAATGCGGCTACGCCGTCCTGATTTGAGGAGTCTCGCAAACCAATGCCAGATTCGAATGACTACTGATTGTTATCTGCTTCCAGTGTCAGCCTTCGATTGGTTCACGTGAGTCGGTCGAGTGACCACGTCTTTTACTTGTCGATCTGGTGCCTATTGCTGGCTTAACCTGCAAAGCTTCGTAGACATCCTCCAGCTCCAGCTGTTTGTTGATTGAGTTTCGGTCAGAATGTTAGGCCTCGAGAAACCTACGCGCTCTGCGGTTCCTTGCTCTTCCAAGTATTTTAACGTTCTCCAGATCGAAATGATGGTCCTCGGCATCTATGTGTGCTGAACTTAAGGATTTCTCATCGTGGCGGTGGATGGCCAGACTATGTTCGTGCAGTCTTGTGCGCACTTTTCTTCCAATCTGGCTTACTTGTCGCAGTTCTTACAGGAAATTTTGTAAACTACACCTGATGCTTATTTGTTACTCAGTTCGTCCTTTACCTTCAAAAGTTTACTTCGAATGGTTCCCATTGTTTCGTGTGCAACATTTATCCTGTTAGGCAGTAGAAGCCTCGCTGCCATTTCAGAAATCCCATAGATATAAGTTGGGATACTAGTTCTTCTTTCTGGTGCACATGCGGACGCGGGTCTTGAATGGCTTTTCGACATCAGGCAGCGTAAAATAGAGCTCCTGTGGTACGAATTTCGCTGTAATGTGCTAAATAAATAGTCCTCCGCCGCTTACCTCAGTTGCGGCGTGCTACAGTGTGTATGGGCCTGTTTGAAAAGCATCCTCACGCAGCTTCGCTTGTATATTGTCGGATGGTTAATTCGATAAATTAAGGTCTGATTGATGTGCGTCGCTTTTCGATAAACTGTTGTTTCCAGGTACCTAGAAACATGTCCTTTCACGAGTACGTCCAAGAATGGCAAATGACCATGATTCTCTTCCTCTTTGGTGAAATAGATGCCAGAAAATATATTATTGATTAGTTGGTGTGTTTCTTGTAGTCTGGAGTGTTTGAGGATGACAAAAGTATCGTCTACGTAACGCACCCAAAGGTTTGGCTCCACTATTGTCAATGCCTTCTGTTCCAGGGCTTGTATCACGGAATCATCACGCCAATCTACAAAAGTGGCAGTCGTGCTGAACCGGCAAATTATCGTCCGATACCACTCCTTCCTGTGATATCCAAGGTTATGGAGTCCATTGTAGCTGAGGCGTTGATGGGGTACCTTGTGAACAACAAAATTCTCGTTTCTGAGCAGCACGGATTTCGCTGAAATCACTCCTGTACCACAAATCTGTTGATTGCACGTGCAAGCTGGGCGGAGTCTGTGGACGCTGGTGTAGGAGTCGACGCGGCCTACTCGGATTTCGCAAAGGCATTCGACCGTATAGACCATCGCATTCTCCTCCCCAAACTCCAGAGATATGGAATCGGCGATCCTGCTCTGGGCTGGATAGGAGACTTTCTCGTGCAATGTCACCTGAATGTGAGGGTTAGAAGCAACCTGTCTAAATCAATCGAAGTTCAGTGCCGCGTACCTCAAGTTTCAGTACTTGGACCCCACCTGTTCCTAGTTTTCATAGATGATCTCACGAGCGTGCTTTCTTCTAACTGTTTGCTATTTGCTGATGATCTATAGGTATGTCGTACTATAGCTGCAATGGAGGATCACACAGTGTTACAGGAGGACCTGGACAAAGCGTACACATGGTCCATCGAGAACACGTAGCATTTCAAACTCACCAAGTGCAAAGTTCTCAGCGTACGGCACAAGAGTATTTACAAGTACCGCCTAGGACCACAACTTCTACAGCGGGCTTCTCACGAGTGCGATCCCGGCGTGATAGATCAAGATGACCGCGGTTGTTTGAAACAGACTGCAAAGGCAGCTAAGAAAGCAAACCAGCACCTCGGCCTTCTTCGCAGAGCTTACGGGAAGTTTGACCCTTCAGTCTTTCCAAAAAAGCTTTGTGCGTACGTGAGGCCGCACACGGAATACGCTATTCAGGTGTGGTAACCCTGGCTCAAGCACCATCTCACCGCGCTCGATACCGCACAACGTAGGGCAACGCAGAGCGCCAGAGGTTTGCCCAGCCTCTCCTACCCACTGAGGCTGAAGACCCTCAAAATATACAGTGGACATTATCGGCGTCTAAGAGGCGATCTCATAATGGTGTACCTGGTCCTGAGAAACCCCAACCACCCATGCCATTCCCTTCTAATACTCAGTTAAAACACCCCGATAAGAGGTCACCAGTTTAAGTTGATCACGCAGTACAGCCGCCTGGAATGTCGACTAAACTATTTCTCCCTTCGAATGTCACAGCCTCGGAACGCCCTCCCGGAACATGTAATCAACGCTCCCACACTATCCCTTATCAAAAAGCGCCTTGACGATACTCTGTCACATTTACACTATGTGCTATAGCTCATGACCACCAGATGCTGGCACTAATGCACAAAAGTCAGTGGAGAGTGCCAAACCCTACTCGAGAATGAGTCACTCCAAACGCCTTGCACGAAATTTGATAAACGCTACTACTAGCAACTTCAGTATTCTGTCGACCCAAGATAATTGGACATGAGAAGCGTTGTCCTAGCTATCTTTTTATTTTTTCCCTCCTATTATGTAATTAATAACCACTCCCCTCATTGCATTATGTGCGTACATTCTCATTTCAAACACTTTATACGGCAGTGCAGTCAAAGTTGTAATCGCCCGAGTTGACGACTCTATTATCCCTTGATCTATCTTTTTCACTCTAAACACCCTACGGGACATGTAAGCACCTGCTTTTAAACCCGTTATAAATCATTATTCATTGTTCATCACTGCCTCTGCTACCAGTCCAGAGATTGGCGATCCCATTGGTGTACCTGTTCTCTGTATGTACATTCGGCCAGTGAAAGTGAATTTTTGGGGGAAACAGAGGTCAAGCAACCCCACAATTTTTGTGGCTTCAATCCTGTTGCCGTTATTTGCCGCTCCATGTTATTCAAGCAGAGTCCTCATTGTTTGCCTCGTCAGAGTCGTGTCAATAAATGCGAACAAAGCTGTAACGTCAAAGGAGACCATTATCTCGACTCTTTCTATTGTTATGCCCTAATGTTTTTCAAGGAATTGTTCTGCCGACTAGATTGAGTGCTCTGAGCCTACCATTAGTGTTTCAACCGCTTCCAAAGTTCCTTAGCCAGCTTGTAATTCGGTGCCCTGGGTAATGACACGATAAGGCGAAGCGGTACCCCATTTTTGTGTACTTTGGGTAGACCGAGTAACCGTGGTAATACAGAATCCCCGATTTTCATTTTATTGTATTGTATCTTTGTGATCTGTCACATTTGTTTCAGTCTTTGTAGATTTTTGCTGATTTTGCTTTCCATACGTTTTGTAGGCTCTTCATTTATCGGCTGGTAAGTGTTTACAACTGTGAGCAGTACTTGTGCTTTCTTCATGTATTCAGTTTGTCCATTATGACAGTAAGACGTCCATAGTCGGTCGGTAAGATAACAGTGGTCTTCTGTTCTCTTAGGTTTGTCAGTGGCTTTTGTTCACTTACACGAAATATGTTGGTTTCTAGTTTGTGACTCAGAGCGGGGATGAGCCTGTGACTAATTGCATGCTGGGCTTCAGCTGCGATGTCTGATATGGTCAGCGTTGACTCAGGTGCGGCAAGAAAATCAATGGGATTGGAATCTTTGTAATTGACTTGCAAACGTCGCACAATAACTGCTCTTGCTGTCTCTTATGTGGCTCGGTTGGATACATTCCTAATCCATGCGCCTTCTTCGTTTGCTGGTTTCTGTTGTGAGATTCGCTCTTACTTCCTTTTTAGTTTCTGATTTGCTTGGAGTTTGGTCCAATGGGTACTAAAATAAATCGCCTTCTCAAGCTCTCTGGTTAACTTTTCCCCGAGGTTGGACAAGCATATGGCCTTTTGTTGGTTAATTATTCCTTGATACTTTTGCCACAGGTTGTGTGCATCCGCGACCAGCAGACGAATCATTCGTGGTCCATGAGTTTGGTGATCTTCCAAACCAAACGATTGTTGATGGGTGGACGGTAGTGCATAATTGGTGGTAGGATAAGTCTTCTCAAACACTCCTGCAGGTAGTAGAGTTGCATGTGAGTGCAGGATGGAAGGCGAACGATGCTCCCCCATGGGCTAGCGAGCTTTAGCGCAACGCGCCCGAAATGTTTAACAATTATTGAGTATACCTGTACCTTCGGGTGTGGACGAGAGGACTGACCTGTTCTTCGAGCCGGGCATTTCCGTTGCAGAACTTTCGGTAGCAAAATAGACAACAAATTCAGTGCGGGCATGCAGTCCTGATTTGCGCAGTCTCACAAACCAATGCAAGATCTGTATGATTATCGACTGTTAAGGCTTCGAATGTCAGCCTTCGATTGCCCCACGTGAGTCGGTCAAGTGGTCGCGTTTTCTCCTCGTTGATATGTTGCCTATGGCGGGCTTAACCTTCAGCACAAAGAGCGATGAATCCCAAAGCTTCCGTGTTAGCACGGTTACTCGGTCTACCCAAAGTACACAAAAATGGGGTACCGCTTCGCCTTATCGTGTCATTACCCAGGGCACCGAATTACAAGATGGCTAAGGAACTTTGGAAGCGGTTGAAACACTAATGGTAGGCTCAGAGCACTCAATCTAGTCGGCAGAACAATTCCTTGAAAAACATTAGGGCATAACAATAGAAAGAGTCGAGATAATGGTCTCCTTTGACGTTACAGCTCTGTTCACATCAACTGACACCACGCTGTATGTATGTATGTATGTATGTATGTATGTATGTATGTATGTATGGGCGGGAGAGCCTATGGTGCGCTGAGGCTGGTGGTGGCTAGATCCTGACAGATGGTCTACCCACTGCTGCTACTGTTGCGCCATAGTCTCATGTCCTGGGCGCCTCCACGTGGCGACCGCTGGGTGGGAGTTAGGTTTCGCCCTTCTCCCTGCTAAGATCCAGGACACCAATCCGCATGAGTCAGTGAACTGACCATGTGCTAGACCCGCTGCCTTTCGGGTGTTCATTTAATCGAAGGCTTTGGCTGAGGACCCGAGTCGTTCTCCTGTCAGAATTGGGCGCCCTGGCAGTATCCTAGTCCATCCTCTCCGGAGGTTAGGAAGTGGTCGATGGCCCACTTCCCGTAAAACCTAGCCATGGGAGACAACAGGTTACGGGTTATATTCTAACTGCGGCTAGACACGACGTCAGCGATTTCATGTGCTTCCGCCAAGTGGAAGCGTGACCCCCACGCGGTCGCTTCCAGCCAGGTCCTTGACAAAGCGAATACAGCGCGACGCGGTAGACCCTCAGGTGCCATGCGTAGGACGTAACCAAGCCATCTCAACAGGGGCAACAAAACCAGTTTGTTGAAGGGAATACTCGCATTCCCTAAGATGCGACCTCGGATGTCACTACTATTAACTCGATATTACCACCAAACACGAGCAATCCTCTTTAAGCAACCGTTATCGAACGCAGAAAGACGAAGCATGTCTTCCACTAGAATCGGTCAGGAATCACACGCATACAACAATACTGAGCGACCTGATGCGCTGTAAACGCGGCCCTTTAGTGAGAATGAGACGTCGCGACGACGCCGCAAATGCCTCAGATTAACAAATGCTGATCTAGCTTTAACGATACGAAGAGAAACTTCTTTGTTGATAGTGCCGTCAGCAGAAACACAGCTCCCAAGGTAGACGAAACTATCTACCTGTTCAAGTTGTGCACCTTGGAGAGTGAGCACGGGAGCAGATGAAAGCCAATCCTTGAGCAGTACTGTACACTTCGACGGGGCGAAGGTCATACCACACTTAGATGCTTCAACCACCAAACGATCCAGTATGAGTTACATACCCTGAGGAACGTCACCAAGTAAGGCTATATCATCAGCATAATCTAAGTCGGCCGCGCGCTCACCCGGTAGAAGCTCTAGGCCAAAATGTTGGAAACCTAGAGCATTCGACAGAACATCTTCGATTGTGAGGTTGAAGAGGAATGGGGACATAGGGCAGCCCTGTCGCACACCGCTATTGACCGTAAATTGCGAGTAAAGCTTGCCATAGACCCTCACTCTGCCGGATATATGAAGGCAAAGTACTCCTAAGTTGGCGGTATATTTCTCTGGCACCCGCTTCTTTAGCAAGCAATGCCATAAAGCAGGTCAATCAACGGAGTCAAAAGCGGCACGTTTGTCTAGGCATGCAACGATAGTGGACCTGTGCTAGACATGGCGATGTTCGAGGTGCTGGCGGAGCGTGAAGACTTGATCCACGCTTCCGCGGCCGGAGCGGAAACCCGCTTGTTCTTCACGGTTGTATGGTTCATGTACTGGGGATCGTCTGCGAAGTAGAATGGATGCAAATAGCTTAGACGCAACCAAAATAAGACTAACCCCATGATGATTTGTATATGAAGTGCGAGCGCATTTCTTGAAAGTCGGGACAGTAACTGATTCGCCCCAAGATGAAGGCACTTTCTCTTCACGCCAAATTTTTGCGAACAACGCGGTTAGCTTGTTAATGAGCACCACACCGCCGTACTTGAATAGTTCCTGAGGAAGTCCGTCTAAGCCGGCAGCCTTGAAGCGCTTCAAGCGTCGAATCTCGAGACAGACTTCCGTTTCGCTGGGTGGATTCAGTGGGCTAAGCCACGGTGGACAACAAGGTGTACTGCATTAACTGATGGATGGTGGAGGCTAGTTGAACTGCGAGTGAAAGTGTTCGGCCCAGCGGTCCATACGCCTCTGTTGGTTGGGGATCAGAGACTCATCCACCTCACAACTGACCTCACTGACACCAGACTTCCTGACGCTAGTGGACCGAATGAGTTGGAAGACCCTGCGAGTGTTGCCAGAGAGGGCAGCGGTCTCCACCTCTAAAGCACGCTCAGGTCACCATGTCTTGCGCTCCTTGCGCAGGCTTTGCTTGAGCTGCCAGTTGGCATAACGGCGCCGCTCGCTGCAATCTGATTCCGCGGGGATATCTTTGCGGCGTTCGAACAGCTCCAGAGAACTAGCAGAGACCCAAGTCTTTAGGGAGCGTCGAGTTAGGCCGCAGCATGACTGTGCAGAAATGGTCCTCGCTTTTTGTATACAAGTCCAGTGTTGTTCCACTTCTTGAGGTGGATTGCAACTTAGTGCATATACCAGTGAAGACTGATAGCTCGTTTGGACAGAGGAATCAGTTAACCTGTTTACATCAATCTTGCGGTGCTTCGTGTTTCGGGATCCTCCAAAACACATACAGATTTTCGCGCAGACCAGAGCATGATCTGAGTCAACGAAGGTGGACCAAAAGGACCTGAAGTCCAGTACGCTGCCTCGCCATCTGAAGCCACGTGCAATGTGATCAATTTGAGACCACGGTTGTGTTGGCGAAGGGGGACGCCACGTTGCGGAACGCTTCTTCGTACGCCTGAAGTTAGTGCTCGAAAGAAACAGACGGTTGTCTACGCACAATGTGAGAAGTCTCTCTCCGTTATCAGAGCGGTTCGCATCGAGCGCGTGATGACCACCAAGGTGGCGTTCGTATGGTAACAGGCGACCAATCTGTGCATTAAAATCCCCAGCAAGGATAACGACATCCGACTTTTAGCATTGCTCAAGAGCTGATGTTGATCCCGTTCGAATTCGTCCTTGACTGAGTTGCCAATGCAGTCAATTGGAGCGTACACGGAGATCACAAACAAGTTACGTCTCTCTTCGCGGTGCTTGTTGTTTCTACGTGAAACCCGAAGGCAACTGCATATAGCCGGCTGTTAATCGGGAACCAGTCCAGTAGTGCCGCATCGGCCTTGTCACTTAGTGCTATACCTACACCAGCCAAACCCGCTGAGGCTGCTTCTGGATCTCCAGAAAGACGCAGGTGATACCTGGCTTCGTGGTCATTGGGGATGTCAATGTAAGCACAGTGCTGGGATCTTGCAATCGAGTTTCTGAAAGGCAGCAGACATCAGTGTCTATGGAATCTAAGGTGCGCGCTAGACCGGCTTGCTCGCCAGTGTGCATGAGTGTTCGAACGTTGAAGCACGCCAGACGGAACGAGGATCGGGGACGAAGGAGAGCCAGAGGTTGAACTCCTTGGTCTGCGACGCAATCGGAATCGCAGCCAGATTGTTGAACACAAGAATCGGGTAACGGAAAGTAAGAATTGTTAGCAAACAAACAATTGGCGTGTGATGAAGTCGCGTGAAAGTGACTAACAGAAACAGTAGCTGATGTGAACGTTGTAATAAAGTCCATGGTTTTGCGACAGGGTGATACTACCCGGTTGCCCAAGCCGTAATAGAGAGTTGATTTATGGGACTCCAACCCAAACCTTTGGATAAATAACCTACCCGCAAGGCAGCGCGGCGAATTTAGGGAATCGCGCCCATTGGGAGGCGTTGACTGAATGATCAGTTCAGGCGTCTTTGTTTGGTAGATTACCTAACAGGGGCCCAATAATCCCCGTGAAGTCAGCATAATTGCTGGAATACAATACCTCAAGGAGGTGGAACATTGTCGCCGAACACTTTGCTGGAACAAGGTACACCCGAAACACCCAGCTGGCACCACGACGAGGTAGTTCGGCAAGCCAATGAGGACTCGGCTAGAACAACACGGAGCGGTAAATACCGGCAACAGAATTGAAGCCACAAAAATGGTGGAGTTGCTTGACCTCTGTTTCCCCTCCCTCCACATATTTCACTTTCAATCGCCAATCTACATAAAGAAAACGTGCACGCCAATGGGATCGCCACTCTCTGGACTGGTAGCAGAGGCAGTGATGTAAGACTTGCAGCAGAAGGTATTGACAATAGTGGAGCCAAACCTTTGGGTGCGTTACGTAGACGATACTTTTGTCATCCTCAAACACTCCAGACTACAAGAAACACACCAACTAATCAATAATATATTTTCTGGCATCTATTTCACCAAAGAGGAAGAGAACCATGGTCATTTGCCATTCTTGGACGTACTCGTGAAAGGACATGTTTCTAGGTACCTGGAAACAACAGTTTATCGAAAAGCGACGCACATCAATCAGATCTTAATTTATCGAATTAACCATCCGACCATATACAAGCGAAGCTGCGTGAGGATGCTTTTCAAACAGGTCCAGACACACTGTAGCACCAGAACAAGTGTCAGCGAACAAGTTCCTTTTCGGTGGATCTCCTCAGGCTGGTACACCACAACTAATAAGAGTTGAGTTGAGTTAAAACATCAGACGGAACTAAGTGAAAAGCGCCCTGTTAGCACATCTGGTTGATTTTAACCACCGAATGGATATGCTCCAAAGTTTTCATCCAATTTACCGCGTATCTGCATGCTTCATACGAGCGGTAAGATGTCGCCTATTAGCCATAGCCGAAGCGATCGCCATCCGCCTCCAGAACCCAGACCTATGTGCACAAAGCAATTAGTTCAGATTCTCTCTCTTCCCTGGCCCCCTATCACAGTAACCCCTGCTGAGAAACATATAGCTGACATGCCATTGATCGTTTGTGAACCAAGCACGTGACCTTTTATTCATACCCTTTGAATTTTACTCCAGTCTGATGTTTTAACGCATTTTACTCTTATTAATTGTGGTGTACCAGCCTAACGAGATCCACCGAAAACGAGCTTGTTCGCTGACTCTTGTTTTGATGTCTACACATGGGATATTTGCACACTGTAGCACGCCGCAACTGAGGTAAGCGGCGGAGGACTATTTATTTAGCACATTACAGCGAAATTCGTACCACAGGAGCTCTATTTTACGCTGCCTGATGTCGAAAAGCCATTCAAGACCCGCGTCCGCATGTGCACCAGAAAGAAGAACTAGTATCCCAACTTATATCTATGGGATTTCTGAAATGGCAGCGAGGCTTCTACTGCCTAACAGGATAAATGTTGCACACGAAACAATGGGAACCATTCGAAGTAAACTTTTGAAGGTAAAGGACAAACTGAGTAACAAATAAGCATCAGGTGTAGTTTACAAAATTTCCTGTAAGAACTGCGACAAGTAAGCCAGATTGGAAGAAAAGTGCGCACAAGACTGCACGAACATAGTCTGGCCATCCACCGCCACGATGAGAAATCCTTAAGTTCAGCACACATAGATGCCGAGGACCATCATTTCGATCTGGAGAACGTTAAAATACTTGGAAGAGCAAGAAACCGCAGAGCGCGTAGGTTTCTCGAGGCCTAACATTCTGACCGAAACTCAATCAACAAACAGCTGGAGCTGGAGGATGTCTACGAAGCTTTGCAGGTTAAGCCAGCAATAGGCACCAGATCGACAAGTAAAAGACGTGGTCACTCGACCGACTCACGTGAACCAATCGAAGGCTGACACTGGAAGCAGATAACAATCAGTAGTCATTCGAATCTGGCATTGGTTTGCGAGACTCCTCAAATCAGGACGGCGTAGCCGCATTGAAGATGTTGCCTAATTTGGTAACGAACCGTTTGCAACATTAATTGTCTGCTGATAGCGCTCCACTAAATCTACTTTCCGATAACGGATAATTTGAGTTAACTTAACTTGTAGCAATGATGGACGCATAGAAACTGACGTCAGCTCACGCATAACAAAAGCCAGAGCTACCTTCTTGAACCTGCGGCATCTTTGGCGACAGAAGGGAGTTTACCTTCGTCTGAAAGGCCGGGTATACAAGTCCACAGTGAGGGCCGTTCTGCTGTATGGTAGTGAAACTTGGCCCCTTCGGTCTGAAGATCTGAGGTGCCTTCAAGTCTTTGATCATCGTTGTCTGCGAAGCATTGCTGGTGTCGGATGGTACCAGCGTATCCCCAACGATGATGTGCGTAGGCGAGTACTAGGTAATGATAATCATGCTAACTCCCTAGAACAACAGATAGCACTGAATAAGTTGCGTTGGCTCGGGCACGTGCTACGCATGCCTGGTCACCGCTTACCTAGGAGGGCCTTGTTCAGTCTACCAGGTGTAGGGTGGCGCAAGGCTCGAGGAGGACAAAAGTTGACTTGGCAGCGGGAAATGAAGTCACTGACGACCAAACTGGGTGCCGTTGGTCCGTCTCGCCTTCCGGGTTGGAGTCCACGTGACTCACCTTGTGCTTGGCTCGAGACTTTGCAGGACATGGCTCGCAGTAGACACCAGTGGCGCGTCTGCTGCCGTCTTCTAATCGGATTGTCCGTTTAAAGTGTGTTTGGTGCTGAGTTATCTGCGGGGTAATGGCTGATTATGGCGCGTGGCAGTGAAAGCCGCAAGGAAGCTGTCTCGCCGATGTCGCCTTATCTTTGCACGATAGCCAGCTGTTTGTGACGGAATGTTGTCTACACAAGGTGTAGGCGCCATGACCCTGAATGTTTGTTTAGGGCATTAAGGTTTTCAGGTAAGTCCCCCTTCTCTCCCTCTTCTTATTCTTTATTTCATAGGTCCTCATGGTTGTATGGCAGCGAAGCATCAGTTCAAATGGCTGATGTACTGCTGTTGATGATGATGATGATGAGTTAACTTATGAACGAAAATGTTTCCCACTTCGTACTTAACATTCAAAGGTATGTGTAATAATGTAAATTTAGATCCCTTAGTCTGATACAAATTTTCTGGTCTCCTTCGCTATCGAAATACCATTACTTGTCTACCTTTCCCTGGTCAGCACAATGTTTGACCTGAAAAGCACGTCCCCCAACTCACTGCTTAGATCCGCGAAACTTTCTTACATCTTCACTTACGCACAATATCTCCGGAACAACTTGCCTAACCACCGCTTCTTCAAGCACCATACATCTGGGACGCCTTAGTAATAGCTGGAACATGGTTGAAGTCAGAATTACCCGACGCTGAATTTGCAATACATGGTACGTACGTTCTTCGAAACGATCGCCCCAGCAAGTTGTATGAGGCAGTTTTATACTGACACAGTGATCAATACTGCAAACCCGTGGACGATCTGGAAACGCTGATCATATACTCACTGTTTTGCAGTCTACGATGGAGGCGCAACGACCCTTACCTTGTGGCAGTTATTTACCGTCCACCAATCTTTACCCCAGAAATGGACTCCTGCCTAACATTAGCCTTGGGAATGTCCTGCAACGATGACACATTCATGTTCTCACCTCAGCCGACTTCAAAGTTTACGATCTAGTTGCTTTGGTAACCACCAGTGAACAATGTAAGTCCGATTGGAAGAGTTTGGTGAAAGCATTTTGCATCTAATCCATGGCAGTTCGCCCACTCGATTCAACGCTGGAAATGGCTGATCCGTGTTTGATATAGTGAGCAGGAGCGAAGTGTTTATGATCCAACAGTCAATGAGGGAGAGTCTTCTGAGCTGAGCAGCTTTCTCCTAGGGTGCATCTGCGGTTCACCATACAGTTGAAAAACCGAAATCCGACATGTCGCGAACATATTCGATTATATCACTAACCATCCGGCTAACTACAAACTAGTCGGATGGAATTTCAATATGTTAGAAGAATCCTGGCACATTTATACATTACGTTCTAGGTTGTTTTGCTTCTTTCGACTATTTGCCCACAAGACTTTTCAAAACACGTTTGGTCGCTAGCGCGAAATGACAGCATTCTAGAGCTTGGCTTCACTTTTGGAATTACCGTAGGGAAGGTCAAAATCCTGGACAAACTTCCGGGTAATGATCATAACGTGGTCCTTTACAATTACACTCTGCCCGCACAAGCATCGAAGACCGATTACAGTAGTATTTCAGTATTACAAATGTATCGTCGACATAGCGTACCCACAACTTCGCGTTAATAGCTGGTAGTAGATCTTCTTCCAACTTTTGCATGACGATCTCAGCGATCAGACCTGATACTGGTGATCCCATCGGTGCCCCTTCACTTGTTCATAGATCTCTCGGTTGAACGAGAAGTAAGTTGTGAGACATAGTTGGAGAAGCATGCAAATGCTTGCAGTCGTAATACTCCGAATTTTCTCATCTCTGTTATTCAGGCGTTCTATGATGGCTTCTTTTGCCAGTTACAATTTGACAGATGTGCATAAAGCGGTGACGTCGTAGGAAACCATCGTTTCGTCATAATCTATATGTAGGTTCTTGAGCTTCTCTAGAAATTGCTTGGCGTTGTTTACGGAGTGTTGCGAACCACTGAGTAGATGTTTGAGGCGAAGGAATTGTGGAGGCGCCTCAAACATCTACCCCCGTTGGATTCCGTCAGGGAACACTCCATGGTAGAATCTACAACGAAATTGAACAAAAAGGGGGAAATCGGACAACCCTGACGAACGCCACTTGTAGTCGAAAAGCTATCCGATAGGACACCATAGACCCTGACGCGGCCTGTAGTGTTCCAGTATAGAGCACGAAGGATGTTCACGTATTTCGTGGGAACACCTTTTCGCGCAGGTAATTCGAACAGAATCCATCGATCGACTGAATCGAACGCACTCTTGAAATCGAGGAACACAGCTATTGTCGGTCTGCGGTATGCGTGGAGCTGCTCTAGCACCTGCCGCAAAGTAAATATATGGTCTATACAGCCATGTCCTGGGCGAAAACCGGCCTGCTGTTCCTTAATCCGGGATTCCCGTTCTGCAGTGAGGCGACGAACGATAATCGAGGCCAGTAATTTTGTCACAACTGGTGTTAGGCTAATACTCCTGTGGTTCGCACAGTCTGTGCGACTGCCCTTCTTGTATATTGCCACTATAATCGATTCGCTCCAATTAGCCGGGACACTCTCTTCGTTCCAGATACGTTCGAATAGGGAGGTCAGTGCCCTGCAGAGGACCTTACCTCCATCTTTAAATAATGCAGGTGGGAGGGAATCCGGGCCAGCGGCACGAAAATGATTGAAGGCTGTGATCGCGTTCCGGACCTCGGCCTCTGAGGGAGGCTCTAGACTAACCGTCCATGGCACGTCCTGCATCACTCGAGCAGGAAGAGGTCCGGGAGCAGGGAGCCAGCTGAACTGATCTTCAAAGTGTCAGCCCAACGAGCCATACGGCCCTCCTTACTGTGTATCAGTGTACCCGTGCTGTCTTAGATTGTTTCAATGACGCCTGGTTTTCTGGGACCAGTGGTGCGGATTAGCTGGAAAAGCTTGCTGTAATTGCCTATTGCTCCTGACTGCTCCATTTCTTGAGCCCGACTGTTCCACCAGGTTTTCTTGTCAGCACGTAGGCTCCGCTCTAGTTCACGCCTAAGAGCCCGTCTAGTCACATTGTGTTCAGAACCAGCCGGGAGGTGTTTTCTAGCTTCCAACAGATTCACCGACCTCTCGGATATCCAGTGACTAATGCGGTGACGATGGATAGTGCCACAAGCAGATGCTCCTGCGTCGTGCATGGCGGCCGAGATCCTATTCCACTGAAGTTCTGTGTCATTAGGACAAGACAGCGAGAGTTCGGTATGCAGTGCTTCTTGATTGGCTTGCCTGACCGAGGGCTGAGACAATTTCTCCGTTGCCAATCGGAGGAGACGCTTTGTGCGCCTTCCGGTAAAGTTCATGGAGAAACGACAGCGTACCAAGGCATGATCAGAGTCGACACAGGTACTCCAATACGAGCGGCAATCCAAAATGGAATCGCGCCATTTGTAACTTATGGCTATGTGGTCAATTTGGGTCCATTGTTGGCCAGCTACAGGTGGACGCCAAGTAGCACTTCGGCGCCCACTGTGTCTAAAAGCAGTGTTAGTAAGAAACAACTGGTGCTCCGCACACAGTTGTCAGTCCGTTCGGAGTTAAGTCCATAATTGCCACCCAGCTGAGCTTCTGAAGAGCTCAGACGCCCTACTTGTGCGTTCGTATCCCCTGCAAGTACTATAATATCTGCACTAGTAGCAGTGCGTCGTAGCGCGTTCAGTTCGTGATAGAAAGTGTCCTTGACTGCATTAGAACTGCAGTCGGTGGGAGCATAAGCGGAAATCACAAACAAACAGCGTTTTGTTTTACTTCGTGAATTCACCTTAGCTGATGTCGTCAAACGGGCTGCAAATAAACGGCCGTTCACCGGAATCCAATCAACCAACGATGGATCAGCCTTGGAGCTTAGAATGATACCTACACCAGCTTGACCCGTATGTGCCGCACCAGCGTCTCCGGATGCGTGTAACCAATAACGAGAGGACAAGCCGGGTGCAGTCAATTCAATAACCCCGTTAGGGTCATTAATCCTAGTTTCGGACACACAACACACATCAACACCCAGTGTGTCCAAGGTGCGTGCGAGTGCAGCCTGCTGACCTGTTTGTCTTAGAGTGCGGACGTTGAATGTTGCCATGGCAACGGGACAGCGTGGCCTTATAAGGGAGTGCCGATAGGCGTCCGATAGGTGTTGTGGGATGGTGGCTGCAGACGGTACTACTCCAGTAGCACTTCGGTTGCTGTCAATTAAGCTGGGAATTATAGAAGCAAGGTTAGTAATGGGGGCCGGGATGGGAGTAAGAGAAAAAGGTGGAAAAGAAAGAAGGGAGGCGCCAGCAGTAGCATGTTTTCGCTTATCCGCCCTGCTGTATGCAGCAGATAAGGCGACCCTTGATAATCTGCGCGACGACTGATGCAGGATGAAGTTTATGTTTGAAGAAAATGTCATGGTTGTATGTGGGCTGAGATACTGCCAGGGCGCCCAGACCTGGACAGGAGGATGATTAGGGTCCTCATCCAAAGCCTTTGGCTCAAAAGCCTGTCCGCAAAGCAGCGGGGTGGCAGTGATTTAGTTTTACAGAAATGGACGCCATCCCATTTCAAACTCCCAACCTGGAGGACCAGGAGACTGAGTTTGTCTGACCTCTCACCATTGACCAACTTGGTAGGCGTAGCTCTCAAGATGCTTGGAGGCATCACCCAGTATAGCTCAATGAGTCAATGAGGTACGCAAACCGTCGCACCACGTTAAGGTCCAGTCTCGTTGCGACGGTGGTCCAGTCTCGTTGCGAACGTTACAAGGACAACCACTACGCAAACGGATTATCATGCATACTTTTGCAATCATTTTAACGAGTGTTGTTATTCCTCCTTCAAATGTAATAAAAATGACCAGCACATCCGAAAGTAAAGCAGAAATGGAACAATCGTGTAATACGGATAAAAAACACCAAGGCTTGACAAATCCCGTGGGACAGTTTGTGGGAATACCGTTAGTACAATGATGTTACACAAAAGAGAAAAACGCATCAGTGGACTCACCGAATTATCCACATTAACACAAGGGTATATCCGTCTAGCTCGACTTCTTGCGGTTGATGAGCACAATGTTTGTCTGCGTCTTGTCGTCTCTCAATGAACAGAAATCAAATCAAGTAATGTAGGTGGTGTAAATCATCGTCGAGTTGCTTTTTAAACGTGAGTAGCGTGGGCGCGACAATGTCAAAGTCGGAAGAGCGTTCCACCGTTGAAAAACTCGAATGGAAACGTAATTCCGGCGGCTTCCCAGCCGACTGCATTAGGTGGCAAGTTTCAACTTATGAGGTCACCCCGTAGACGGCGATACCTTCTGCTGTACACTCCCATGGCTTTCAGTCGCCTATGGTATTACAGGTGGGACAACCCCTTCACATTTTTCGTTGCCCATTGCTGTGTGGTCTCCGGTGCAACCATGTCGCGTTCTAACCAGTGTTGCCAAGCTTGGATCGCGTACTCTAGATGGGGCATCACATACCCATTGAGCATTCGGGGAAGCTGGAGAAATCAAATCACCCGAACGTCCTCCGTAACAGGCCAACATGTTTGTTCGCGGTTTCAGACGCATTCAAGGAATGATCCGAACAGCTGAGGTTCGTCTTGAATCACATCCCCAAGGTCTGGTACTTGTGCGGCAATTTTCAGAATGTCCTCTCCAAGCTAATACGGAAAAATGGTTTATTACGGGTAAAAAAGCCCCGCTTAACATGTCCCGTGGGATGGAAATTATTGCGAAAAGTAATTGCATAATAAAGTGAAAAGCGTTGTGGTGGACTCAGCATAGACTTATGTGGAATAGCGAAGATGTTCGCGTATTAAACATATAAATCCATAAATCCATTGGTTAGACGTTTGGTAAGACACCGTTTGAATGTGTTTTGTAGCCTCTGGCTAACAAGTCATAAAATGAAATGTAAGTGAGACAATGCATCGTCAACACGTTTTTTAAATATCGCCAAATTGGGAGCAGAGACGACATAATTAAAGAGGGTGTTCCAAGGCTGGCACATGCGGAGAGAAATGTAATTTTTACGGCATTCAACCCGGCTATACTGAAGTGTCAGTTTCAGAGGATGACCTGTTAGTTTAATGTTGTGGTTCAATTCCAGCAGCGGACGGTAAATGTGGATTGGGTTCTTCAGAATCTGGTAAACCATTATGCGATCCCCCCGCAAAAGCCGATACTGACTGCTGTACATTCTTACAGATTTCAGTCTAAGCTGACGGGGGAGATGAAATAGGCCCCTTACGTTCTTGGTTGCCCTTCGTTGAGGAGACTAGAGAGCAACGAGATCCTGTTTTTTCCACCGTTGCCACGCCTGAATAGCATATTCCAAGTGAGGTCGCAAGTAGGCGTTAAGCATTTGGAGAAATATTAATGTTTCAAACCGACCGAAGGCTCTGCGAAGAAGGCCGAAGTGACGATTTCTGGTTCTCCTAGCCTTCTCTGCTTGTTCTGAACACCCAAAATCTTCCTGTACCAATACATCCAGGTCACGCTCCTGAGAGACTTTAGTCAAGGTGTAGTCTCCAATCTTGTAATCGCTCACTGGCTGGTGACGCAGATGCATCACTTTGCATTTAGTTATGTTCAATTGAAGCTTGTTCCTCTTCGACCATTCGTGAATGCAATATAAGTCATGTTGAAGCAGATCCTGATCTGGCTTATTTCTAATCTCCCGCCATATCTTGACTTCATCGGCGAAAAGCAGGAAAATTGAGATGACTCTTGCCAGGTCGTTGATAAACACAAGGAATAAACGCGGTCCGAGCACTGAGCCTTGTGGGACACCACATTCCACCTCAGTTGGGTTAGAGAGTGATCCCCTAACACGTACTTGAAGCTTCCGTTGGTGAAGCAAGCTGCCAATCCAACCAAGTATAGGATCTCCGATCCCGTAACTCTGAAGCCGTTGAAGTAGGATGCGGTGAGCAAGGCGATCGAAAGCTTTGGAGAAGTCCAGATAGATGACGTCGACTTATACACCATCATCGGCCACTTCCGTCCAACTACCTCGTGTAATCAGTAGGATGGTGGTGCATGACCGGTGTTGACGGAAGCCAAGCTGTTCCGGTACCAAGATGTTGCATTTTTCCAGGTACTCCATTATAGCCTCAGCGACGACTGCTTCCATCACCTTCGCGAGCACAGGGAGGAGAGTCACTGGACGATAGTTTGCAGGATCTGAACGGCTACCGCCTTTAAAAATAGGGGTGATAATGCCACAATTCCACATAGTGGGGACTGGTTGTTCATCAAAGCACCTTTGGAATAACTGTGACAGTGGTTCAGCTAGCTTGTTGGCCACAGCCTTCAGTGCTTTCAGGTGGATGTTGTCTGTTCCCGGAGAACTATGATCGCGCAGTGAGAGTAACTTCCTTAAAACAACTGATGGGTTGAAAATTACATTTGTAAACAATGGTGTCGGTAATAAGCTTGATATTATGGGACAGGAGGAGGCTGCGAGATCAAAAATTGGGCCTATTGTAGCCGCAGTGCAGTAGCTGCTTCTTCGGCTCTTTGTATTCTACCGTCTGTCGTGAAAAGTGGAGGGATTCCATGCTTCACTTTACGAAGATTATTGACATGCCTATATAGCAGTCCGTTGTTTGCCATGAAATTTTGGCTAGCCACTGTTGCCAAGTTACTTTGTCTTCACGGACAAGTGCAGTGTAATGGTTGCGATGGGTCAGGAAATTTCCCCAAGTCTCTGAGTCGGGGTTAATCCTGTAGGCACGCCATGCTGCATGCCTTATCGCCAGACATTTTCGAGTCCTACTCCTTAGAATTGAAAAAATTTTCGCAGGACAAAGGGGTTTGGTCTCTGATGCTCTGTTGACGATGTCGCTGAGTCTACCAACGAATTCGGCCCAAACGTTGTCAAGGGGACTTTTGTTTGAAAATTCCCAAACAGTTGCCTCGGCAATTTCTTCCAATACGTGGTAGCATGTTATTGTATGAGTTAGTTCCGAGTGTTCAGATGGATACTCTGCATAACACACATAGTTGAACGTTATTACTACATGGTCACTGAGACCTAATTGACTATCCATCAATAACTTGTCAACCATAGGCTCTTCATTCGTGAGCACAAGGTCCAATATGGACGGTTTGTTTTCTGTCCTGAATCTACTGCGCGTGATGACATGATTGTACAAAGGAATATTCATGCAAGTCTGCTTTGAACAGTTCGCTGTGTGAGGCCGATACTTCCAGATCATGTAGATTGAAGTCCCTGGAGATGAGCATGTGGCAGTACATAGTGCGTGTTACTCTGTTCAGGCCACGTAGCAAGCGGGTATCCATTAATAGAGTGGACGTTGTGTGACGGTAAACGACAGCTACGAGACATGCGTCGTTGTGTTTTAGTCGGAGACGGCACCGGAATGCGTCGGTAATGTGGGTTTCCAGATCAGCAACTATTTTGCACTGTAGATCGCTGCGGTAGTAAATTAAGACCTCACCTCCTGTTGGGGAAGTCGTTCCGGATGAGTGACATTCCGGCTGTCTCAACCTCGGCATCAGTCACTTTTTGGTGTAACCAAGTTTCGGTAATAAAAATTAGTTCCCAAACATTCGCAACCTGACGTAGTCGAAGTTCGGTATTTTTAGTGAGGAGCCCTTGGATGTTAGTGTACATACATGAAAGTTTCTCAGATTTAAGCAATGTTTCGGAGGTTGTGCAACTCATACGTGAAGTTGCGACGACCAGTGAGCGGCCACCGACTAAGCGTTTTTTCGATGTGTACTTAGTTAAGGGTTTAACGTCTTATTCATCGCCCGTGTAGTTAGTTCCGTGTCTAATCTTCTACGTACAGTGTAAGGTGTCTGGCCAATATCATCTTCTACTGGTAGTATGGGCTCATTCGACACACTACTGGTGCATTGTTCTCTCATAGATCCCATCGCGTTTGGTTCATTAGGTGACATATCATATCTGGGAGGCATATCGCTGACTGTCTTCAGCCGGAGCTCAGATGGTAGCCTGAAACGGAAAATGTCCCAGCATTTTAGCAGACGTATTACCATATGTTTTGAGTGAAGGACCACTTTCAACACTCTCGGGTCACTTCCTTTGTATTTCGGTGAGGTACGCAGCCGTGACAGGGATTTCGCTAACACATCATCCAAGCGGAGTGTTTCACGAATAAAACACCACCATTCTTTATCATGGGTTGCTATTTCATGCTCATCACATGCTTCAGTTTCAGGAACCCCGTGGAGGTGTATGGTTCTGTTTGAAGTTTCCTTCCGGTAGTCCCCTGTAAGGTGCGATAACGCTCGCTTCATGGGATGTTGGGAAAGATACGGATGGAGCAGTGTTCATTTCTGAGACTACCTGTCGACAGTAGTACTGATTCTACTTCAGTGATGGAGTTCAGCAGAACGTACAGAAATCTTGGCTCTGCGAAATGTTTAGAGTTGGGGTGGCGTGTAATACGCACTACGTGTACAGGTTTCAGTACAACTCCGAGTAGGTTACTAATATTGTCGCACTGGTTGTGGTCATCCAACTGCCTGCCTCTTATTGATGTCGACTTTGATTCTGGGATACTGGAGCACAGTACTCTCAGCACAGTTGTTTCTTTACACCTTTCGACATGTCGCGGTTAGTGGTTGAAGTACTCTGCGATGTACCGCAGGAGCCGGTGGTGCTTACACAAGGAAAACTCCGCTACGCTTCTCAGTTTCCGGTCCAGTTGGAGGTGATGTTACTTTTAAATGACGGCTCTTCTTGGAGGCAACCGTAACCCAACTTTCGCTCGTAACGGCTTGCTCATTTTCTACGCACTCCGTCGGGCGTTTGGAAGTAGCCTCACGTGTAGTTACTCCGATCGAACTGGGAACCGCTTTAGTCATATGTGAGCTACGTATGGTATTGGGACATTTGTTGATGTTCTGGACTCTAGGTGTCGTGTTGCTTCCGGTGTTATTAACAGTTCTTCGCGGATTAGACGCCGCAACCAAGGGGAGGATTGGGTTGCACAGTCTACTATGTTTACCCCAATCCCAGTGATTTTAGTGGTCACCATTTCCTCAAACTTGGCTAGTAGCTGGTCATACTTCTGAGATAATAGGAGCACACTTTTTATCAGTTCGATCGGCGTGCATACCACACAGAACCATAGCGCGTCTGGTTTGTGTAATAACTTGACCTGACTAGGTTTAACTTGGAGGCATCTCGCATGGAAGAACTTGCAACAGTTACGGCACAAAATGCACCCCTTAACAAGTTTGAAACATGATCCACATAGGCCTTTAGTCTGTGGCACGTGTATGTGGCGGACAAGTACGGTTTTGCACTTGTCGATGCTAGACAGAAGTAGATTTACGTTTGACAATTAAAAAGCGCAGGCTAAATATCGTTGCAACATATCGTGATCTTCCCGACATTCGATTGCCCGCCATATTTTGATGTCATGGGCAAAAAGCGGGGAATCTGACTTGATGACAATCGCAAGATCTTTAATGAAGAACAAGAATAACCGCGGCCCCAACGCTGACCCTTGTGGAATACTGCAGTGCACATCAGTTAGATCAGAAAATGGACCTCCAACTCATACCTGACGGCGCCACTGAATGAGAAAGTTTCCCATCCATCCAAGGACGAGGTTCCTACTTCCGTATGTTTGCAGCTTTTGCAGAAGGATGAGGTGATCTATGTGGTAGATGACATCAGTGCCGGCCCCACTCTCGACATCTCGGTCCAATTGCCACAGTCAAGCAGTAGGTGGGTAGTACATGATCGATGCTGACGTAATCCGTGTTGCTCCGGTGCTATGCTATTAGAGTTTCGAAGTAGTTCATAACAGCCTCAGCTATGCTCGATTCCGTCACCTTTGAGAGCATCGGGAGGAGAATCACTGGGCTATAGTTGGCGGGTTCTAAACGGCTATCACCCTTGAAAATTGGGATGATGATGCCTTGCTTGCAAAGGCTAGAGACTTGCTGTTCTTCCAGGCATCCTCGAAAAAGTCTTGTTAATTGTTTAGCTATCCTCGTACCTGTCACATGCAGTGCTTCCGGGGGAAAGTTGTCAACTCCGGGAAACTATGTGTGTGTAATGATAGTAGCTCCCTCAACTTGGTCGCTGAAATAAGTGTAACGTGTGCAAATACTGGTGTCTGGAAAATTAGGACAGGTATAATACAAATGCTTAGAACACCTCGGAAAATTGGTGCGTATTGTAGCTTTAAAATGTTGCCTGCATCCTCGGCACTTTGAGCACATCCATCTGCTGATATTAGTGGGGGAACACCACGTTTCACATTCCAGATGCTGTTCACATGTCTGTACAGAATCTTTCTGTTAGCACAAACGCTTCCGCTAAACTATGCTGGTGCACTAATTTGTCTCCACGCACAAGTATGGTGCAGTGATTACGATGCACAACATAGTTACTCTAGTTGTCAGGGTTAGGACTCGCTCTATACACATGCCACGTTGCGTCTCTTACTGTTATGTGCTTTCGGGTTCTGCTCCGAATGAATGCTTGTGCCATAGCAGAACGAAAAGGTTTGTTGACCGATGCAGATTTAATCAGACTACTGAACTTACCAATAAACGCCATGCAATCGCTGTCAATGCGGCAGTCGTCCGGAAACTCCCAGATGACCTCGCCTACACGTTCTGCCAGTTATTCGTTGTGGGGGATTGTTCGAAACGTCAATATGTTCTTGTGGATACTCCACATAACACACGAAGTCGTAAACTATGGTTACTTGATCGCTCCACTCCAGAGGGCTCTTCAGCCTAGTTTTCTCAACCATGAGCTCTTCGTTCGTGAGCAGTCAATCATGCGCAGATGGTTTCCTGTCGGTCTGAATACGGTGGGCAAACTGACATGGCTGAAGATCGGAATGTTTGTTATCTACTCTTGCAGGTCAGCCTTAAATTGCTCGTTGGGGTAGCCGGAACTTTCAAATTGGGAGCATTGTTTTTGTCTGCTACGAGAACATAACTGTGTCGTCCTCGTGGGACCCTTGCCAAGGATAATGCTAGGCGAAGTCTATCTCTGGGGTGGATATTAGCGGACGATAAACAACGGCCAAAACGCAAGTGTCGTTGCATCACACTTTGCAGACTGCGCCACAGTGAGTTTACGATCAGCCTTTCCGGATCGACCACTGCCCTTGCTAAGTCGATCGTTTCGGAGAAGGGACATAGCAAGTATCGTGACCTCAGCATCGGTACTTTCTGAGTACAACTAGGTTTGCGTGACGAATTTAAGATCCCAGACATGTGCCGTTTGAAGCAGACGCTGTCCGGCAAGCTTGTTCAGCATATCTTGTACATTGGGTTACATGCAATAAACTTTCTCTGTATTTAGTAGTGAATAGTGGGATGCGTGTTGTGGGTAAAATGTTGTGCCGACCGGTGAAAGGTCGGCAAATAATCGCTTTCTGGGTATAGGTATGACGAACTCATTTGCGTCCGCTCCATGGATTCTGCCATTAGCTCTTTGCTTCTCTCTTTGTATGTAATGTATGCGGTGCGTTTGTCACTTTCGTTGGCTAGTCGATTGAACTTATCCGCACTCTTGTCGGTAAGTGGTCCAACTAAGTGGCTGCTCTCCCGTGTTTTTTGGCAGATGCTGCTTTGATCCGGAGCTCGGTAGGAAGGCTGCTGCTGCTGGCATACCAGTACCCCAGCGCAATATCTGACATTTGTCTAGATTGAAGGAACACTTTCATAAACCTCGGGTCACATCATTTGTATATTGACGACTAGTGCAACCTCGAGATAGGTTGTGCTATGATGTTTTATAGGGAGAAGGTCTCGTGAATGTCACGCTATTTTTCCTGTTTGTGAGTGGTCGCTTCGCGCTCACCATGACTTCCAGCCTTGGGAAAGCCGTGTACAATGATGGCCTTGGCTACCGATTCCTTCTAAGTTTCGTTCGAGTAACGCTTCGCCTGTCTGGGCTCGCTCCAGGGAATATCCTGGAAATGGTGGATGTAACATGACCCATTCGGGATGAGACCTGTCGATAAGGAAACAGCTTCTGCTTCATTGGCGGAATTCAATACAACGTCGCTTGCTCTTGATTCACCGTAGTGCTGTGAGTTTGGGTGACAGATAACGTGTGACAAAACGACGGGCTTAGCCACAACACCTGTACTGTCATGTATGTAGTTCTACTGATTCACGTCATCAAGTTGTTTTCGTTTTAAGGAATTTGACGTCGATTCTGGAATGTTGGTGCTGTTTACCCCTGGTATGCTACGTGCAACTCGGGTTGAGGTTAAATGACCAGCTGGTCTATATACTACCGATGGAGGCTGTGGGTGCAGGTTCGTCTACTTCATTTAATCTGGGTCCAGTGTGAATGACCGAAGATCTAGGTTTCCAGTTACCTTTGGCCGCAACCCAGTTCCAAGCACCACTGGTGTCGAAGTTCTTCTGCATGTTCGGAATTGCGTGGAGGATGGACGAGGCCGTGACGGTGCTCATTGTCTTTGGATTGGCGACGGTTTTTTCAGGCATTTTGAGCACATTTGAGCTTAAAGACGACACAATCTGGATAGTAGGATTTCCCATAGCAGAAATAAGGAAATCGCTTAGCGTCATCAAGTCGTTCTTAAATGGTGGTCCTGATGGTACTCCGTCAGCTTTACTGGAATATGGTGGCCTGGATATCCCAATTATTTGGGAAATTAATTTACCTTGTCAATGAAAGCCAGCACCTTTCTGCCTCACTGGAAACACGCTGGTGTGGTACCAAGATTTAAAAAGATTCAAAACGGAATGTTGCAAATTTCTGCCTGCTTAGGCCTATTTCTTTACTTCTTAAACATATGGAGAGGATTATAAAGGCTACTACTTCCAAGTTTCTAATATCAAGGAAGCCAATCAGCTAATCACAACCTGGCTGTAGTAAGCAGCCTTCGTGTCAGTTTTATCCATTAAACTTCTTAAACCACGTAACAAGCTCAGTCGACGGTGATAAATATTATATTATCAAACTCCTTGATTTGCAGAAGGACTTTGACCAAGTGCCCCATGGTAGGCTTTTGACGACTCTAGTATGGTATGGAATTGCTGCCCCTCTACTCCATTGGTTCGCTTTCTACATTACCGACAGAACCCATGCAGTTATGATAGATAATCACACATGCTGTCGCACCCAGGTGACAAGTTGCATTCTTCAAGACAGCGTTCTTTGACCACATCTCTTCTAGGTGTAAAGAAATGTTATTTTTGACATTATTGTCTATAGTAGGTCCCACATTTTTGCGAACGTTAGAATAGCTGTATATACATTTGATCGCACGAACCAGGAGTTCCTGATTCGAAATGTACAAACTGACTTAAGTACATTTGAAGGATGGGGTTTCACCACAGATGTGTTTTACCGTCGAAAAACTTTATACCATCTCATACAAATACGATATAAAGGTCTAACTGGTAATCATCTTCGGAAAATACCCCTGGCACATTGTAACCAGGTAAGAGACTTAGAGCTTCAGTATTCCGGCAGCCTTACCTTCTCAGCACATGTACAATACACTGTCGCTAAAGCCAAGAAAAACTGCAATGTTTCTCAAAGACTTTACCTGACCAAATGCCAAACTTATACTGTACAAGACTTTACACACCCAATGTTAGAGTACTGCTGTATGGTATTCGGTAACACAATTCGAGGCGGTGTGACACAGTGGCACTAGAGCGCATTTAACACGTTTACAAAAGATAGATACTGGGCTCTACTCAGAGGTTGAAACACTCTGAACGCTGCGAATTACTGATAGTAGACACGATATGGCTGTGAGGATAAACCTTGACATGTCGTTACATTTCTAGTTAATTCATGGGCGTATTCATACACCGGTATACTTGGCCTAACTACAACACCATGTACTTTATTTTTCCGTAATGAAAACTGCACACTTGCAGTTTCAAAGTCCAGAACCAACAAGCGTGCAAGCATATTTCTCATTAACTATGCATCGGTTTAGGATTGTTGCCCACTGTCCATTAGAACATGTAGATCCCGTGTGCAGACAGATAACTTTCTCACAGTTCAAAAGCCATAAAACTCCTCAAGCTAAATACCGCGGAAACAGAGGTTTATCAGAAGGGACCAAAGAACATATACTGTCATGTCCGCGATGCATCTCGGTCGTACTTTAAAAGGCTTCACTGTTACTACAAAAGCCAAAAAATGAAATAGACCAAATTTCCATGCCCAATCTTCTAAAATTCATCAGATGCTATCTTTACCCGGCTTTTTCAACTTCAAATTCACCATATCAAGATGTTGGCTGTAGAGGGGCATTAAACCGAGTCCTCTTCTTCATTAATCCGACCAATGTTATATTATTTCCTTACTCGGACACACCGAACTCGAGGCCTTTATGCCTACATGGAAGTCAACGACAGAAAGTAAACCAAGTCTCCGTTTTCGTTTCTTGTACCCCTGTTATATCCGCTAGTTAAACAGCCAAGGCTTTCTTGTCCACATAGAAGCCTACGAAAGCTAACTAGGTGCTTATCCTTCTCTACCCGAAGACTATTACACTGTTCCTTTCCCAATTATTCTACAAAGAGGGTTTGTTTCTATTGCTGTCACAGCTACGCATATGCGAGTATCAGGAAGTCACTAAACATAGATGTACTATGTACTTAGTTTTACCCCTCCTCAAACTAGTGTTTTAGTACTGCTTCCACTACGGATCCCGTAATATTTTGGCAGACCCACTTAGGATGCAGAGCATGGGTCATCAAACTATGGCCCGCGCCATTAGTCCATCCGTAAACGACACTGAATTTGGACAACCAAACAATTCCACATGCCCACCCACAGCTGCGTCTATGGCCCTCGCGGCAAGCCGATACATATTAGCATGTTACTGTGACAAAACAGCTACCTTGCATTGTCTCCGTGACCTGCCAACCAACATGCGTTTGGTACTGTGATTTGTGGGGGTTTGACTGACCATGTTAAATGATGCGTGCTTCACCAAACTTAGCTCACGCATATCTTCATATGGCCCCATCCTGAACACCTCCATATAGTATCACCGTTCCACTCCAGACATGTTTAGTCACTTCCAGTTTCGACAGTTGGGCGATACTCAGCGTGTTACCCATTCACTATTGCATTTCCCCTTTTTTTCTTTTATATATTGCGCCACAGTAGCAAAGGTGCTAGCGTGTATGATGATGATGATGGTCCATTCATTAGTACTGCCCACACCGCCATGCAGCACCTCGTACTACAAGCTCGATGGCGTTTCGCACGCCCTTAGTCTGAACGTCCAAATGACCCATTCACCTGCTTGCATGTCAGTCAGTATGTGACCCACACAGTGTCCCCTTCACGTAGGCACAACGCGATGAATCTTGACTTTCATTCGGCCGTCCTTGCTATTGATCCAAGCGAAATATATGAAAGACTCGTCTGGACTCAGTTAGGTGTATGAATGTCATTTGTGCCTACTAAGAAAAGGCAATTGGACGTCGCGTCGCGTTTTCAACTAAAGATGCGGAGCAAAATACATCTAAGTGGAAACAATGAAGTTAAAAACCAGTTGCGTCATATGCGGCGAAAGTTTTACAGTTTTGAAGGAGTACGATCTCCAGAGCCATTATAAAACAAAACATCTGCCAGCATATTCAAAGTTTTGTGGGAAGCAACACTGGGAAAAATATGATTCCATGAAATGAGGTTCAGAAACCCCACAAATTCTATTCACGAAAATGTTCTCTGCAAATGAAGCTGTCACTCATATTAGTTATAAAATAGTGGTAGAGGGAGGCAAACAGGTTGATAACTTAGTCATAGGGTGTATGATGGAAGTTGAGAATGAATTGTGTCCTGGGAGAGAGGATTTGTTTGCAGCCATCAGTCTCTCGGCAAGTTCAGTTGTGCGAGAACTAAAGATCTTGGAGAGAACATAGTACTGCAGATACATGAGAAAGCTAAAAATATTTTGTAGTACACCTTGGTGATGAATGAGTCTAGTGATTTCTCGAGTACTTCACAGCTTCTCTTATTCAATGAAAAATGAACAATGATTTACCACGGGATAAAAGCAAGTGCTTGACACGTCCCATAGGATGGTTACGGTGAATACGATGAAATCAAAATATATCTGTTTCATCTACCGAACGTCTGCCGAGATGAATACTTTGATGATTAACATCAGTGAAAAATTAAGATAAATTATCGAGCGTAAACGTTCAGAAAGACACTGGGGTGCAGTGATGGTTGAGGTAAGGAGTGAAAAAAGTAAAATATGGTTGCTCACTTAGGTCCATTTGCTACATAAATCCTGTTGAAAAGCATGCTTTGGCGTAATCCACAACAGAGGAGTTTAGGTAACAAAACGTTGGGAGCTAATATCAACATCTAATCGTTTTTTGTAACCATCCAAGGTAGGAGAGGATACAACTGAGTCTGGGAGTGCGTTCCAGGGTTGGCAAACACGAAGGGAAAAGTAATTCCGTCGACACTCAAGACGGTTATATTGTTCCTTCAACTTTAAGCAGTTACCCCTGAGCTGCGTGTTGTGGTTAAGTTTCAGTAAATGGCGGCATACGTGGTTGGGGTCACTCAATATCTGATACGCCAAAATGAGATCGCCGCGCAGCCTTCGATAGCGTCAGCTGAAAATTCCCAGCAACTTCAGCCTACAATGGTAAGAGTGATAGCGCAGACCCTTTACATTCTTAGTTGCTCTTCGTTGTGGTGTCTCCATCGCTTCTAGGTCGCGCTTCAACCAAGGTTGCCAAGCTTGGATAGCGTATTCAACATGTGGACGCAAGTAGGAATTGTGCATCATTGGGAAGATTGATGGGTCAAATTTCCCGAATGCCCCTCGCAGCATGCCGACGTGCTGGTTGACTCTTTTCGCCGCTACCTCAGCCTGTTTTGAACAATTGAGGTCGCTCTGTACGATCACACCAAGAGCACGTTCTTGGGAACTATTCTGCAATCCGTTTGTCCCAAGTGAATAGGTGTAGTTATGACTATGGCGTAATTGTACAACGCGACATTTGTCTACGTTGAACGGTAGGGCATTTTGAACTGACCAGTTCGACACTGTGTAAAGATCGCGCTGGAGCCGTTCATGGTCGTCTGGTCCTCTGATCCTTCGTCATATTTTGATATCTTCAGCGAAAAATAGGAAATCGGAAGTAATTGATCTCGCCAAATCGTTAATGAACACCAAGAATAGACGAGGTCCAAGAACCGAGCCTTATGGTACTACGCACGCCACATCGATTGCATGAGTAAATGATTCTCGGACTCTCACCACTAGTCGTCGTTCCGCTAAAAAATTTCTAATCCAACTCAGGATTGGATCGCCAATGCCGTAGTTCCGAAGCTTCTGAAGGAGAACTCGATGGTCTAAACGATCAAACGCTTTTGAAAAGTCCAGGTAGATGACATCGACTCCCACTCCATCATCAACAGCTTCAGTCCAGCTATTACGTGCAATTAATAGGTTAGTATTACACGAATGCTTTTGACAAAAGCCATGTTGCTCTGGAGCTATTAAATTGTGGCTTTCCAGGTATTGCATCAGCGCGTCTGCGATGATTGATTCCATCACTTTGGATAGTACGGGAAGTAGTGTTATTGGGCGGTAGTTGACAGGATCGGTGCGGCTGCCTCCTTTATGGATAGGAGTGATGACCCCTCGCTTCCATACTGGTGGAATATGGTTCTCCTCTAGACATCGCTGATAGAAAACAGCCAGTGGTTTTGCTAGATCACTAGCTACCGCCTGCAGATCCTTCGGTCGGACGTTGTCGGCTCCGGGAGAACTGTGGATACGCAAGGATAACAACTCCTTCAACACAGCTTCCGTAGTGAAGGTGATGTTTTCTAAACCGGATGGTGGAGTATTAGAAAGGAGAAGAATGTTTGTGCTCGTTACCTCTTGGAAAGTTTTGGAGTAATGAAGCCGTAGAAGATCAGCTGCTTCCATTGCTGATCGCGTGCAGCCATCAGCCGTGACTAGTGCTGGAACTTCTCGCTTCACCTTTCGAAGGCCGTTAACGTGCTTGTACAGGAGTTTACCGTTCGTGCAGAATCGCTTCATTAGCTTCTACTGATGAGTGACCTTGTCTTACCGGATCAGTTTCACACAGAAGTTACGCTGTGTCACGTATGCAGTCCAGGTTTCGGCATTCGGGCAGTCCTGGTGATCTCGCCATGCCAAATCCCTCCGGGACATACATTTGCGTGTTCTGCTCCTCAGAAATGACTTATGCCCCTTTTGGGTTGGAAGGACTTCTGTTTTGATGCGTGCGCTACCAGTTTACTAATCGTCCTTGTAAATGTTTCCTAGGCAACATCCGGGGGGCATTCGGTTAAGAACGTCCAAGATGTATCCTTAACAAGCTTAGACAACACATTGTAGTGTGTGACAGTATGCACTATATCCTCCTCCTTTTCAGGGTACTCCGCATAGCATATATAGTCAAAGAGTAGAGTAACATGATCCGTACGACCCAGTGGTGTGCTTGTAACTATCCCGCCAACCATGAGTTCTTCTTTAGTGAGCACAAGACCCAGTATCGACGGCTTGTTAGCAGTTCGAAATCTGGTGGGAGAGGTTACGTGGTTGTAAATAGGTTGGCTAGGAATAAGCTCTTGCAAGCAGGCTTTAAACTGCATACCGTCAGTTGCCGGCGTTTCTATGTCATGCACGTTAAAGTCTCCGGCGATAAGAATGTGGGTGTAGGACTTGCTCAAAGCAAACTGAAAAACGTGGTGCAGTTTGGAGACCATTTCCAACCTTGAGTTTGGTGGGTAATAAATCACGGCTAGTAGACATGTGTCCTTGTTTCCCAACCAACGGCGGCACCATAGCGAATCGGGAGCTCGGATTTCCGGGTGATCAATAACTTCATATCGGAGGTTTGTATTATAGTAAAGAATCACACCACCACCCCTTCCGGTTCTATCGGTTCGAATCAGCGACATACGGGTAAATTGATCTCAGAATCGGTTATCTCAGGGTTTAACCATGTCTCTGTAATCATGACGAGGTCCCGCGGTAGTGAGTCATGGAGTTCTCTAAGTGCGGCCAACTTGCTTAGAAGGCCTTGGGCGTTTGTGTACATGCAAGATAGGGCTTTTGTTGTTAGAAGGTCATTGACAGATGTCAAGTTTGTGTTCGCTTTTAAGCCGGCCGTTAGGTTGCCGGCCATTAATCGGTTTTTGGTTTATGTATTTCAGTCGTGTTGCATGACCTTATTGAGCGTTCCTGAACAGACATTTCACTCATGTTGTGTTCGATCATCCTCTGTGCCGTGGGCGCTGTTGTGTCGGTCTCTCCGCAGGACTATGCAGATAAGGAATTTGCTGCGTTTTCAAGTTCCATAGAATTGCTTCCGACTTTTGTCTTTCGCCTGCTGCAATTAGCCGGATCTCTGTTGGCAGCCTAGCTCAAAACTTTAACCAGCTGTCCAACAGAACTTGCGTCATTCCTTCGGAGTGTAGTATTACTTTAATTAGCCTTGGACCGCAGCCTTTCATGTTAGGTGATGACGGAACTCTTGTCAGGGATTGGGCAATAAGATTGTCAACAGAGAGTGCTTCGCGGATGTAGCATCACTGCTCTAAGTCATGTGTTTGTGCGTCGTGATCAGAAGAATGCAGAAGCTCAGGAACACCATGAACAAATATTGTTTTCTTGCTATCCCTATTAGCAATGCCGCGTTGCTCCACTGCTTCTTTTGCGCGATCTTTCCAAGGTAGATCAGGTAATATGGGCACTCCGCTCGGTGAGTTGCGAAGACGAACTGCTGAGAGCAGGACAGCCTCTGTCTCATCTGCTGAGTTTAGTGTTACTCGAACAATTCGAGGTTCACCAGAGTGCACTGAGGTCGAGTGACGCGCTACGCGTTGCAGCATTGCAGGCTCAACCCGAATGCCAATCGCCTCGTAGATGGAACTCCACTGGTTGCGATCGTCTTGCAACTTGCCTTTTATTGTGCCAGATTTAGATTCGGGAAAGTTGGTGCACACGGGAGTTAGCGCAGCGTGGTTTTGTCTAGCGAGTGATGGCTTTATACTTTTTGCCGGCAATTCAGGTTGTTTAGAAAGCACCTCTGAAGTTGACGGTGAAAGCTGCTTTACGCCACGCGTGCTCGGTACTGAAGATGGACCTATGTGTGTCCCTCCCGGTGTGTTTGTCGAGGCAATCGACGCGTACGTTACCTGCTTGTTATCTGTATCGGATTTCCTACGGCTCTGAGCTATCAGTGTAATGGCTAAATCTCTAAGTGAAGTCTCTATGGTTGGAGAAGTGGAAGCAGGCATGTTTGAGGCTTGCCAACTTGTGGGAGTGAGGTGACCCAGTGGGTTTAGAGGCACAGACACTGCAGTGCGGTTGTAGCGTCTAGCTTTTTTCTTCGGTTTAGACTCGGAGCTAACTTTGGCCGGGTGAGGTATTATCGTGGCCATATTTACCTCCGAGGGAGCGATCTTAGTATTTACAAATTGCGCGATTATTTCAGTCATCCTACCGCTTTTTTTCGTTAGCAAAGATAAACAGTTGACCACTGGAATGACTTGACATGTTGGGCCAAATCAAATGGTGTCAGCAACTTGGTTTGTCTGTCTTACTTCTTGGACGGATTTGCCTGCACATTGCGGACAGTACAATCTAATGCAGCTAGAACAGGTAATACTGATCTTAAGCACTTTACTGCAGTTGTCTGCGCAACATAGTCGACGTTGAAGCATTGGAATGCTGGTCCTCCTCTTATTGTTTACAGCAATGCCTATCTAGGCGCTCACCTTGATGAGATGACGCACGAATAGGTCAGAACACGCATACGAATAGATAGTTGTTCAACCGCACCAAGGTCAGGCGGAGAGGCAGATGGAGGTCGTAACGCGCAGACTGTCGGATTCAGCGATCCATCGACTCGCAGTGGTACACACACACCCACACAAAGCGGCAGCGTGTTAATCGACCTGCCTTAAGCGACGATGCAGGTGGAGCGCTGATAAGCGTCCCAGGAGCTGCTCAGTTGATGAGCGGAGCAAAAAGGCTGTAACTTTGTTATGCTGCAACTTGCAGAGATGGTTGCCGCGTAGTTTGGGAGCCCTTAGCTTCTTCTTCCGAAAGACCGGTATGATGTGGTAAAATAAGTGGAATTCGGCAAAGCATATGCCGAAAACTGGGAACCGGAGCAAGAGTGTAATCCACACAGGTTAGATCCAGGAGTTGGGAAGCACTGAGTAGAGCTCGTCGAACTGGTTCGAACGAGCGCATGCACAATATTGTATGGGGAGAATTGGAGTGGCCACAGAGGGCAAAGCGAGGGACGAGTTAAAGTGCGGCCGCACGGTAGGGTGTCACGAACGGGGCAACTCACTGTCTACGTGTCATACGTGAGGGTCGTTGTGGGGTTTAATATTAAGGAAGAGTTTGTATCGGTCTGCCGCGAATGGACCGACAACTGGGACATTTTCGTGAACCGCACAGAATCGACTTAGAGAGGTGACAATTGATGGAGGGAGAAACATGGTTGGAGTGAAGAAGGATCTAGTAGGTCAGATCAGGACTCAGTTGGAAACTTTGTAACTTCCGATCACTATGTTCATACACTGCATCCCACATCAACATGCAGTCTGTGGAAAAGACTAAGATATCGCTTGCGTACTGAAACCCGTCATTTCTATTGCTAACTTCATTCTGGGGCATGCTCAATATCACCGTCAGTTCCAATATTCACTGTAAGAGATTGATTCCGAATTATGTGCTTTGTCTTATCATACATCAGTGAGGTTGCTCAGTTGCGGTAAACTCCTGTTTCGTTTTTACAGGCTCCGAAAAGAAATAGCTCCTTTCCCCACTGAAGAAGATATAGCTGGCCCAGAGCTGTCAGATAATAATTGGTAATCAACGTTGACGTTCTTTGTCGACATCACGTCCCACATGAATGAACTGAGAATAAAACGATGGAAAGGTGAACTTTATCTGGGATTTCTACAGAGTCATTAACGGATTTCAGAAAATGGTCCTTGTTTGAGGTACAAAGGCATAATATTTTTCTCGTTTCCACTGTTTCAAAAAGCATTGCTTTGCGATCCCCATAAATGTCTTTCTAGATTATTTGAAGACAATTATTTGTGACCTGAAATAACTCCTTTTACAGACATTTTCAGATCTTGTCTAGAGTGAGATTTAAATGCTTTTGTTCCAGAATGCGTTTGATTGCAAAATGTTCCATTTGAACTGGAGTTGTAGCTAGTGCACTTTCAGACAAATAACTTATAGAAACTGGAGCACAGGGAAGGAAAACTTGTTGAATTTACCGCTGTTTGCTTGATGTCGAATTTTCAGAACTGCTGAAGTTTTCTGCTGTTATGGCAGTAGTGTTTGGAACAACTGATATCTGTGAGTAAAGATTCTCGAAAATGAAGTATGTGCAGTCAACACTTCCAACGGGACTGACTGATGAACATTTGAATGCATTTCTGTTGGTTGGATGCAGACACATCAAACAAACATAGATGATGGATTTTGTTGGTCATCTTTGAAGTACACGTTGGGTGGATGGATTGCGACTCGCAATCTCAATATCGACCGCGATTCCCATTGAAGGGAACCCTGGTCTTTGATCAAGAGGACCGTAGCTGGTGTAACTAGAAATTGAGTGTTGCCCGCCTAAAAACGCTGCACTGCTATGATGCGCTTCTATAGGGTTAGTAGGCATCGAACCCGGGACCATTGGGATGTTGGTTGTGGCTGCTACCTCTAAGCCACTGGGTCACGACGATCAACGCTTGGCACCACAGTTGAATGAACGATCTTGAGGGTCATTTTGAAGTACACCTCGTGTGGATGGAATGCTACGTGTAATCTCAATGTTGACCGCGATTCCCATTGAAGTGAACCTGCGTCTTTTGATCACTGGGACCTTATCTGATGCAATGCAAATCATTGAGAATCGCGGTCAACATTGTGCCTCGAAATCCATCTAACTAAGGTGTACTACAAAAACGACCCTCAAAATCCATCAGTAACCATTGTGTCAAGCGTTGTCCGTCGTGACCCGGTAGCTTAGGAGTAGCGGTCACAACTAACATCCCAGTGATCCCGGCTCCGATGCCTGATACTTATCTGATAAGATGTAATAACTTCGAAAGACGTCAAAGGACTGCAGTTTTTTCGGGCGGGCAACACCCTGTTTCTAATTGAAACGTTGATGGTGTTTCGAAAAGCAATCTTACTTTCATGAAACCCACTAAACATTTTGCTGCTTAGTTTGTGTCATCTTAATATGTGCACAAAAGTTCGAGAGAACTAACATTTTGCTTAGGTCGCTCCCGTTAACAATTTTATGTTGTTTTGGTCTGCAAGTGTTTTGTATTAATCTAATTCGGCCCGTGCTCATCAATTGGTTGTTTATCCGGACCGCCGCGAAAAATCTTTGGCGATGGCTAGTCTAGAAGAACACAGACGTGACCCATTCTAATGAATGAGCATTATAAACTTGTATCATATTTTCCCTATAACACCTATTTGTAAAAACTGACATCACCACGACAGTCTTCTCTGCTTACAGATCGTTTAACCTGTTCACCGTTCTATTTGTTCAACATATTCCTTCCTTTGAGACTTCCTCAACTACTGCGGATAAACTTTCGAATACGCTTGGCTGATTGACGTCTTGATTCCATACAAATAACACTTGTATATCGGTCTTTCTACACAAGGAACCAACAATCATTCTAGCTAAATCTGCTCTCGGTCATAGCTTTTCGGTGGCTATTTAGGTCCTTCTCATTCTGCTGAAATGACAAAAACTACACCGTAAGCAGGTATATGCCCGCCTGTCACTGACACAAAACTGCTACCTTGCATTATCTCCGTGAACCGCCAGCTAACATGTGATTGATACCTTGCTTTTTGAGAGTCTGAATGACCATGTTAAACAACGCGTGCCTCATCAGACAGATCACGCATACCTTTTCCATTTACCTGTATAAATAACAAATTAACCATCTGCGTGTACGATTTGATTGGAATTGAATGGAAACAGTTCTTTAACTTTATTAACAGTTACGTACTCTGTAGTTTCATCTTAAATGTTCGAATAGAAGATGATCTTCTGATGGCCCGAGACAATCCATTCCGTAGTGTGGGATATTTGTGTGTGAAGGTGTTATAATTTAAACCTCGGCGGCAACGAGGTAGCTTTAGCGCATAGTCTTTATTTCTTAGGTTATGCGGTGAAGATACATGGAACGCCGACAGATAGTAACTAGTATACGTCACTCGATGGACAATTCTCAATAATGATCTTTAATCGGCCAATCGCCCTATATCGTACAGTGCAAACGTTCCAAACTAATTTTTGACTTAGTGCCTGACCTCTCATTTTCGGACACTGAAGAACTGTATGAGAAGTATTCTTATTGTATTACAGACGATCATATTGGCAGTGAATACGAAGGTAATTTCTCAACACAGATAACTTCGAAAGAACAAATGATCTCATATGATGCCTCGGTTTGTTAACACAAGCTTCTGTACCGTTAGCATCGAGGCTAAAAGAATAAGACTGCTTGAAGGCGGAAACTAAAACATCGGCTTGTCGCGAAGAATATGAGGCAATTCGGCCTTTCCGTACGGAAGATGCAGAATTTATCTACTGCGATAATATTAATGGACATTTTTCGGTAATGGAACTACCCATATATCAACCGGAAGACTAGAGGCAATTTCGAGAAAGCGGCAGCAGAAGTTTGAGGTGTAGATTTTTGCACAATGGCAAAAGTAATGTCCTGTGCCAGATATTCATTCGACTTAACTTAGAGAAGAATATGAATAGATTAAAAGGCTTTGGTGAAATTATGCTATATCGACCACAACTTGATTCGTTGCATGGAATCAAGGTTGTGAACATTTGCATGGATGACAAGGTGGATCTATCAAGTAGTATTGTTCCATGGTAGACCAACTACGAAGAAGAAGACGAATGTACGCAGAGCGAATATCATTACACTCAGGAGCGGACACAAATAACGAGCTCGATGAAGGAACTGCGGAATTCAAATAACATAAGCGCCGGGCTGTTTGATCAGCTTACTCCGGTCGGATCACATCCATTCCGATCTTATGGATTACTTAAAGTGAAGAAACCGCAGGTTTCCAAGCACCCGGTTATTGACATGTTTGCATCCACCTCCCACTCAGACAAGAATTGGATTGTGGAATTACTGGGGTTTGTATGTACAGCACCGTATATTCATGCGTTAAATGATTCGTTAGCTTTTGTTACACTAGTAGAGCATTGGAGAGTAAATGTAAAACGGAGGCTATATTTTAACGTCAGGTCATTTTACACAAACCTTTCGTTGCCAGAAACTTTTATTTCCTTGTGATGGCATGACATAAAACTCGACTGATCTTGATAGCATAGTGTCTAAATTGAAGGAACGGATCCCATAATGCATATTCGACGTAAAATATTTGTTTGAAGGACGCTATTGCAGGCAGAAAGACGGAGGTCAATGGGATTGCCCATTCGCCCATTGATTGCTGTTATTTTTCATTCCAGGCTAATGCACTGGTCTCTCCGACCAATTATCCCGTCACTTGATACCCGGTAGAGGTACCTGGATGACATCATAATAATTCGTGACACAAATATTGACGTTCACCTGCTAGATCAGTTTAGTAGCTCGCGCTCTTGGTTGAAAGTTATAGCTGCTGTTGAAAGGGAAGGAGAACTAGCTTTTCTGTGCATTCTGCTAAATAAACTATAAGATGGTTCACTCTAGGGAAGCGTCTATCGAAAGTCTACCTGGATAGACCAATACGCACATCGCGGTTTTACCCTCTAAAAGCCCAAACGAAACTTAGTTCGTTGCTTGTATTATCCTGCCAACAAAATCTGTCGTCCAGGAACTTTAAAACGCGTAAAGCACTAAATCCTTATGACACTACAAGCTAAATGTTATTTCGCTCCTTTCGTTCGGGGACACTCCGTGATCTGCGACCAACGAGAAACAACTGTGACGATGCCGGAAAAGGTTGTTTTTCTGTCCGTCATTTGCAAAGATGTCTCCTTTTGGTTACTGAATAAGGCACTCTAAAGACGGTATCCAAATAATTCCATGTTGCTTATAGGTACATTGTTGCAGAGGCTGCCGGTTCATTACCGAGCGTCTTAGGGCTAGTCTTCTGTTCCGGTCCGAAACCTTTGTACTCCATCCATTTACTTGCACTTGTGGGTAACATACCTGGGATCCTCGACCAGACGCTTGGTGAAAGGATGGCAGAAGCTTGCCAAGCAACCTTAGTGAAAAGCACAGAAGCCTTAACAGCCCTATATTGGTGCATACGCGTGCTTATGTCTGTGCGTAATATCGCCATGAATTGCGGAGTCGGACTGACGAACAATGTGGCATATTTGAACTTGGCAAAATCTAGCCAAGCTTACAAAGCCTATAGCAATGTTTTAACCAGTTGTGTCAACTTAGTAGTCTGATGTGAGTTGTTGAAAGCTAATTTCTTCCCTGAATTAAATGCTATCATCAAGCAGCATCTGACCGATACAGAAAAAATATTCACCCACCATTTCATATAAAGGGGGAGCTGATGATACATTTCGCTTAGACACTAGGCAAAAGTAGTCCTTGTTTCAAGTACATTTGCAGCTCATTCCTTTAACTGAGTAGGAAGAAAGTGGAAGATGGAATCCGTGATGTTCCTTAAATTCGTCAACATATTGATAGTATTGGCAAAAACGTATCATATTTAGGTTCAATCAGACAGCCACCACACACACGAAAATGAAGTGTACAGCCGTTTCATCTTTTCGGGAATCGTCAGCAGTGCTCATGCTATTTGACCCTGGTAGGATTCGAACCCGCAACTTGCCTGTTGCCAGTCTGTGCATGAGACTAGTGAGCTATGGGGAAAGGAAGCGACCGTCGTGACTAATACATTGGATGTGATATAGCACAGTACAGTGCTTTTCCGGGCATTTGATGACTGTCAGACAAGTCTAGATGTGATGAACTTCTAGTTATCACACGCATTTCTCCATTGTACTCCGTTGTAACTAAATGCTACTCAAACGTTTGCAGCATATATAAACTGCGTTGAAACATATGCTTGGGACAGGTTCGCGTCCATTGTCCAGAACTTCCTGAGAGATCATAAAATGCGGATCTATGAAGAATTGGTGGAGAATATGCTTGTGAAAGTTGGAATATTTGGCTGCAACCTAAGCAATACTTACATTTTCTCCATGAGCACTTTAACAGATTCAGAGAAGTACAAGGTGAGCAACCCTATCAATACGGTAATGTCATGTATTGGAAAATAATTATCAATGTAGGTGGTGTTGTGTATTCTGTCAGCACTCTTGATGGCTAGTCCAAACAGACACCTACACACAACCCCAGACACACACACATACAAAGCGTCTAATTCTTTGCTTCCAAATGGGTTCAACCTACTCGTTTCGACACCTTAATGTATTCACCCTGTTAGACATTGATCAGATTACAGCAGTTCGTTTACCAAAGTGACCTTCTTACTACTGCTCGTGTATTTAACCTTTCATACACAACACGGGTTTCGCGGCTTACGACCCTACGCCATGGAATTACATCCTCCTACAGTTTACTGGTCTGACACGACCTTACGTCCTACCGAATGTGCATGTTCCTAGTGGAGAACCTCGTTTACAAACTATATTGACCTACTACCTGCAGCTTCTAAATACACTGACGGCCAGAAACTAAAGCTTCGCAGACACCTAATTGGTGATGAGGGACAACGTCAATTTGATAATTGGAGCTCCAGTGTCAAGACACCTTAACGAAGCATTAGAAGTGCTGGACAAGTCATGCGGTTAGCAACGAAACCTCTTCATGGGTCGCCTCAAATTCGACTGACTTACACGGGAAACATCGGAAACTCCACACAGTTTTGTTGATCGCCTCATTCACGACGTTCGACACTGCGAGTATACAACCATACCGAAAAATAGAATCGAGGGCGTAATGCTAGTGCAGCAATAGATTAGTGGAATCAACAATAACCGAATTCGGGAATGCCTACTTTCCGCAGACGCTTTCAAATTGACTTAGGATAAGGCTGTGGAACTAGCATGCTTTAAAACATGTACGGCCGAACAGTTGCGATGTTTCGTTATCCACGCAGACCTACAGGAGGTTGCCAAACTCCATCGCTCGCCAACCGAATTCCAAATTACCAGATAAATGCTTCCCCTGCGGTAGCCAACAGCATAAAGCCAATTTTACCAAGTGCCCTTCCTTAGAAATAGATTGCAAAAGGTGCGGTAAGCGTGGACGTTTCGCCCGTTGTTGTCGTTCAGTACGCATTTCTCAGTTGCATCCTACAGATTCCGTTTCTAGTCAGCAGTTGCAGGCCTCTGAAAATGTATTTTCCATTGGTAACACAGGTACTGTGTCTAACTATCGTTCCAATTTTCCAGAGCCTAAACTACTTATGCGTGACATTCGTAATGTTACAGTTATTACACGCGATAGAACATGTTGACACGGAACTTGATTCAGCCTCTCCTATTACTATAGTACTGAGTAGTTTTTATGACAATCACCCACATGACATGCCTATATATCCTTCAGCCCATCGATTTGACAGTTATACAAAGGCCCAGGTATAAATACGGGGATTTGTGGTGATTGTGTTGCAACTTGAGGGCGTGAAACCGTCAGTTTCTGTGTACCTCACCTGCGGAAATAACCGTCATCTGCACGGGTGTAACGCTACGCTTGCACTGGGAGTCACACCGTCCCTATCTCATAAGCGTATCATGATAATTAACCTATCAGACCTACAGATACAGCACCCGAAACTGTTTAAACAAAAAATAGGGCGCACTCCCTCCTCCGATCACCGAATACGTCTGAAGCAGGATGCTAAACCGATAGCTCTTGCTCATCCACGTCCAAGTCCTTTGGCCAGAAGTGAGGCTGTTTCGTCAGCATTACGGCAAATAATTGCAGATGATCTTATTGAACCCATTAACTGTTCTGAATGGATTCACCTTATGGCTACAGTTCTCAAGAAGGACGGTACAGTAAGAATATGCAATGACCTGCAGACCCTAAATCGCCAAATCGCGGTAGAAAATTTTGTGCTTCCAACCGCGGATGAACTATTAGTCAAACTAGCCGGCGACCGATTTTTTCAAAGTTGGAATTTAGGAAGGGTTTCTTTCACATACCTATAATTAAGGAGTCAAGACCGCTGACTGCTTTTCTTACTATGGACGGACTTTTTCAGCACAAAGTCTAGCCAAAGAGCTTTAGTACAGTTCCAGCAGTTCGACAAAAGTTTATGGTTCACTCACTTGCCAATGGGTCTGGTCAAATAGCACACATGAACGACGTCTGTGTATTCGGTAGGACTCCAGAAGAGCATGATTAACGACTCATGCTGTGTTACCTCGACTATATGATCTTAACCCCCGATTAAACCACGATAAGTGCAAACCTAATGTTAGTGAAATCGATTTCCTGGGCCCCTATAACAACTGACGTTATGAAGACGAGTTTTGATAACGCGCGTGCCATCACCGAGGCTGCTTGTCCACAGAACTCCACTGAAATAAAGTATTATATAGGTATGTGTTCTTACAACCTACGTTACCTGCAGGATTTCACAAATATTGCTGAGACACTGCGTGGACTGACAAAGGAAAAAAGTATATTCGTTTGGGGTTCACCCAGTCATGGCTATTTTCGACGAGATGTGCCATAAGATTGTCTCTACTGTTGCATCAAATATTGGGTTGGGTGTTATACTATCCCCAATTCAAAATTGGCATACGCTTCCAGAAAATTGTCGGCGGAAGAGCTTTATTACTACGCTGGGGAAAATTAGCCCTTGCCTGCGTTTGGGCCTGTGAGAAGTGGAATTCGTTCGTTCTCGGAAGACCCTTCACTCTTCGTACAGACCACGCAGCGCTAACTGGCTTACTTACTCGGGGAACAAATGGCATCAAACCACTTCTGATACATCGCTGGTATACACGATTGTTAATATACGTTTTTTAAATTAAATGCCGTCTCGGACGCGAAAACCAGGTAGCGGATTGGCTCTCTCGAAGGCCACTCAACGAAATTGAAAATAATTAGGAAGCTACTGAGAGGTTACTGGTGTCTTCCCTGAGTAATGAACCGAACACGGCTCTGACTATGGAAGAACTCCAGAAGGCGACACAGGAAGAAGAGACACTCTGCCGCGTTCAGTGGTTTCTGCTAAACGGTTGGCCACCTAATAACTAGATCACAGGCGAGTTTCTTCCCTACTAATTGTTGCGTCACGAACTTTCATGTATAGATGGTTGTTTAGTGCGTGGCAAAAATTTGTGGCTCCTCAGAACTTGACACAAAAATCATGCTATGTACTCACGAAAGCCATTCTGGTATCGTTCGTATGAAACGCAAGGTTGTCGCATGCTTCTGGTGGCCCAGAATGTCACATGAAATAGAAAAATTTGCTCACGACTGCTCTTCATGTCAAACGGCAGACAAGAGTTCAAGGCCGGTTTCATCCCCTATACAACCCATTGACTATCCTATGCGACCGTGGGCCAAGGTAGCTCTTGACATCATGAGTCCATTTAGCTCAGTGCCCCAGCATCAAAGGAACTGTTTGGTGGCGACCAGCTTTTACATTTAATGGCCGGAAGTCCATTTGTGGGGAGAGGTGACTATTGCCAGCGTTATTCGATGACTGAAACCATGTTTTCCCGCTTCGGATTACCGGTGGTGGTGATGGTGGTGACGGACAACGGGACGCAGTTTACAAACCACGAGTTTCGTTCCTTCAAATTCACGCTATCCGGCACTCACGTAAAACGCCGTATAATCCAGCGGCAAACGGCATGGTAGAGCGGTTCGATCGATCCTTGAAAGAGAATATCCAAACTAGTCACTTATCTGGTACGGTTGGGGAGGATGCAGTTCTACAAAATACTTTCTTATCGAACCGCATACCACTGAGCCACGGACCAAAAGCCGGTTGTGTGGTAACGATGTGAGCAACATCGATTGGCTCGATCTCATTGGTTGCCTTGCTGACTCATTCCTATCTTACTATTGGTTGCGTGTCTGTCGCTTGACTCTCCGTTTAACAAGGGATTGACTCAGTTGTGCTTGGTTAATTTTGCGAAATACACTTTTACCTTTCCTACGGCTTTCTTGATACAACAGATTGAACTCATGCTTGGGCAGGCCCTTCGGACAAAGTTGAATGCCGCACTTTCTATTCCTGCAACCCATAATTCCGACTAGTTAGATCGTCGCCATCGATATCAGACCACTTACCAGAAGCTTACTACTCCGCTCCAGCTCGGAACATTCGTGCATGTGAAGGTAAACGCTGCATCAAAAGGACAGCCCACGTTATCAGATCCGACAAGAATAACGTGTGCATGTGGGCCAGGCACTATCGGCTGAAGGATGGCCGTACAGTCAACGCCCGGGGATTCATCACAAGCATCAGACGAACGGAGCATGTGCCACCAACCTTTACTGACGAAACTACGCAAAGCACGCAGCTCCGCAGGACGAGCCGAGAATAAAGACGATCGAATGGATTTGGTTTTGACGCATCATATGATTAAGTGGAGAAGTGATGTTTTGTATGCTGTCAGGATTCTATACGGCTAGTCTAAACAGACACGTGCACACAACCCCAGACACACACACACAAAGTATCTAATTCTCAGTTTATCGAAGGTTCATGCATTTCCTTGCGACACCTTAATATACTTACCTAGTTCGACATTTAGCAGGTTACAGCAGTTCGTTTATCAAGTGACCTTCTTACCACTGCTCGTGCATTTTGACCTTTCGTACACAACAGGTGGAATAGACGCATAATAAAGGATTGCAGCTGGCTCATCGTAGGCGAATTTGCAGACGAACCACATAGCAGAAAATCGCACATACAGAGCTTTCGCAGCAAGTAACTCTGATGATATACAGCAGTTGATTGGTTTATTTCTTTGGCTCTCGCGTATACAAGACCATTTGGCATTTTGTCCATATATTTGTAGTGCAGGAACTAATTTCCATATGATCCTTAGACTAAACCATCTGTGATTTTCAATTATGTTGCGCCCTTCGGTTTTTTGCATCATACCTGCAGAAGTTAAGCCAATCTGGCAAAACCGATGACATCTTGGGAATCACTGATGGTTAAGCAGATTTGAGAAAATTGATCGTTTCGTCCCAACAGCTCGCAAGTTCTACAATAAAGCGCCAATCCGGCATTGCAGCAAGCAAGTGTTTCGCATTTTAGGTGAAATTTAACCGATTCGTCCTAGTAGATTCAGAATAAATGACCCGCATTTATCCTAAAATCACGGTGATATCATACTTGGCTACGACCTGCGATTCTTCGGTGCTAGTATTGGAAGATTTAAAGTGGCACACGTAACGAAACAGTAGCGTCGCATGATCACTGCGGCCGAAGTACTACACTTTTCTATCACGTCAATCAGAAGTTCCTAGTTAATAAATACGTGGTCTACGGAAGGTTCGTTTCCTGTTCTTAAACGCCCTGGAGAAGTGACATAGATATACTTTAGTAAACCAACAATTTTCTCTATAGTCAAGCCTTGAATTCCTTAACAAGCGCAGGCGGTCTTCTGAGGATGGTATGTTGACTCTCCCTACTAAGGGCACGTGGCTGCCAAACAGTGGAAGTAAGGTCATCAAATTGGAGGCTAGCAAATAGTACAATTTCAATATGGACTTTGCTGCATGCTACAAGAAAGATATTAAAATATTTCCTCAAACCAAGTGGGGGACTAACACCTGCACGCAATCGAAGTTCCAGCATCGCGCAGCGAACAGTTCAAGTCGGATTTGCAAGACGGGATTGCCGATGTATCTCTGTACAACCATGCCACCATTTCCATGCGATTCCGAACGGATGACGCACAATTTGTTTTGGACCTTGTACTCTCCATCGAGGGACTAATGGTCGACGCCGTGGCGATATGTGCACCACTTGGCCGTAGCCATCACTCGAGGTTGCTCTTTCGTTAGGTCTAGTACTCGGAGTACATAAGTGAGATCAACGCGGGAACTTGTGTCGTTATACATTACAATATCTTGTCTAACCTCCTTTAAGAAACCCATTGGTCCTTCCCGGCCGAGAAGCCCCCGATGTGGTTTGGACGGTATTTGTCACCCAATTCACTGAGCTAGTGTCAAATGCCTAAGTAAACAAGGTCTTTCTTTCAAAGCAAGTGAATTCGTTTCTGAGGAGCCGTAATGGAAACTGCATGTCCTTAAGAGATTAATGGTAGCGCGATTACAGAGTCTGTCCAAGTAACCTGACTTGGGGTGCTTACACAACTCAACGAAACCACGGCGTCAAGTTGATTTGCGAAGACAAACTCCAGCGCCAACAGTAGTTCGCGGCGAAATTCAGTACAAATCCCACGTTTCTGTATAGACACCTCAACAAACTCCGCAGAGTGTAGCGCGCGATGTCGGTTTGACAAGTAACAGATGGTCTTGCGCAAACCGCACAAGATGCGGCCAACGTGCTTCGCCAATATTTAATTCATAATTTAGGGAGTGAGTCATCATTTCGTTTGTCTTTGACACAGCTCCCATCGCCAACAGGTTTAAACCACGGATCGCTCACGGCAGTCAATGTGATGAAAAGGCTAATGTCATTGCACACGCACAGCTCACCTGCAGTGAACAACATCAAAAGAGCATTAAAGACAGCAAACATGAACCTTGCCGAACCATTAGCTCGGTTCTTTTAACGTTGTCTTGATGCAACGCAGGTTCTCACAATGTAGAAACATGGCCAGTCACTCCGATTTACAAAAGTGGTAACAGTGCAAAGCCCTCGAACTATCGCTCAATCTCTCCACTCCCAGTTTCATCCAAAGTAATAGAAGGTATAATTGCAGAGGCGATCATGGAATACCTTGAGTGTAACAACACCCTAGCGTCACACCAGCATGGATTCCGCCGAAATCCATCCTGCACTACAAACTTGCTACTTGCCCGCGACTGCTGGACAAAGTCAGCTGATGCCAGAGTGGGAGTTGATGTCGACTACCTGGACTTCTCCAAAGTGTTCGATCGTTTGTCCCACGGCATTCTCCTTCACAAGCTTCTAAGATATGGAATTAGTGCTCCTGTGCTCAGTTGGATCGGCAACCTCCTCACTCATCGTTAGCGGAATATGAAAGTCCACCGCTCCATTTCCGACCCACTCGAAGACCAGTGTGGCGTGCCTCAGGGATCGGTATTGGATCCACGTTTATTCCTATTATTCTTAAGACCTTGCCAGTGTACTGCAGTCGGATTTCTAAATATTTGCAAATGATGTCAAAATTTGGCACGACGCCAGGATAGCGGAAGATCACATTGCATTACAGAGCGTTCTCAACATGGCTTATATGTGGTCATGCGAGAACTTGCTCCAGTTCAATGCGGTGAAGTGCAAAGTCGTGAGCATACGCCATCAGCTTGCTCATAAAGATCAACTTGGGGACCAGCAGTTGCCATGTACTTCCCAAGAAAGCGACCTCAGGCTGGTCGTACAGGACGAACTTAACTACTCGAGACAGGCTGCAATTGCATCAAAATAGCCAGTCAACATCTTGAACTCTAATGGAGGGCTCTCGGAATTTGCGAGTCAACAGTCTTTCCTCAAATGCTGAAAGCCCACGTGAGACCCCACGTGGAATATGCAATCCAGGCCTGGAGTCCATAGTGTAAGTGCGACATCAATGCACTTGAAGCTCCACAACGCAGAGCAACCTAACTCGCAAGAGGATTGTTTCACCTACCCTAACAACGCAGACTACAGTCACTGAGATAGTAGAGTGATGAATATCGGCGTGGGCGAGGAGACTTCATCATGGTTTACTGACGAACAAAAATTCACCTATGTCGCAGTTTGTTGCAGCTGAGCCAAACTACCAAACTGAGAGGCCATCAGCTCAAACTGGCGACGCACTACAGTCGACTTGATTTTCGACGGAATGTTGCTTCCCTCCTGTAGTCCCGCGCCCGGAATGCCCTTCCTACTCACGTCATGCCTGCCCCTACACTGACGCCATTCAAAAATCGCCTTTATGAAACGCTTTCTAACTTGTTTTACTTGATATAGTCCGTTCCACTTGAAGGAGGAAATAACGCACACCAAACCATGTGTTTAACAGCCTTCTCCGCAACGTGGCAGCGAGGATACATGAAGAGATATCTATGTGAGTAGCGTGGATGTATCTAAACTGGATTAACCTATCACATCGGTCAAATGAAGCAAAGCACGAGACAGCGTAGTCATTTCCATTTTTATTTCGCGCGCAATTTCTGAAATGTAACTGCTATGTATACTATTTTGTGTGTGCACATCCCATTCCCATTTCAAACTATCATTATGCAGCTATGCATTTAATACGGTCGACGCCTAAAATGACGATTCACTTATTCGTTGATCCATACAATTTTACTTTTCAATCCAACCAACCTACGGGACTTGTCATGCACGTGCTTCTTACCAGTGATAAATCATTGTTCATTGTTTACTTACGGTTGCAAAAAATACCGCTGTAGGTGCCCGAAAATCTATCTACTTGCTATTCCGTACTGCATGGCGTAGACAGGGTTCGACAGCCTCTGCAGTCGCCATAAATCAGACGCTTCAAAGTGATCAACCATTGTGTTCTGTCTGACGGCAGACGTAAAACCAAAGCTATGGCACATTGCTTGATTTCTATGTGCAGTCTCAAAGGATCGCGGACTATCATACGCCATGTAATCACCTTTTGCGTCCTCTTACCAAAATCGGAACAAGTGCTGAAGGATATCTGACGGTTCTCGAAAAAACTCCGTAAAACCCTCCAAATCACTCTGTGCTCCGCTCTGCAGTGGATTTTTCCTTACCCATCTCAAATTACATCAACCAAATTCCAATCATTCGGCTCGGAAATTACCAGCTCTATCCAACAAAAACTTGGCCAGCTCCATACCATCGCAATCTACAACTCTTGGCGGTACTTTGAGCCATATTCCTAATACGACCAGCAAATCGGCTTTCCCTAGCTCCATGGCGTGGACTACATCTCACCGACAACGGACCCTAAACGGCATTGATCAATAGACGCAAGTTTTCTCTCACCCCAAACCCATTGGATTTTGCATGCGTATCACAAAATGTGCAACTAACAACGTCAGATTGTCATCTACCATCCGCCCTGCCGCGTACTGAATAGACCCGTGTACATAGACGAAGAAACTAGACTAACGAACAAACCGCGCAGGTGACAGAGAAACCAAAGAACTGCCCCATCATCGAAAACAACCAGGAATTTAAACCAGTTGGTTTGCACCACTTATAGTAGTAAAAACTGCGCCAAACTCTTTTTCTCGTCCCCCAGCGGTTGTATTCCTACTCATCCCTTATTAGACCTACACGCAGCACCATAAGATTCTTCCGATTACCCACTAGAAATGCCTATTAACAATGTGAAAACGAGAAGTGCCCTCCTCAGGCTGAATTTAAAAGCAGAAAGGACTATAAAACTCTATGAAAGCACCGTTAGAAACCCCCCCCCCCGATATTACGGTAAAAAAGGAACGTCCATCATCTAAATGCCAAAAAGTCGATGTAGCTGCTAACCACTCCAACTTTACTACCACAGTTCCGACTGAAACGACATATCGAATTATAGCCCTTGAGGCAGAAGTATGCACGCTGAAATGCAAGCTTCATGAATTCAGCACATACTATGAACAAGTCCTATCATTCTGTGAACTGCTTAGACGTTCAGCAACTGTTACACTGGACGGATTGACCACAGCTGCTTCCTTACATGCGAAATGCAAGAACGCCTCCGTAGATCGCATAATGTTATCATTTCTAACGTGCCTGATATACCGAAAATCGACAGAGTAACAAATACCTTCTTAACAATATGCAGTATGGATGGAGTCTTCTGTCAATGCCTCAGACTGAGGAAAAAGAAAAACATGACCACATGTCCGATACTCCTACAGTTTCCAGACGATAGGAGTGCATCCAAATATGTACACAGTAAAAGACTAGGTGTTGCACAAACTAACTTTAGAAACATTATCATCAAACACGATCAAACGCCTCTTCAAAAGCGATTAACAATGAAACCAAACCCTCCGCCCATCATACACCCCATGTTCCTACTAAGAAAGCCAGTACTGACGCTGTCATCAGCAATGCCGACCTTGATAAGTCAACCGCGTCGTCTAAACTAGACGATGACGGGCATCTCAGTCTTCAGCGACCTCACGCAACATTCTCAAACAGCAGTAGTGACGTGTCCATAACTTAAAATACCAATCAAACCGAAAATATAACGACGCAGACACCTGCTGACCACACACTCAACTCTTTTGTCTCTGATCCAAGTCGTGAGCCTTTACAAAACTTTACAGTAACTGTACGTGAGACCTATCAAGAGCGAGACAAAAATTCAGATCGTAACGTTGGCATCACGATACAAAATCTAAATCCCACTCCAATGAAGTAAGCTATAGGTTATCTGCGACCAACCGAGGCGTAGGCAAAAACAGGGGAAAACACCCTGCCAGATTTTCTCCCATAAGCACTCAAAGCTCATTAGGCCTGAAGCGGCCATCACAAAAACGTAAAGATATGCAGCTAGACCAAATGCGAAAAAGTGTACGTCCCCAGGCTTCTAGATGCAACACCGACACTGTTGTCGGGAAAAATCGCAAAGAGCCGGCCCAATACTTACCCGCAATGTCTCGGACTACGTTTCCAAATCCCGCGACCGCAAGTTGGCAAAGCCCTTATGCGTGCGGCATCGAAATAGCAAACAAAATGGTGGCAGACCACACGGACTTACAGGTAAGAAGGTGCAGCCCCTATCTATTTTAAGCCAAAGTTCACCCACCACCACCACCCCCTGTATTACTCCATTGGCAACAATATAATCAGAAGAAAAATGATTTTGTAGACTTCAGACCCCCCCCCCCACCTCTGTATACTACGGTTGTAAGCCCTTTTTTAGACTATCGTCCACCACCACTTCCTCCCCACCAATCCAGCCCCTATCACATGCAATTATGAATCAGAGAACAAACAAACTATTGGAGTATGTACTTCATTCAATCCAGTACGATCTAGAGCTCAGTGTGTCTGAGCTACCTCACAACACAAAGTTTTCAGATACAAGGAAGATGAAACAAACATTACCCACCACTTTCATTCCAATTTAACAATGTCTTTCAAATCTGTCGTCAATAACATTTGTTCCCTTTTACCTAAATTATATCCAATTTCAACACTTATATTTCTGAGATCCCCTAAGATTGCTTTTACCACGGAAACGTGATGCACGTCAGAAATTAGTGATTCTCAGCTTAACATAGGCTATAAGCTTTTCCGCAAGCATTGCTGACACAAACTTGGTAGTGGTTGTGCCATGTATCTTCGAAATAACTTGACTGCAATTTCCGCAGATCAACCTGTGTTAGATGGCTTAGAAGATACACTATGACTAGTGATCCCATCTACTGACCTTCTAGTGGGTAGTAGCTACCGGCCGCCCCGAACTACTCAATGTGAAACTTAAAAGATAGTCGATATGATCAATGCTGCTTCTAGCGCCACATATCCAAAATTATGTGTGGAGATTTCAACTTACCACATGTTAACTGGATGTTGCCTACACTCAGAAACACTGCGGAGATTGTGGAAATCATCTCAAGTATTCACCTCAACGGCTGGACCCAGCATGCTAGAGAGCCAACCAGAAGTGCCACTACCTTAGACCTTATATTCACAGTGGCAATCTCTTACGCTTATACATTCATTGATAATCCACTACCTGGCTGTGATCAGCACACGGTGGTTTGTGATTTGACTATAGATTCAACTGAACGACCATCATCATACACGTTAGCTAGAGGTGGGGAACACCTCAGCTACTGTGCCGCAATACACAGAAAAAAGTAGAAAAAAACCAACTGTTGCAAGCCGGTTGAGCTACCGGTAACGGATGGGCATCGTTCCGGTAAGCTACCAGCCGGCTGCTGTGTACCCAAAAAATTACTATGCAAAATTATATAGGGTTAACTAATGAGATCGTGGTTAGAGGGGGTGGGGTGAGACAGAGAAACTCACAGAAGGAACGTCACTGAGGTCGACTCCTAGCCATATCAGCAAGTGTGTCCAACTAAACGTGTTCATCGTCTTTCGGACTCCAACCAGGGAGCCGAGACGCTCCAACCCAGGCCAACCCAGAAGTGAAGGCCTTCATTGCTCTCGACCAAGTCATCGCTTGGCCACTCCTCCTCTTCATCCATCCACACCCCCGGCGCGCAAACAACACACGTCACGGGAGTCGGTGGGCTGGCATACGTACCATGTGGCCGAGCCATGGGAGCCTGGTGCGTGAAATGACGGTGCTGAGCGGTTCATTCCCTTTTCTTGGGCCGTAAACAAGGCGTCCAACACGCTCGCTGCTCACGCGGTGTTCCCACCAGATGTGAGCTAAATTACGTAGGCACCGGTGGTCGAACGTAACTAGCCTCTTCAGGTCCGCTGCTTTAAGCGGCCAAGTTTCACAACCGTATAGTAGGGTCGAACGTACAGCTGCATTGTACACTCTACCCTTCAGGGCAAGAGTGATGTCGCGCCGGCGCCATAAGTGGCGAAGGTTAACAAAAGCGCCCCCGAGCTTTTGCTATACGGTTCGTGATCTCATCTTCAATCCCACGGGCGCTGATACAACTTCCCAGGTAGTTGAATTTTTGAACGACTTCTAGCTGATCCCCACCAAACGTCAGCGAAGGAGACCGTCTAGATTAATCTTGGAGGAACGCTTTGCACTTCGAGGGTGCGTGGCAAAGCCCGAAGTGACGGACAGCCAATGCTAATCTGTCCAGTGCCGCTTGGCACATTTGTGAGCTGTTACAGATTAGGACAATATGATCAGCATACTCTAAGTCAAGAAGTCGTTCTCCTGGGAGCAGATCCACACCTTCAAAGTCGTGTCCTGTGAACGTGATTTCCATGACTTCATCAACAGTGAAGTTGAAGAGGAACGGTGACAGCGGGCATCCTTGTCTCACGCTGCTGGAGATATTAAAGGGCGACGACAACTTGCCGTAATCTCTCACTCTGCCCGAGCTACGCGCATATAATGCTCGGATAATATTCACATATTTCTCAGGTACAACTTTCCTGAGTAGACATTTTTAAAGTGCATGTCTATCCACCGAGTCGAATGCACCTTTGAGATCGAGGAACATGACAATGGTGGGCCTTCAATATATGTGACGGTGCTCCAACAACTAACGCAAGTTGAAGATGTGGTCAATGCAGGCACGACCTCGACGAAACCCGGCTTGCTCTTCACGAATCTGGATTTCACGACTGCCAGTCAGTCTAGGAAGGATGACAGAAGCAAGCAATTTGGAGGCGATGGAGATCAGACTGATTCCTCTATGGCTGTCGCATTACAATCGTGAGCCTCCCTTGAAAGTTAGGACTATGATGGGGCGGCTCCAATCGGTTGGGACAGTTTCCTACTCACACAGTTTGACTAGTAACTCGTGTAAGTCATCCACAAGAGCAGGTCTCCCGCATTAGAAGATATCTGGAGAAAGATCTTCAGATCCCGCGGCTTTATTGAACTTCAACAGTCCGATCTCACGTTCATCTTCTGAGCAACTGACCAAGTAAAATGCTGAAACCCATTCGGAACCTCCATCATTTGGACTGGAACTCATTTAAGGAACTTATGCGTACCATGGATTGGAATACGTCATTGCTAACTCACAACCCTACTGTGGCTACAAATGAGTTTATGAACAATATTGCCTTTGGTGTGGATCTACTTACACCTACTGTATGGAGAAATACCCATGAACACTGTGGTGAACTCAAGCTTCTGTACAAAGTCAAAAACAAACTAAAGAAACTCAAATCGCTATATCACAGGAGCAACAGCTTCGTATCATTGCTGCAAATGCGAGAATTTACCACATTTAAGCGTCTAACCCAAACGGACAAACTCAAAGATGAAATTCGAGTGCTGAGAAAGTACGTACATTGATGCAACTACTCAAAAGAAGGAAGCCTAAACCACTTCAGGAAACCGAAACGTTGGCTCTAAACGATGGTTCAATAACGCGCGACATCTCCTGTATATGCGAGGCCATGAAATCTAGTTTTGCCTCCTGTTTTGTCCCCAACACTCAGCCATTTCATCCTCCACTTCCAAAAAGAACGACCGAACTATACTGCAATATCCCTTGACGTTGAGAGGTGCAAAGTACCATCGCTTCCATAAAACTATCAACTCATCCAGGCCCAGATTTCATCTCCCCAACTGTCATATAACTAGGAGGAAAAACCTCGCTCTTTTATTATTAAACATTTTCACACTTTCATTCACTACCGGCTGCTTTTCAACTCAATGAAAGCAATCCATTATAACGCGTATGCACAAGGGTGGACCGAGAAATCAAGTGTCAATGTACCGCACAAAAAATCACACCTCTGCCGCATCCAAAGCCTTACAGCGAATAGTCAAGAATAACATTGTTCCATATCTTACAAGACTGGATCTGATCAACTCTTCACAGCATAGCTTTCTCTCAAAAAGCTCCTGCGTTACATGCCATCTACAATTTCTCGATCACATCACCACTATGATTGACAGAGGAATGGCAATTATTATAATTCGGTTGGACATGCAAAAGGCGTTCGACCGCGTGCCGCACCAGCGTCATATGGAATTGGTAATCCTCTGTTTGACTGGTTCGACTCATACTCAAACTGTCGAACTCATGTAGTTAAAATCGATCAGCAACAATCTACACCGAAATGAATAATCAGCGGCTTCTTCCAGGGAAGTGTGCTCGGACCACTACTTTTCCTAATCCAAGTAAACGATGTATATGACACGACCAAACATGGACACCCATTTCCGTTTGCAGATGATATCAAACTGGTTTACTCATTTCATCTAGACCAACAACAAATATGCTGCGGAAACATCTGTGAAGACTTATCTGAATTAAATATAGCTAGTAAGCGTTTATTATTTAAGTTCTCCGCAGTGAAATCCAAAGTACTTTGGCACAGATGCCGCATCCCAGAAAGCTCCATCATACTTTCCGGAAACGTGTTCCAAACGTCTGATTCAGTTCGGGACTTAGGAATTAGGTACTCCAACTCTTACAGTTTCTCAGAACACATGCTTTATCAGTTTGCGAAAGCTAGGCAATTATGCGGACATATCACCAGAACGTTCTCCCTACCTGAAGCATGACTTGAGTCATTCAAGTCAATAGTACGACCGACTCTGGAATATTGTACTATCGTTCACAGCCAACTGAGAAAGAAAGACAGAACGGCTCTAGAAAATGTCCAACGACCATTTACCAAGTTGGTCATGGGGCGCTGCTTAAACCTGACTTATTATGGTCGCTGTCGAAAACTCCAGCTGGATCCTCTTTAGCTGAGACGCTTAAAGAACAACCTCGTCCTCTTCTACAACATTATAAACCAAAGAATTTACGCAGACAGCACCGCACTTGAACTAAGAAAGACTGCAGTCTATCTCACACGTTATGGCGTCTACTTTATACGAATAAATAAAACTCTAACACCCCAAGCTGACTCTACGATGAAGCAATCTGATAGTTTCAGCGGGAATTCTTGTTCGCGAACGTTAAGGCAGTTAATTCCCCTTAGAAATTTGAAATCGAGTTAAGAAGACGAAAGCTGGTTGATGTGTGCATTTCATAGTGTCTCCTCAGTACCATCAACAATAACCGGTGCGCGAATATATGCTTAACTATGGGTGTGATCAAACATGCATGAGGTGCAAAATGAATGACGGCATTTCCACCGCCATGTCCAGCGCAGGCTTAGGCTGACAAATAATTGCTTTTGGACACACAGGGCTGGCTTCATACGGTTTATCGCAACGGTCTCTGCGAAACGGAGGAAGCGGGGCTTAGGGTGAGGTAAAACAAGCGGGAACGCTGATCCAAGCTCTATCCAGTGACGCGTAATCAGGTGTTTACCTATAAGTAAGCTGGTGGTCTGCGCAAACACGAAACTTCGGTTGGACAGGTATGCTGTCAATTTCACCTTGAACCCACCTTGGCATGTGTTCCTTTATTCGGGAACTCCAAGAGCGATCGGTTCTGTTTATGAAACTGTCTCCGCAGTCGCACGCGAATTGCTAAATGCAGCGTGAGTTGGCCCCGATCGGTTGAGCTTTCTTCGTTAGAGGCACTAGCAAGTTACGAGCACTTCCGATAACCACAACCTGAACAGCCCACTAAGTTTTCTGCGTAGCCGTGATTAAACGTTTCGTGCTTTACGATACAGTAAACTCACCCTTGAAAGGCAACTTGATATAGATCTCTTTGTTGGCTGCCGTATGCACCAAGACTTCAGGGCTCGCTCTTGGCTGTGTTTCTCTATAAATCTACGTGGATAAACATTCGCGATGAGTTTTGTACGTAACTCTAGCTCGTCGGCTAGACAACCAGCCAAGCAAATTCGTCCAACACGACTAACTAAAGTTTTCACAAGGGTCCGCTTGTAGAGCAATGGTGTGAAGCTGGTGAAGTGCAGGTATTGGCCGGACCATGTTGCTTTTCTGTACATAGACCACCTACTGAGCCCGTCATCCCTGACATGCATGTCTAAGAATAGCAGACAGTTCTTCTGTTCCACTTCGCAAGTGACCCGCAAGTTTGTATGTGTATAGTTGAGTTGCTGCACCAACTGGATAACTGCTGCTCCGAAGAACTCAAGCCCAATATGCCATCCACATAATCCTTCTAGTATGGTACCTTGGCTATTTCTGCGGACAGGCTTCTTACTATCATCAGTATGAAGAAATCTGAGAGTACAAGGCCCAGTGAGCTACCCATTGCCACACCATCGATCTGAGGATATAGGATGTTCTGAAAGTGGAAGCCAATATTTTCTGTACACAAAAACAAGGATTCCTTTGGAAATTCGACTGGAATTGCTAAAGAATAACTAGATTGCTCAGCCAGTCAGAACTTTGGCTATTAGAGATCCTCTGATCTTCTGCTGACTCCTGGACAGTGAAATTATCATCACAACAATATTCATTCGTGTCTCCATTCCCGTTATAAACAGCAGCTGTAAGTTCTTGCAAGACCTCATAAGCTGTTCACCTTCTGGGAGCCATTATGAGAAATGGTGACGTCTGAATAAGATAACAGAAAAAGAATTAGAGGAATGCGGTCACTGTGACCACTTACGCACTTTCTAATTAGCAAGAACACATGCCACTATTTCTCATAAATCATAATTGCTAACAAAATATAAGTTCATAAGTATAAAGTAGGAAGAGAGAAATTAAAATTCACGAAGTTTCTGTGAAAATATTTACGAGTGTAGAGATTATACACGTTATTGGGCGGCGGGCGCCAGCAGCTATTCGTGAAGCAGAAAGACAACAAATATGAGATAGTGAGGAATTAGCAGCGGGGGCACTAGGTGAAACGAGACCAGGCATTGTAATCCCTGCGGATCGAGCCGACAGCAGACCACGACCGGAAGCTGGTAACGAGCTTTACCAAGAACAACGGAGGAGGTATTTGTCGGAAACAGTGAATCAGACAATTACACAGCTAGCGAAGTCCACAGGACTGAACAAGGGGGCGAGCAACGCAGCCACGGGAAAGCAAGTGGCAAGCTTCCGAAAGACTCTGACTGGCCAGAATGGGATAAAGCGAAGAGGAGATACGGGGTGAAAACGGAGGGATTGGTCCAAAACTTCAGCTCGTAGGCACATGAAGTGGCGCGTCTCACAAATGCTCATCTGCGGTGCGTCGTGGGTTAGTACCTGGTCAGTTGCACATTGTTGTGGCAATATTTGCTCTGCCCCCCCCCTCTCTCACTATGATTTGACAATGTAGGGCAGTCAAAATGACCGCTTCGGGCATTCTAGTATTAAGCATTAAATTGCCATCAGAAATACATCCAAAAACGACCAAACTCAAGCCACCACAAGGTAATTTACCCAAAATCACCGGGATTTGTTTGCCAGCCCAGGCATCTGTACTTCCGCAGTGGAACGCAATGCAAGTCTCTAGTCGCCCGAACAAGAAATAGGTAATCCGCCACAAACTGCAGTGACGTTAGGCAGCCTCTGATTTATTTACTATCCCAAACTGTAACAGGTGGTCTTTCGGATTTTCTCCCGAAAAACGATTGTCAGCACCCACTACAATGATTGCGTTCAACTGACACGAGATACCTATTATTAGGCATGCATTTTACATCATCAGCCTTCAGTCGTTTGTTTCCAAAATCAGAAGGCCATCTCAGCAAAAGGGTTTAGATAAAATCTTATTTGCTTTTTCTGTTGGGCCAATGATAAGGTCGTGATTCCAGTGGAGGTATTGGTAGTATTAACTCGTTTGGCAACGAGGGGTTGCGATTGGAGTTGCCTCCGTCATATGGGTAGAAACAACAGACGCATATCTTGTCGACCCTTTAACAGTGTACATTGTGTCGGGTGTTTCTGGTGAAAAATGTTTGGAGAACGTATCTTTATGAGCAGTCACTAGTGTCGAGGTGGCTAAATCTGGATCGTTACTGTTACACTGTTATAAATTTGAGCTTGATTTTGAGGCTCGAATTCAAGGCCCTGATTTGTCTGGTTCATGTGGGACAGCTTTTACGGCTGCTGCATGATCTACAATCTTTGTCAGCCGATCACCCTTCTGTGCCAATACCTTTATGTATCTGACGAGTGGAAGAGATGTACACTCATTGCAGAACAAGAGAGAATCGTGGTACTATTATAATTTTTCTCTGGCTGAACACCTCGTGAATGGTAACCTTTTTGGTAGTTTTGCATCCTATTCCAAATTGTACAAGTTTTACACAGCTGTCTACGCCACAACCAACGTTCATTACGAAAGCTTTAAACTTAGCTTTCTATGGACAAGCAGTATGGACCAGTATGACTGTCAGATCTGCGGAAATGGTTCATTGCAAGTTTTACACTTATATGCTGGATCCAAACGCTGTCGGTCAAGGTGGTGATCTAGCAGACACCGGTTAGATTGCTTTAGAACAAATCCAATATGGTAAACACAGAAGGTAGTTGGGCCAATCAGTGAGATCTCCGAAAGTAGCCGGAGTATATCCACCAAATTCGCATAGGTGTAAAAATACACCAAAATTAAAAGTAGTAGTGCACAAGTTACACAGAGAAAACTCGTATAAGACAGTATTCCCATAGGAAAATTACAATCCAGCACGGTAAATCAATAATCCGCGGTGTCCGTTGGTGCAGCCTGTCAAGAGGGTGGGAGCAGCTCACACATCTGGTAAGCCAGCCGATCAGTGTAACTTTGGTAGTCCAAGGAGGATGTGGACGGTGCTGGTTCCACTGGCTGTCCGGGCAACCGCAGCGTGCAGCTGGTGTTTCGTCAAATCGGTTTTAACCGTGTTTCTTAAGCCCAGGAGGACGAGAGGAAATGTTCCAGACCAGGAGGGATCTACGTGCGCAAGTAGTGTTGCCTTCAACTGGCGGTGAAAACCCTCCTGCATGCTGCTAGCGGCCGGATGATACGCCGTCGTCTGGAGTTGGCGGCAGCTAAATCCTTAAATAAGCTGGCAAAAGTGGACGAAATATATGACCCTCAGTAGGTGGTCACAATGGTGAGAAAGGCATACTGAGATACCCAGAGCATTGAAAATGCCACTGCAACTATTTCTGAAGAGTAGTTCGGAATCGAAAGAGTCTCCGACCACCTGGTGAATCGGTTAATGCAATTCAGCAGTTATACCGAACTTTTCGTAGGCGGCAGAGGACTTACGATATCAACATGCGCATGGTGAAAACGTGCGTCCGGTGTCGGAAAAATGTCTTATGCGCTTTTCGTGCGCCTTTGCTCTTTCGCGAGGTGACACAGAAAGAAAGCGGGTGTCCAATTAAAAGCGTTACGATTGACATTGCGCAAAAAGGAAGGTGCAGTTCCGAGTTTAGCCGTACACGAACGCCTTGATGAGAAATGCCTTACAACATGTCAAACATGGTCTGCTGGAACTCGCGCGGGACGACGGGGCGCAGCGTACTCAGAGCTAAATCGCAAAGTATACTTCCATCTGATGCTGTCAGCAATACGGATTTTACTTCCGGTGAGGGTGACCCGAGTAGTAGATCAACCTCGAGAGCATTTACTTGCACCGCGACCATGGCTTCCAAATTGAGAGCGATGTCCGCGTCAGCGTAGATCGCTTGAATTCAGGAAAGTACATCAGCCACGGCGTTATGCACAGACAAGACAAGTAGTATTTCGGTTGTTAACTGGGCAATATAGTCTAGGTGGCATGACTCTCTAGGAGAGTATCGGTCAGTAGTCGAGCTAATGACCTGAGTCAGGACTTTGTGGTCGGTGAAGTCGGCAAAGGAGCGGCCTTCTAAGATATGTCGCAAATGATGCATGGATAAATAAATGGCTAGTAGTTCTCTACCGAAAGTACTGTAACGAGACTCGGAAGGTTGCAAACCTTTGGAGATAAATGACAACGGCTGCCAAGCCTCACCTAACTTTTGTTGTAAGACCGCCCCAAATACAATTTCAGAGGAGTTGGTACTGAGCGACAGTGGGACTGCCGTGTCGTGAGGCGCTGTAGAAGCTATGTTGGAAGGCGGCTCTTGCTACACCAGAAAACGCGAATTTCTTAAGGTTTCCCGGCAAAGGTTCTTGGGACTGCATATGCGAAGCGCAAGTGGGTATGAAACGTTGATAACAGTTGATTAGGACGTCAAAGCGTCTTAGTTATTTGAGAGATAGGGTATCGGGTAGTCGGTGATGGCCTTACTTTTATCCTGTAGTGTCACGACGCCTGCAGAAGAGATATGATGCTGAGCAATCTTCTCCAATCGACACTATACAAACACTTCTGCGTTGATCGTCACTCGTCTTGAGATAACCGGTCGAAAAGCGTTCGAATGTGGCTTAAGTGCTCCTCGATTGAGGAGCTGATAATTAAGTTGTCGTCCAGGTAGTCATAAGCGAAGTCTAGGCCGCGACAAACTTGGTAGCTGAGGTGCATTCTTTATACTAAATACCATGCGCAGAAGCTCAAGCAAATCAAGTAGAGTCGCCAAGGCAGTTTGAGTGATGTCCGCTTCGGCTACCGGCATTCGGTTGTAAGCGCGCGCCGAATCAATTTTAGCGAAACTGCTTTTACTTGCCAAACTAGCGGTGGGATCCACCATATGTGGGATAGGATAGCGCTCAGGTATGGTTAGGTTGTTTAGAGATCGTGAATCGCCACAACGACGCCAGTCGCTCATGGTCTTTTCAGGAACCATGTGGAGAGGTGATCCCAATGAGCTGTTAGATGGTCTTTTGATACCGAGCTGAAGCACGTGATCGAATTCAGCTCTTGCAGTACGTAAATTTTCGATGAGTCGTCTTGGTCGCGCACTTGTTGGCGGACCGCGCGTGAAAATATGATGAGCGACCTCAGTCGTGACTGCCTAAAACTCTGCAGCTGACCTTACCGTCGCGGGCATTCAGATAGTAGGTTCGCATAAGCTGTAGGCACGTCGGAGAATGCGGAAAAAGAGACGGATTGTCGGCACGTCTGAAATAACGCCTACACCCTCCAGTTTAGTACGGTCGACCATTATGGTGACGACCAGTATCAACAAGCAACGCAAAAGGTCGGAGGAAGTCGTTACCGATAATTGCGAAGGGTACAGGACAACCATGAAAACCAACTGAAAATCTCGGCGGAGTTTGTGGTCTAGGTTCATCATGTGTTGACCGAATGAATCTATTGGAAAACCGCCGGCCGCACGCAGGTTGCACATATAATTAAAGTGCTTGTCGTTTGCGTTCGCAGGGATGGTGCTGACTTCTGCTTCCGTGTTGATGAGGAAATTGAGAGCAGAACGTTAATCCTTAAGGTAAAACAAACGATTTGTCTGGTTATTGATGGCTGCGTTGGCCATGCTAGTATGCGCGCTATTCATTTACTCTGAAGCGGTTGATTCGTGTTTGGTGCATGGAGCCCGAAAAAGTCCAGCTTCTCCACTATATTAGCATGGCTACCAACGTAATAATTCGACGAAATTGGTATTTTCGATCTGAGAACGTGCAGAGAAAATAGTGCGCTTACTTATCGACCGAGACGTACTCGGTGCAGGCACAGATAAGCCGCAATGAGCGATAGCCAAAAGCTTGTCACCGTTTGATCATGGCATACGCCGCTTCGAAGCCTCCATTGTTGCTTTCCTGCTGCGAAGCGGTGCAATTTCCTTGTCGGTGTGCCCTGCTGTGCTGGTGCCCTGGCTCTTAGATATTTACTTTTTATATTCCCTCTTTTACAGTGTTTTAAATGATTTGAAATTACCATTTTGCATAGATAGGCCTTCAGTACGGACGTAGCGGGATTGGTTAGTGCATCCTTTTGACGATACCATTTCTCACATGCTAACATCCCCAACGCAATCGCTTACATCCTTAACGCAATCACTTACATCATTAGCGCAGAAGCTATCATTCTTAGTTCAGAAGCTTTCCTCCTTAACGCAAAGGCTGTCATTCGATAATCATCCACGTAGCATCCACGTACCACTGCGTGGGCAGAGGTTACCAGCCAATAGAATTCGGTATAGCGTAGCGACTGAAAACAGTTACGCGCAGAATACTCACGTTTTCAGTGCTGGGTAGGAAAACTGTGATACTTAGGTGAGACTAGCGTGGTCCAACTCAAATGGACGGCAATTGAGACCTAACTAAACGAAGATCAGCCTGTGCACAGTGCGCCGCGCGCCCTCACTGGACAATTATTGTGCCTGAGACATCCATCGGAGCGCGCACAGTGCCTGAGGGAAGGGAAACGCGTGCACTCAGAACACCGGGTATAGGCCTGCAGTGGAGTCAAACCCCTTTTGTAAGTGAGCATAGGAGATGTCAGAGGCTAGGGCGCAAATGATGCACGCAGGACAACAGTGAACAACGTTGGCTTGGTACTAAAACGATACTCTAAACAAGAGGCGCAGATAGGTTGTCTCGTTTTGGTTGGTATTCAGGCTAGTTCGGTTGAATAGTTGAAGACGCAGTAGAAGCTACCGTTTGACCTCGAAGTCAAGTTGTCCGTAACATAAGGAGCGGAACGATCTCCGTCGCGGCAGAATGGATACCAATCACTACACGTAACTTCTTTACTTATGCGATGAAATAGCACTTTTGTGACGGATCCACAGGCCTACGTGGGGTAGAATGCAATCATATTCCAAACAATTCGCCCCCATACGAACCACACAAGTCAAATCTGATCGAGGTAGACAGGACAGCTCACGGGTGGAATGATGTAATCACCAATGGAGCGATGAAGGAGGCATGTGATAGATGTTTGATTGCAGCCTTGCAATTTCCTTTCAAAGGATATGTTAAACAGTGACTTATATTACTTTCCTTCTTGTTCCGCAAGTACGCAGACATGTACTATGTTGTTGCGAATGGAGCATACTACAAACAGCTGGCCAAGTGAAATATGAGGGTATAGCGAGCCGGTACACTCTACGGCAGTGACCCCAATCTTTGTATCGTTGTGGACCGGTCGGCGTTCGCTAATTTTAACCCGGCCCGCTGAGGGTGTTTGTTGAACGATTACGTTTTAGATCGTTTTGAGTGAATACGATTAATGTGATTGTAATTGAACATGCCTTGAAGACTGTTGTGTCGGAGCCCCACGACTGCATCCATCCACTAACGGTAGTGAGAACACCAACGACCGAGCAACAAACAATGTTCACGTAGCAATCCAAACCGGCCACCAAGCGTCTGTCTGTGCAACTCAATCACAATATTCAGATTAGGGCATATCACAGTCTATGCGGAAAAGCTGGTACTCGATCACTCAATGCTGGACAGTTCAAAAAAGGGGAATCGATAAGTTGCCTCACGAACGAACGAAATAGATAGAGTAAAAGAGAATAAGCGTAAGCTTTAGTTTCAATGAATCACGGACAATGCTGACCTTCAGCAAAGCAAAGATTCCCATTTTATTAATATGAATCAATATCAGAAATCAGTTCAGGGTAAAGAATTCTTTTCGGTAACTGTCATCGGACCCAAACGTTTACATAACAGTGATTGTGGAGAAAGCGTCAACTGGGGCTGGGATTGACTTCTGGACTTTTTGAATGACCAAAATCGATAACTTGAGACAGAAATAGAGATGGTAGACCAAGTAAACTAAATAAAGATGTATACACAAGGCTCAGTAGTGCAAAGTAATTAAGTAGGTAAGATAACAGGCAAGTAACTAAGTAACGGTGTCTGTTGGCCAAGGTAGTAGTATCGGCCGTATAAATCGTTTTTGTACACATAATTCCGGTTTCTGATGGTGAATGTACATAGCCTCGGCGATGGATAAGAGTTGTTTGCCGAATCCTTGGGAGAAGTGTTCAGGTAGTGAGTAAATGACTTTGAAGTCTTTCTCTGAAGTTGTATGGCCACATTCAAGGAGGTGCGATATGATAGAGCTGTCTGAAGACCTCATTTCGCCTTTGTAAAACCATGCCGGGATGTGTTCACGAACCCTCTTAGATAGGCGTCTCGTCGTGCGACTCACGTATCGTGCACCACAGGAGCACGTGTACTGATAAATGATCATTGAACGGGTCATCGGCGGTAGTCTATCCTCCAAGGGTTTTGTAAGCAACGGCTTATTGTGAAAAACGATTCTCAGACGGGCCGCAAAATAAGTTTTCTCGACAGCATCTTTCAGGCGTCCGGATAACATATCAGCTGCAGAATCGCCCTTAAAGGGTATATGTATGAAAAGCTCTTTCTTAGGAGCAATGCTCCTAGGTGGCTTTCGATTGCGTTCCTTCAAATGTTTCATGATAAATTTATCAGGATAGCCATTTTCCCTGAGGGCGTCACTGATTCTCTGTAGTTCTTCGTTGACGGTATCCGGTGTACAAATACAGCGCGCCCTGAAGGCGAAAGATCTGATTAAACTCCGCTTGTGCTGTAGTGGTACTGCGCTGTGGAAGTTAGTGTACTGCCCAGTCCATGTGTGCTTTCTGTGTACCTTTCTGCTGCATGATCCGTCCGAGTTACGGATAACCTCTACATCCAAGAAAGGTAACCGGTTTCCGAGTTCGTGTTCACAAGTAAAATGGAGATTCTCGTGTGCGTCATTGAAAGCTTTCAGCAACTGTTCGGCATGCTTTTCGGATTTGCAAAGTACGAAGGTGTCATCCACATACCGTACGTACATTTCGGTTTCACGGATGTGCGTTGCAAGTGGGCCATGTTCCAATTTCGCCATGAATATATCAGCCAGCAGCGGCCCCAAAGGAGGTCCCATGGCCACTCCGTCAATCTGACGGTACATTTCACCATTGAAGGTGAATTGAACATTTAAAGTGCAACGAAGAAGCACCTCCTTTAGCAAATTCTCCGGAAAAGTTGTGTATATGGGCAGTTGCCGAGCAAGCTCGCATACGTAATACACAGTTTCGAGCAATGGAATGTTTGTGAACAGCGACTGGGCATCGAATGATATCATCCTTTTGTTAACAAGGTTGCTTTCAGATATCCTCTCAATGAATTCGAACGTGTCTCTCACGCAGTAAGTACAAACCAAATTCCGTAACGGCTGCAGCTTCGCCACCATCCACTGGGCCAACAAATGCTGAGGAGAATCCACCATGTCTATGATTGGGCGCATTGGGGCGCCTTCCTTGTGAACTTTAGGTAGGCCATATAATCTCGGCAGGTGTCCACCTGAAGGCTTCAGCTTTTCGAATTCCTTCTTCGTGATAAGTTTGCCTTGCATCATTCGCCTGAGGCAGCCTGTTAGCTGTTTCTCTAACTCTCCTGTGTTGTCTTTTCCTGTCATGAGCCTCTGAAACTTACTCTCGTCACTGAGGATGTGTTGCATTTTATGGATATAATCCACCCTATCCATTAGTACTATGCCGGAGCCCTTGTTTGGCTTAGAGATTATTAATTCGTTGTTTAACCGTAGCTCTTTAAGTGACTGGATTTGTTCCCTAGAGATAATAATATTACTAGATGGTTTGGTCTTAACGTATTCGTGGCAACTATGAACTAGGCTAGATTTTAGATTCTCAACATCACTTGATGAGGTTGGAAGCAGGTCTTTAGTCTGAGCAATTAGGCTTTCAAACTGCACCACTAAAGCCGCCTGATCTATTTTCTTACATGATATGCAAAACTTTGGACCCAGTGACAACACCTTCAGCTGCGTCTGGGTTAGTATCACACTTGAAAGGTTAAACACATATCGCTGCGGGTTATTCGGAAATGTCAACTGGGGGACATGGCTATTAAGCGTACTAACTAACTTCTTTTGTTCCCTTACCCCCATTTTCTGTTTAACCAGTTCTACATATTCCTCAAAAGGTTGTCTCAAGTCTTCAGGCAGGCATAACACAGCTGGTAATCTTTGCGAAATGAATCTCTCCAGCTCCGACATCTTAACGCGGATAATACCCACATAATTGAGCGCGTCTCTTCAAGGTTTTTGCGTTTGGGTAGAGGCCACCGCCGTATTTCCCTCCAAAAGTGCTTTGAATAACGGCTTGCCTGCACGCATTCATTAAGGAATTCCAATTCGACCCTGGATTCTTCCAACCGAGTATTGAGATTCAGATACTCATTCAAGAGTTTCAATGAATCACGGGCAATGCTGATCTTCAGCAAAGCAAAGATTCCCATTTCATTAATATGAACAAATATCAGAAATCATTTCAGGGTAAAGAATTCTTTTCGGACCCAAAAGTTTACATAACTGTGTCTATACAAGCTAATCACAAATGTGAGTCAAAAGTGAACGTATGCGATGAACCGGAAGAGAGGGCAGGGTGAGTAGGGGTGAGTGGGGCAAAACTCACAAAATAACAGGGAGCGGTGGAGTTTTCTCACCACAGCTATAACAAAAAGAAAATCCAGTTACACCAACAAATAGATATAAAGAGATATAATAGGTTAGCTCGCTAGAATGCTAAATTACAGACAATCCTCAGCATGTTCCTCTGCAACGAGGCTGCTCCATCTGGGGGAAATAGGAGACAATGACGCTCGATGTGTGCCGCATAGATCCAGTTTATTTGATTACTTTGTTTCGTTTGCTGACACTGCAGTACACCCCCGCTTCACACAGCTAGGTTGTCAGAAATGGCAATCTGCGCGTAATTCACTATGACCTTAATTGTAGAACACCAGTGAAGTTGTTTGTCACGAACGTACTATCAAGGCTGCCGTCATTAGCAAACTCAGTAGTGGTACATAATGTGAGATAGATGAGTAATAATAATAATACGATAATCGCACAGATTGTGAGTCCACAGTTTAGAAATTGCTCTACAAATCGTCAGCATCCACAACCTTTAAAAATTCATACACAAATTTTTATTGTCATGATCATTATCCACCAGATGAAAAAATACCAAATATAGTGTTCTGTTGCTTGGCAATTGAAATGAAAGGAATTTAGGTTTTCCAGCACGTCCAGATGTGCAAGCATGCCAGTGTTTCCGCTATGTATTGCGTAGGAGCGCGAAATATCAACTTCACCCTGTGCATCTGTGAATGTCTACGTTTTCAGAACGTTTGTAGAATCCTGTTCCTGCTGGTAGTCTGATATATTATTCACATCCTCAGCTGCTAAAATTGATGTGGTTGGCAGGTCCCAGTTTATTTCTGTTGTGTGACTTGTTTGGAAATAAGAAGTAATCAGATGGCTGTCAGCCAGTTTGCATCCAAACAATTCCACTGAGAGAGTATCCATAGCAATTGCGTTTGTAGGAGGCACAATTTACTCATATGTCTCAGGTCAAGTTTGCATTGTTCTCTCAGAATATATTTCTGCCCGGAAGCCCGGTTTAAAAAACAGAGATGGTTGAGTTCTGCACTTTCTTCCAGGTGGAAGTTATGTAGAACGCGACGTCTAATACACTTACTCGTTACATGAAATCAGTTCCGGACATATCTTCGTGGGATTCCATGGTAGTTATAAGATGGAGGAGCTGTTTTTCTCCTGAACTTCGCTTTAGGTGCCTGAATGACACCCTGGTCGTACGGTTGAAGTAACACAGTGGTGTTGGGTGACATGAACTGCAATTAGATTTTAAGTAGGTGGAAGTAGGGATGGCAACGGCCTTCTCGAGGGAAGGTATGATGTTGCGTTTTTCTGTATTTTGCTGTTAAATCTGCGGAAACAGCTGCGCTCATCCATGCCTTTTTATTATCCTGGTAAACTGCCGGTAGTTTTTCATGTTGATATTTCTAAAATTCGAGAGTTTGCTGATTTCCATATCACTGCAGCCGATTCTCGCTCCCCCAATGTGGTAGTGCACAGCATAACTGTGATACGCGCCTTGCTTCTATTCCCACCTACGCATATATATCCCTTTTACACAAAGCCTTTATCCGACGTCGTTTTTGAATAGCCAAACAGCCGGTTTCATGTGCAATTCACCAAAGACTTGAGCCGTGTCGCCGGCGAACATATTTTCGGGCCATTATTCATGCTAGGCGCATACAGCACCCCCCACTCTGCGACACCGCTTTCGGCCCCGATTGGCATACACAAACAACAAGACCATCTACAGATGAAAGCCAGTAGCCAACTGTTTTGACGATGTAGTCTGTGTTTTGTAACTC
>OX104069.1:44414332-44499222 GCA_944474145.2 Dicrocoelium dendriticum
TAGGTAGTTTCATGCATATGCGCAAGGGCTTATTAGGCGAGCGAGCAAGTCACCGCTGCCCAGTGTTCACTTCATCTCCGCTACCACTCTGTTAGGGGTGGATGTACAAGTGTGAAGCTCTGTGGGGCTGTAGGCAGCATAAGTCACCTGTTTTGGAGACACAAGTATCTGTACGACACGGCAGTCCCCAAATGGCAACGTCCTAAGGCCTGACTTGACGCGCCCCGCGACCATTTCGGGTTCCATGCCCGAAGGATCTTAACATGTTGGTCCATGCAGCACAAACGATTCTGTGGGTGTGCACAGTACGGCCAACTTCGCCGTCTCGTATTCAGCTGATGGATGGACGAGACAAATTTCAACCTGTTCTGCGCGCGCACAATGGGTCGATCGGCACGCGGCGCCCGCGCACAGTGTACGCGGGGAAAATTCTATTATCTGGACACGTGATTCAAGAACGAGCATTACACTTCGCAAACGAGTTACAAAACACAGACTACATCGTCAAAACAGTTGGCTACTGGCTTTCATCTGTAGATGGTCTTGTGTTTGGTAAGCAATCGGGCGAAAGCGGTGACTCAGATAGGTGTGCTGTATTCGCCTAGGCAGAAAAATTGCCCGAAATATGTTCCGGCTACACGGCTCAAGACATTTTTAATTCACATGAAACTGCTTTGCTATTCAAAACGACGTCGGGTAAAAGCTTCGTGTAAAAGGATAGATATGCGTAGGTGGGAAAAGAAGCTAGGCGCGTATCACAGTTATGCTGTGCACTACCACATTGGGGGAGCGAGAACCGGCTGCAGTGATTTGGAAATCAGCCAACTCTCGAATTTTAGAAATATCAGCATGAAAAACTACCGGCAGTTTACCAGGATAATAAAAAGGCATGGATGAGTGCAGCTGTTTCCGCAGATTTTACAGCAAAATACAAAAAAGCGCAACATCATACCTTCTCTCGAGAAAGCCGTTGCCATCCCTACTTTCACCTACTTAAAAGCAAATTGCAGTTCCTGTCAACCAACACCACTGTGTTACTTCAACCGTACGACCAGGGTGTCATTCAGGCACCTAAAGCGAAGTTCAGGAGAAAAACAGCTCCTCCATCTTATAACTACCATGGAATCCCACGAAGATATGTCCGGAACTGATTTCATGTAACGAGTAAGTGTATTAGACGTCGCGTTCTACATAACTTCCACCTGGAAGAAAGTGCAGAACTCAACCATCTCTGTTTTTTAAACCGGGCTTCCCTTGTACTGCAGAAATATATTCTGAGAGAACAATGCAAACTTGACCTGAGACATATGAGTAAATTGTGCCTCCTACAAACGCAATTGCTATGGATACTCTCTCAGTGGAATTGTTTGGATGCAAACTGGCTGACAGCCATCTGATTACTTCTTATTTCCAAACAAGTCACACAACAGAAATAAACTGGGACCTGCCAACCACATCAATTTTAGCAGCTGAGGATGTGAATAATATATCAGACTACCAGCAGGAACAGGATTCTACAAACGTTCTGAAAACGTAGACATTCACAGATGCACAGGGTGAAGTTGATATTTCGCGCTCCTACGCAATACATAGCGGAAACACTGGCATGCTTGCACATCTGGACGTGCTGGAAAACCTAAATTCCTTTCATTTCAATTGCCAAGCAACAGAACACTATATTTGGTATTTTTTCATCTGGTGGATAATGATCATGACAATAAAAATTTGTGTATGAATTTTTAAAGGTTGTGGATGCTGACGATTTGTAGAGCAATTTCTAAACTGTGGACTCACAATCTGTGCGATTATCGTATTATTATTATTACTCATCTATCTCACATTATGTACCACTACTGAGTTTGCTAATGACGGCAGCCTTGATAGTACGTTCGTGACAAACAACTTCACTGGTGTTCTACAATTAAGGTCATAGTGAATTACGCGCAGATTGCCATTTCTGACAACCTAGCTGTGTGAAGCGGGGGTGTACTGCAGTGTCAGCAAACGAAACAAAGTAATCAAATAAACTGGATCTATGCGGCACACATCGAGCGTCATTGTCTCCTATTTCCCCCAGATGGAGCAGCCTCGTTGCAGAGGAACATGCTGAGGATTGTCTGTAATTTAGCATCCTAGCGAGCTAACCTATTATATCTCTTTATATCTATTTGTTGGTGTAACTGGATTTTCTTTTTGTTATAGCTGTGGTGAGAAAACTCCACCGCTCCCTGTTATTTTGTGAGTTTTGCCCCACTCACCCCTACTCACCCTGCCCTCTCTTCCGGTTCATCGCATACGTTCACTTTTGACTCACATTTGTGATTAGCTTGTATAGACACAGTTATGTAAACTTTTGGGTCCGAAAAGAATTCTTTACCCTGAAATGATTTCTGATATTTGTTCATATTAATGAAATGGGAATCTTTGCTTTGCTGAAGATCAGCATTGCCCGTGATTCATTGAAACTCTTGAATGAGTATCTGAATCTCAATACTCGGTTGGAAGAATCCAGGGTCGAATTGGAATTCCTTAATGAATGCGTGCAGGCAAGCCGTTATTCAAAGCACTTTTGGAGGGAAATACGGCGGTGGCCTCTACCCAAACGCAAAAACCTTGAAGAGACGCGCTCAATTATGTGGGTATTATCCGCGTTAAGATGTCGGAGCTGGAGAGATTCATTTCGCAAAGATTACCAGCTGTGTTATGCCTGCCTGAAGACTTGAGACAACCTTTTGAGGAATATGTAGAACTGGTTAAACAGAAAATGGGGGTAAGGGAACAAAAGAAGTTAGTTAGTACGCTTAATAGCCATGTCCCCCAGTTGACATTTCCGAATAACCCGCAGCGATATGTGTTTAACCTTTCAAGTGTGATACTAACCCAGACGCAGCTGAAGGTGTTGTCACTGGGTCCAAAGTTTTGCATATCATGTAAGAAAATAGATCAGGCGGCTTTAGTGGTGCAGTTTGAAAGCCTAATTGCTCAGACTAAAGACCTGCTTCCAACCTCATCAAGTGATGTTGAGAATCTAAAATCTAGCCTAGTTCATAGTTGCCACGAATACGTTAAGACCAAACCATCTAGTAATATTATTATCTCTAGGGAACAAATCCAGTCACTTAAAGAGCTACGGTTAAACAACGAATTAATAATCTCTAAGCCAAACAAGGGCTCCGGCATAGTACTAATGGATAGGGTGGATTATATCCATAAAATGCAACACATCCTCAGTGACGAGAGTAAGTTTCAGAGGCTCATGACAGGAAAAGACAACACAGGAGAGTTAGAGAAACAGCTAACAGGCTGCCTCAGGCGAATGATGCAAGGCAAACTTATCACGAAGAAGGAATTCGAAAAGCTGAAGCCTTCAGGTGGACACCTGCCGAGATTATATGGCCTACCTAAAGTTCACAAGGAAGGCGCCCCAATGCGCCCAATCATAGACATGGTGGATTCTCCTCAGCATTTGTTGGCCCAGTGGATGGTGGCGAAGCTGCAGCCGTTACGGAATTTGGTTTGTACTTACTGCGTGAGAGACACGTTCGAATTCATTGAGAGGATATCTGAAAGCAACCTTGTTAACAAAAGGATGATATCATTCGATGCCCAGTCGCTGTTCACAAACATTCCATTGCTCGAAACTGTGTATTACGTATGCGAGCTTGCTCGGCAACTGCCCATATACACAACTTTTCCGGAGAATTTGCTAAAGGAGGTGCTTCTTCGTTGCACTTTAAATGTTCAATTCACCTTCAATGGTGAAATGTACCGTCAGATTGACGGAGTGGCCATGGGACCTCCTTTGGGGCCGCTGCTGGCTGATATATTCATGGCGAAATTGGAACATGGCCCACTTGCAACGCACATCCGTGAAACCGAAATGTACGTACGGTATGTGGATGACACCTTCGTACTTTGCAAATCCGAAAAGCATGCCGAACAGTTGCTGAAAGCTTTCAATGACGCACACGAGAATCTCCATTTTACTTGTGAACACGAACTCGGAAACCGGTTACCTTTCTTGGATGTAGAGGTTATCCGTAACTCGGACGGATCATGCAGCAGAAAGGTACACAGAAAGCACACATGGACTGGGCAGTACACTAACTTCCACAGCGCAGTACCACTACAGCACAAGCGGAGTTTAATCAGATCTTTCGCCTTCAGGGCGCGCTGTATTTGTACACCGGATACCGTCAACGAAGAACTACAGAGAATCAGTGACGCCCTCAGGGAAAATGGCTATCCTGATAAATTTATCATGAAACATTTGAAGGAACGCAATCGAAAGCCACCTAGGAGCATTGCTCCTAAGAAAGAGCTTTTCATACATATACCCATTAAGGGCGATTCTGCAGCTGATATGTTATCCGGACGCCTGAAAGATGCTGTCGAGAAAACTTATTTTGCGGCCCGTCTGAGAATCGTTTTTCACAATAAGCCGTTGCTTACAAAACCCTTGGAGGATAGACTACCGCCGATGACCCGTTCAATGATCATTTATCAGTACACGTGCTCCTGTGGTGCACGATACGTGAGTCGCACGACGAGACGCCTATCTAAGAGGGTTCGTGAACACATCCCGGCATGGTTTTACAAAGGCGAAATGAGGTCTTCAGACAGCTCTATCATATCGCACCTCCTTGAATGTGGCCATACAACTTCAGAGAAAGACTTCAAAGTCATTTACTCACTACCTGAACACTTCTCCCAAGGATTCGGCAAACAACTCTTATCCATCGCCGAGGCTATGTACATTCACCATCAGAAACCGGAATTATGTGTACAAAAACGATTTATACGGCCGATACTACTACCTTGGCCAACAGACACCGTTACTTAGTTACTTGCCTGTTATCTTACCTACTTAATTACTTTGCACTACTGAGCCTTGTGTATACATCTTTATTTAGTTTACTTGGTCTACCATCTCTATTTCTGTCTCAAGTTATCGATTTTGGTCATTCAAACAGTCCAGAAGTCAATCCCAGCCCCAGTTGACGCTTTCTCCACAATCACTGTTATGTAAACGTTTGGGTCCGATGACAGTTACCGAAAAGAATTCTTTACCCTGAACTGATTTCTGATATTGATTCATATTAATAAAATGGGAATCTTTGCTTTGCTGAAGGTCAGCATTGTCCGTGATTCATTGAAACTAAAGCTTACGCTTATTCTCTTTTACTCTATCTATTTCGTTCGTTCGTGAGGCAACTTATCGATTCCCCTTTTTTGAACTGTCCAGCATTGAGTGATCGAGTACCAGCTTTTCCGCATAGACTGTGATATGCCCTAATCTGAATATTGTGATTGAGTTGCACAGACAGACGCTTGGTGGCCGGTTTGGATTGCTACGTGAACATTGTTTGTTGCTCGGTCGTTGGTGTTCTCACTACCGTTAGTGGATGGATGCAGTCGTGGGGCTCCGACACAACAGTCTTCAAGGCATGTTCAATTACAATCACATTAATCGTATTCACTCAAAACGATCTAAAACGTAATCGTTCAACAAACACCCTCAGCGGGCCGGGTTAAAATTAGCGAACGCCGACCGGTCCACAACGATACAAAGATTGGGGTCACTGCCGTAGAGTGTACCGGCTCGCTATACCCTCATATTTCACTTGGCCAGCTGTTTGTAGTATGCTCCATTCGCAACAACATAGTACATGTCTGCGTACTTGCGGAACAAGAAGGAAAGTAATATAAGTCACTGTTTAACATATCCTTTGAAAGGAAATTGCAAGGCTGCAATCAAACATCTATCACATGCCTCCTTCATCGCTCCATTGGTGATTACATCATTCCACCCGTGAGCTGTCCTGTCTACCTCGATCAGATTTGACTTGTGTGGTTCGTATGGGGGCGAATTGTTTGGAATATGATTGCATTCTACCCCACGTAGGCCTGTGGATCCGTCACAAAAGTGCTATTTCATCGCATAAGTAAAGAAGTTACGTGTAGTGATTGGTATCCATTCTGCCGCGACGGAGATCGTTCCGCTCCTTATGTTACGGACAACTTGACTTCGAGGTCAAACGGTAGCTTCTACTGCGTCTTCAACTATTCAACCGAACTAGCCTGAATACCAACCAAAACGAGACAACCTATCTGCGCCTCTTGTTTAGAGTATCGTTTTAGTACCAAGCCAACGTTGTTCACTGTTGTCCTGCGTGCATCATTTGCGCCCTAGCCTCTGACATCTCCTATGCTCACTTACAAAAGGGGTTTGACTCCACTGCAGGCCTATACCCGGTGTTCTGAGTGCACGCGTTTCCCTTCCCTCAGGCACTGTGCGCGCTCCGATGGATGTCTCAGGCACAATAATTGTCCAGTGAGGGCGCGCGGCGCACTGTGCACAGGCTGATCTTCGTTTAGTTAGGTCTCAATTGCCGTCCATTTGAGTTGGACCACGCTAGTCTCACCTAAGTATCACAGTTTACCTACCCAGCACTGAAAACGTGAGTATTCTGCGCGTAACTGTTTTCAGTCGCTACGCTATACCGAATTCTATTGGCTGGTAACCTCTGCCCACGCAGTGGTACGTGGATGCTACGTGGATGATTATCGAATGACAGCCTTTGCGTTAAGGAGGAAAGCTTCTGAACTAAGAATGATAGCTTCTGCGCTAATGATGTAAGTGATTGCGTTAAGGATGTTAGCAAGTGAGAATTGTTATAATTCTCTGGTTGTTCAGTGGTCAATATTTGATAGTGTATTGCGGAGAAAAATGCCGAGGATTCTTATAGAAAGCAGCTAATGCATCTATCTTGTCTTCATTTTGTTAGTGTTTTTATGGCTGACTGCTCCACATGGGCTGTGTAGCGAGCATGTTGGGAGTAGTACTCCGAAGGCTGTTCGTAGTCGACCATAGACGGCTACGTCATACTTCCTTTTGCAGGGATCTTTTATTAATCCTTATTTTCTTATTTATGTATTTGTGCGCTTATATCTCCGAAAGCAAGGCATGGAGTGTTAAATGACGGCGGATGACGGTATGTGGTTATCATATCCAAATGCTTGTGGACACTGCAACACCATCTTTAGGCTCATTCGCATTGTTACCAAGTAATTGTGCAACGTTTGGTTCTTACGAACCAGGGTCTCTTATTAAATCGTGGTCTTTTTATTTGGGTAGTATGGTTTTACATCCTCGAATAATTATTCCATGTGATAGCAACCGGATCTATTTCTATCCAACTTTACGGGTTCTATAAAGAAGCTTGTAAATCTCTCTTCTTGCTTCATAGTAGTCGCCATATTCGCACCTCATAGCCAAGTAAACGCCCAAAATAATTGCAGTGGAGCAGAAGCAACTGGGTAAGGATAGTAACAGGTGTGTGGAACATAACCAGACATTGTTAATGCACTTGATTATGAGGTGTAATCGCGTTCGGATTACTTGAAAATCTCCATGGAATATCAGCGTTGGCTCTGGTAGGATGTCTTCTTCGTACATGTACGACCATCCAACGTATTTCAAGTAACGTTAGTAAATCGTGTATGATTTAACTTTCTGAATGATATGCGAGGAAAGCGCGAACAAAAGTTATCCTTACGAACTATGAACTTACGTAATTAAGTAGGTTGCCTATTCTGGATTACATGTGACATGACCTAGGAAAACTGATATGATCACAATGTTCAAAGGAAATTCAAGCTGAAAATATAAGACTGCTGCATAAGACCGAATGCGCATCTTCTTCATTGATCTTTCACGATGAATTTCGTGTCAACAATGGTTAGGAATAGGCGAGAGTTGGGAATCGTTCAGTTTGATTTAGGTTACTTGTCATCAAATGATGAAAGATAATATTGAATAACAAAGTAAAGACACAATATGCATATGGACGGTAATTAAAGACATTTATAACATTTTTACATGACATGTATAAGAAAAGCGATCGTGTGAGTAGACAATATGACCTTGTAGCGATAGAATCTGAAGCTGAAGGCTGCAAAAGTTATGAAATATCTAAATCAGTTGCGACGTACAAACTGCTGCACACTAGTAGGGAGTTGTGTTAACAGACGAAAAATGGAGGTAGCTAAAAGCAGTTAGGCGGTTTAGTGAAGGTGCATTAGAAGAGCAACTTTGCAGAAGTTTCACCTCTCACAAACACTCATTTACGTTTTATCTAGTTGGGTATGGATGATAAAGCACTAAATGGGGGCTATAGATAAGGCTGATTTATCCAACTTACTGATGTGCGCACATTTTTCGTAAACTATCAGATGTTCTTTATGCTAAGTGAGAGTGAATTAAGAAGCAGAATAAAAAAGTTAAAAATAATTCTTATGTGGTCAATCTTCCGATATGCTCATATTTTCATTAACCATCGTTGAGTCATCACTCTGAGTGACAGCGAAATAAGAAGCATTAGAAAGGGAGAATAGATCAAAGATAAATCACATTAGTTAAAACTATCGACGCATCCATCTTATAAAGAGTGAAGGATGGAACAAGGCTGCAAGTTGCCTAACAAAATGAAGCAAATCTCATAGCTACCAAGTTTGGCACGCACATCGGTAAGTCTCACTTCGCCACCACAAACTGTACATTTGTAACAAGCCCCGCTGAAGCTTAAGTATTACCAAGCCTTCACCTATGCCTATTCATCTGTGCGACTAACGCAGAACAGTTCGGTAATCTTTTAACAGTTCACTACTCTTTTAGCTACATCTTTAACGTGCGAACCCAATGTGGGCTTCTGGTATTTGAGGTAATCGATCCCATAGTGGCGTATATCTAAGCGTACAGATATTACACCACAGACATGCGCTGCATCAGGAGAGATTTGTCCCAATTTTTACCTTACGTTTTGAGGTGAAGATTCTCAGAATACCGGCTGATATTAACTGCTGTGTGTCAGTTGTTGGACAAGGTTGTAAAACCGACATCGATTCAGCTTTAATCGGAGCCATAGCTTATCAATATTTCACAGATGACAACTACGTTTCGTGGCTGAGGTGAAATTCCTAAGTCTAATCTTAAGAGACATTCGTGTTGCGTTGATTGTACGCGTGTTACATCTTCTATTACACTAAACATTGTGACACAGGGCTCTATTATTGGCCTAACAAATAGTTCGAAGTACAGGGGTTTAGCCTCGCTTGTTATAAACAGGTTTATCGTCCCAATATTTTGTGTTTGAGAAACTATATACTCAAAGTGCACCTTAAAATACAGCCAACTTGCGTAACCGAGACTTAAGCTGCAACTCGAGTCTAGTACGGGAGTAACGTCGTGTAAAAACAACTATCCAGGTGGGAATCTGCATCCATAGCACATGATCTTTCTCTTAGATGTTAGAAAGTTCGCGGGGGATTCGGCACACCAGGATGTTGGAAGTAAGAGAATAATGTTAAGACTAGTTGGCATCCAGAAAGTTTGTATCAGCGGCAAAAAGCGAAAGTTGCTATTTTCGGTAATAGGATAAAAAGTATTTACTTATTTCAGCATAACTTGTGAGTCGAATACCTTACTGCATAAAGTGTCACTAGTAATATCACTTGACTCCGAAGGATACCTACCTGTCTTGAATGGCTGCTTTCGACCAGTGATGTGGGCTTCTAATTAAGATATTACTGGGTCTGTGATACCATTATTCCGAAATTTAGGTATGAGTGTTCAACGCGAAACTCTGTCGAGGACCAACTGAAGGTCTCACCATTCATCACTTTTGTTAAATCATCGAAGAAATGTAGCAGGTAGGTAACAGCTAAAAGTTTAGGAAGGAATCCGTATTGTTACTGTGACAAAGTTCTAGTTGATGTTAAGAAGATAATTATTTGGTTATAATGAAGCGTTCTACAATCCTGAATTCTTTAGAAATGTGCTTCATGCGCTATTAGTTTTGGTATCATTTCCAGATCCTGTTTTTGACGAGGTGTCAATCTCGTCAGTTTCCAGTTATTGTGACAAAACTCATAGATGTTGCTGACGCAGTAAACAGGTTTAGTAGCAATTAGGGATCTCATCCCGCCAGAAATTTTTGGAAACTGGACGCACTGCACCTGCACATGTTTGAAATGTAACGTTACATGGTTAATATGTCACTTAATAACACCAGAGTACTGTGTGAGTACATTCCAATATGTATCGTTCATAGTGGAAAATGCATTGGCAAAATAAGAGTTGAACGCTTCAACTACAACGTTATCGGTATGTATAAGAACATCTTTAAGCATGGTGGCATGTTACGGCGAACCTTACTGTGGGAGGACCTGCATTTAACGATCGTGTTATCGCAAACAATTCTTCTACTCTAATTAAGATATCACTTTCCTCTTTCCAGAGACAAAGGTGTTTCATATTTCTATTCCTTACTAACACTGGGCAGCCTGAAATGTACTGTATAACGATTCGTTTGTTCAAAACGACTAGAAATTACACTTATATGCGATGCGACATTTTCGGGCGTAAGTTAGAAACGAAGACCGTGTTTCGATTCACTTATTCATATTCTAACATTATGTTTGAAAAGACAATTCTTGTCTAGAAGACAGGAAGGAATCACTCCAGTCATATGTGTGCACTTAAGCAGCAAACCTCTCCTGTTTATTCTACTATAATTGCACAATCATTGCAACAGAGCTTAGGATTTTAAATGGAAAGTACATTTTGCTTTTCATAATATTACGGTCATTATCTTGAAGATACATAGGTAACAGTAACTATTGGACCAGCAGTAAATAGGAGGTCTACGGTATTGTACAACTGTGCAAAAGCTTTTACTCTCTTTGTCCAGTATCTCACTAGTAGACAAGTTAATTGGTCTTCGTGCTTTTCGGAGCCTTTCTGCTCGATTCATGAAATATTCGGGAACTTGCAAACTTCTCAAATTATTTTAAATGAATAATAATTACAAAGGCCTACCTCCATTTGTTTTGCGACAATCAATTTTCCAACTTTCAAGAATTCGGCAGTAGATGCATACAAACGGCATTCTACTGTCATCCAAAAATACTGTTGTTTAAGTATACTTATCGAGGGATGAGAGCTGTTGGTCCCACTTGGTGAAGCACTTGAGTTATTCATGCAGTAAATGACGAAACCAGCTTCACTAACATGACAACAGGCTTAGTACTAAATAGTGACCTTAGATATGCGTACATCATAATTCGACAATAACAAGTAGAGGAGACTGATGATGGACGACAATGCAACAGAGTCGGAGCATTTTATGGAAGAAGGTACGAGCATTTATAGGCACCAGTTTGACTGTATCATTATGAAGAAGCTGTCCCATACATAAACATCATATAATTTTCAACGTATGCGCAGTTATTAGAGTGAAAACTTATGATCTGATGATCTATCACTAAGGGGACAGCTTCTCGCCCTGTCGAATAAATGAATTAACATTTATTTCCTTATTTCCTTGTTCAATTAACTTCATGAGCACAATTTAATCACTTCTGCGCCGCTTGCTCATCTCTGTACAGATTTGCGTTAAAGAAAACTTAAGATTTACCTGTAAGCCCCAGAGTATTCTACAAGGCTGTTTCTCGACGAAGCTGTGGAGGAATTGTGCTCTCTTATCTTATGCAGAATATTTGCGTACGGCTACACTTCCTGTCTCCTACGTACGAGCGGCTAACATCAATCAAACAACTGACCAACATTGTTTGCTCTTTTGCTCTATCGGTGGCAACAGTCGGGATATTGCACAGTGCTCATGTGAAATCGGACGGTTAATAGATGATACAATTATGAATGGAACAAGAAAGAGCATACCATCCATGAACCTAACCCTCCTCAAGTTTAAAGGTGATTTAAGTGTTTGGGCATAACAGGTGCGTTTGACTGGTGCAAGTAGTAATCCACCGCATCTATACCCATCACACATCCGGAAAGGAGCTGCGCGGCCGGTTCTTTCTTCCCGGTGTGGCCAGCATTATACATTCCATCTGACCCTCGTAGGGTTCGAAGCCGCAACTTGATTGTTGCAAGTCTGTGGCTAAGACCACTGAACTACGGGGGACGGTAATGACAGGCGTGACAGTTACCGAATGTGATCCAGTGCAGCACATTATCTATCGGCTTGCACGTTACTGTAGTATAAAGGAGAAGGTTGATTCATCACCATTCGTTAGGAATGGACCAATGATTTTCATGCGGCGATTTCAGTGCATGCATTTAACTTGTACACAAGCTACGGTATATATATATATATATATATATTCTTTGTAATCAATAAGGTTTGCCTTTTGACCTTGCACATACTATTTAGCGCTCGGAACAAAATAGCTTGGTTACTATATTTCAGTTCGCTTTAGTGTTAAGTATGTCGACTGAAGCTGGATGTATAATCTATGTTCGTATAACATAAAAACGTAACGCATGAAAGAGGAGCACCGTTGACTCATTCACGATGTCCTATCAAGCGATATTTCCTGTCACTATGCGGAACAACTCACACTAGTCAGTTGATCAGTTATATTCCAATCTAATGCTGTTAACCGTAATCTTGCCGAATGACACTTGCCGGTTATGGCCGGTTGACGAATAGCCGGAATGTTCCAAATACAACTAGTCTGGTTCCATTTGCACCTCCGGATTCTAGCACACAGTGGTCTTTCAAAATCTTGACCATCTAACAAATGATAACGAAACCAAAACCACACAGGCTCTTACCATAGAACACTCTTAGGTCCCTGCTTCGCGTACACCTGTAAACAAGAATTAAGATGGCTGAACTTTTGACGCAGCGTATCACTTTGCCGACTTTTGACACAACAGTGCACGGAAGATAATTATGTTGAGCTTTAACATTTATTCACCGAATTCAATAGCGATGTCTTTGCAGGTGCGTTCTCCGTGCTTGGTTCAAACACTGGAAAGATGCTCCGAAACAACTTTATCCGTCAGGATGGTTCCTGGAAGTGTGATTTGCTTCTTCCCTTGCCTGGAATGATTAAACGCTTGTAGTTCATTAACCAAGTACTTCCGAAGGAACCAAAAAAATCATGCTTTACGAGATGGTGCCATGACTGAAATTTTCAATCAGTCAACGTCATTTTTCGGTATTCACCGTCAACACCCTAGGATACCCAAACAGCAGTTATCATCAGCTGTGCATGTGAGCATTTCAATCTGTGCTTTTGGACGGATGATCAACCTAAGTGGTTCCCCTTCCGTTCTCTGCAATCAGCATAAGCAGTTCATCAGTCATTTGAACTAAACTTTCACTGCCGTACAACCTGCAGCGACATACGGAAGGAAGAACAATAAGGGAGAGAAGGGGGACTTAAGAGAAAACCTTAATGCTCTAAGCATACATTCAGGGTCAAGGCGCCTACACGTTGTCAACAACAGGGGCATCAAAATGACAAACCTCTCATTCTAGAAGAGTATAGAGCTCTGAACGGCCTTAGCGAAACAGCGGAGCTAGCCAAACTATTCCCTGTCCGAGGTTCGCGTTGCAGCAACATTTTCATTTTTATCTCCACACCTGATGGAACATACTGCGACGCACCAGGTGCTATTTGCGCAGCTTTCAGTGCTTGTTTTGCCGAATCAATGGTCAATGAATCCTCGGATACACCAGAACTTATTATGCCGCACAAAAATGAAACTCCGCACAATGGAATTCACTATAGCGAAAATCACTAGTCAAGTCTCGCTTTTGCTCTTCAACTTGCACAGACCCTGATGAGATCTTCTTTGTTTAATAGAAAGCAGTGGTAGTGCCATCCTTCTGCTTTTACTCAACGGCTTTGCACTCTTAACAGCGGAGGATAACCTACTCAATGGAAAACCTCTGTCGTTATCCCGCGACACAAATATGGCGCCGCGTACGAGGTTATGAACTTTCGTCCCATCAATCACACATTGTCTCTAGAATAATGGAAAGCATAATGAAATATTAACTACTGGTATGCTTGAACAAGGCTAACATCATCAGCTATTCGTAACACGACTTCACGCAAGGTCGATCTTGCGCAACATACCAGACAGAATTTTTAAACCGCGCAACGGCCGCCATAGACAACGGAAATCATGTTGTACTCCTGTTCCTGGATATGCAAAATCTTTTCATAAAGTTCATCACAGAAGGTTATTGAACAGACTGAATGCTATAGGCATTGGCGAACCGATGCTTTCTTGATTGTCTTCATATCTAATTAGTAGACAACAGCTGGTACGCATCGACGACCATTTGTCTAAACCGAAAGCAATCACCAATGAAGTAATTCAAGAGAGTGTTCTTGATATTCTTCTTTCCCTAATATAGATTAACGATATTTCAGAGAATAAGCAATGGTGTTACGTTTATCTTTACTGATAACATTAAAGTTGTCTACTCACCACCATGTACAAATACGCAGGAAGCCGTACGTCTCATTCATCTGCCCTTGACTTCTGGTGCCAACTGTGGCAGATGTCCGTTGCCGTGGACAAGTAATATTTCGTTGTACAAATGCCAAGTACCGCCAGACAGTTTATTACTACAAGGCGCATATATCGCAAAGCAAGAAAGTTCGCGACTTAGGCGTGCGATATTCAGTCATTTATAACTTCATGAACATTGGGAATACCAAGTATCGAAAGCCATGAAGACCATCGGTTACATCTGCCCTCATTTTTACCTCACGGAAGCTCGCGTATCACTTTACAAAACGTATGTATTGCCGTGTATGAAATACTTTTCAGTGTTCTAGTCTAATCTGCGGAAATCTGATCAGCACGCCCTTGAGAGAGTATAGAGACGCTTCACGAAAAAGCTATGTGGATATTTATCAAAGTTGACATACAGAGAGCGTTGTGATAAACTTGGATTTGACCCAGTTTAGTTTCGGAGAATGAAGCTGAACCTATGTTCTTTATAGAATCATAAATCGTCAAATTCGCAGTCTTGATAATGGTGTTCGCATACTTTTAAACAGCAGATATCCAATCCGTAACAAAGGGATAAACGTCAAGATCACAAAATTTACTATGAGAATCAGAACCTTTCTTTCTAATCCACTACTAAAAGATTTAGAACGAACTTCAAATGATGTCAGAACATGCTATACACTTCACAATTTTAAGCTTGAGATTAGTAAGCAGTTAACCGTCCGAAACATGATTACTATGTTCTGGAAACACCATCCCTAGATAACGCTTCCAAAAACGATAACTATGGTGCCTGAAAATAAGTTTCGAAATACATACACAGCATTTCGAACCACAGCCTATTTCCTCTTATTTTTTCTTGACCAAACATCTGTCATGTGATTGTAGAGGATTATAGTTCACTGACATGGAAAAATTGGCAAAACTATTCTGCTTACATTGTGTTTCCTAATTTGAATGTGCGCCATATTTATTTCCGAAAAAAGTATTAATGCATTTCATGGGAAGGTTGTGCCATTATTTGATCTGTTCCTTCTAGGTAACAGCTTCTCGCGTCGTCGAGGAATATACCATTTATTTATTTATACGTCATAAGCAACTGGCTATCGTGGAAAGATAAGGCAAAATTGCCGAGGCAGCTTCCTTGCGCCTTTCACTGCCCCGCGTCATAATCAGCCATTACGCCGTAGATAACTAAGCCCCGATCACACGTTTAACAGGCTGTCCGGCTAGGCGACGGCAGCGAACGCGCCATTGGTACCGACTGCGAGCCATGTACTGTGAAGTATCGAGATAAACGTAACGTGAGTCACCTGGACTCCTAGCTGGAGTGGGAGACGGCACCGAGTTTGGTCGTCAGTGACTTCATTTCCCCGCTGGCAAGTCAATTTTTGTCCATCTTGAGCCTTGCGCAACCTTACATCTGGCAGACAAAACAAGCTCCTTCTCAATAAGCGGTGACCGGACCCACTTACTACGCGCTTAAGCCAACGCTACTTATTCAGGGCAATCGGTTGTTCTAAGGAACTAGCTTGGGTACCATTGCTTACTACTCGCCTACGCACATCATCCTTGCGGACATGCTGGTGTCACGCGACACCAGCGGTGCTCTGCGGACAGCGATGGTCATAGGTTTGTAGGCGCCTCAGACCGAACGGGCAAGTCTCTCCATCATACAGTAGGAAGACCCTCACTGTAGACTTATAAACATGGCTTTTTAGACGGAGAGAATCTCATTTCTGTAGCCAAAGATGTCACAAATTCAAGGAGGCATTTCTGGCTTTTGCAATACGTGAACTGACTTTGTTGCTTTGCGTCCATCCTTGCTGCTGCAGCTGCGAAGGCAAGGGAATAGAGCAACTACCTTGAGTTCTTCACTATCAAAGGTCAAGGATTCATCAAGTGGCTTGTGGTCCTGTAGCAACAATTTGCACCTTAAAGATGCCAAGCGTATGCCGAGTAATGAGGTCTCTCCAAAGGACTCATTCACAGTTGATTGGGTCTCCCCAACATTGTCAAAAAGCAATACGATATTTTCCGCCTAAGGACGATCAACTAGCCTTCTACCAACCAGCATCTCTACTCATACATCGTGAGATTCTGCAAGTGATACTCCATCATGGAGTCCACGACGAATGCGCACGAAAAGGGAGCAATTGGGCTTCCCTGACGAACACTTGTTGTTGGAAAGATGTCTGATAAGTCACCGTAGACTCGGACGCGACCTATGGTCTTCGAGTATAGAGCACGTAAAATGCACCCGTTTCACGGAAACATCTTTTCGTACAAATAATTGTAATGGAATGCATCCATCTACTGAACCAAACGCACTCGTGAAATCGAGAAACACTGATATCTTCGGTCTACAGTATGCCTGCCGCTGGTCTAGAACTTGCGGCCGGGTGAATATGTGATCTATGCAGCCTTGTCTTGGGCTGTAACCTGGCTGCTATAGCTTGCTCCGGGATTCCGGTTCCTCAGTGAAACGATCAACGAGAATCGAGGCCAGTAATGTCACCACCCGCGTTAGACCTGTACTCCTGTGGTTAGCAAAGTCGGTGCCACTGCTGTTGTATATTGCTTATATCGATTCACTTATATCACTTCACTTCACTTCAGTGATCTGGGATGGTGACATCCTTCCTGACAAGGATGTCAGTGCTTTGCAGAGGACTTCACCTCCATCCTTAAATAGTGCAGGTGGGAGGGAATCCGGGCCAGCAACATGAAAACGATTAACAGCTGTGATCGCGTTCCAGGCTACAGCGTCTGATGAGGGTTCTAAACTAACGGTCCATGGCTCATCGTGCATCATCTGAATATGAAGTGATTCAGAAGCAGTAGGCTAACTGAACTGAGCTTGAAAGTATTCCACCTAAAGAATCATGTGACGTTCTTTATTTTGTATCAGAGCAGCTGCACTGTCTCTAGGTGTCTCACTGATGCCTGGTTTCCTGGGACCAGTTATGCGGATCATTTGGAGGTGATTGCGATGATTGCCTACTGCTCCTGCCTCCATTTCATGAGCCAAACTGCCTACCAGTCTTCTTTGTCAGCGCGCAAGTTCCGCTTTAATTCGCGCTTAATATTCCGCCTGGTAACATTGTGCATAGAGCCAGACGAGAGTATTCCTCCTGATTCTAACTGCTTCACCGACCTCTCGGATTGATAGTGCCGCAAGCGGGCGCTGCTACGATGTGCACGGCGACCGAGAACCTATTCCACAGAAGCTCAGTGTCATTAGGACAAAAGATGGAAAGTTCGGTATTCAGAGCATATTGGAAAGCTTGCCTGACCTAGGGCTGAAATATTTCACAGTTGCCAACCCGGGAATAAGCTTAGTGCGCCTCCCGTTAAAAATCATGAAAAAGCGACGGCGAACCAACGCATGATCCGAGTGGACGTAAGCACTCCAGAACGAGCGACAATCCAGGATGGAAGCAGTCCATTTGTATCTTAAGGCAATATGGTATAAATGGGTCAACAGCAGGTCCGCTATAAAAGCAGTGCTAGAAAGAAACAGCCGATGATCCGCACACGGATCCAAAAGAGGCTCGAGGTTGTCCGTCCGTTCGAAGTTAACTCCATGCATCCAACTGGCTGAGCCTAGGAAGAGACAAGGTAAACTAGTAGCGAGCTCAGATATATAAATATAAACACATATATATATATATGGGATATATTTTTCCTATTCACCAGCGTTTCCTTAACAGTAGTACAGGGGTATAATAACATCCGTTATGCCATAACCCATCTTGCTACAAATAGTAAACCTGTTCCTTACGGATTTAATGATGCTAAAGAACAATTAACCAGAAAAGGCGAAACTCGATGACGATATTTCACAGCACCGGAGACTTATCGAAAATATTGCGTGCATGAATGGACCACTAGTAGCAAATATGCACAAATAAGCAGACTCAAGAGTGAGGAGCAAAATGCTCTACGAATCAGTAATTAAACGAAGAAACTCGTCGCTATTCTTCGTCATAGAATCGAAAAAAGCTCTCCTTTCATGGGACTCTTAGATGAACACGGTAAATCTGTGAGTGACCCACTTTCCATTTGTGAGGCGTTCAGCTGCATTCTTTGCTGCCCTCATGATTTTTGAATCGGACCCCATACCTGAATGCTCGCAACCCGCTACAACCAAAAGTCTAAGCAGTGTCGAGGTTTCTCTCAGCACTATTCAGCGGCTACTGCAAATCAACAAATCTTCTCCCAGGTTAGACTCCGACGGCATCCCTTCAACTGCAATTAAAATGGGAGGGCCATTACTGTTGTTTAACATGTTCACTTGATCGCTACAAACAAGCCATTTCCCTGATCATTGGAAAACCTCATTCATCATCCCACGCTATAAAACTGGTCCCAAGTAAAATGTTACCAATTACCAATCTATTCAACATACCCCCCACATCGTCCTTCTGTTTGAAAAAGTAGTCACGAAAACCTTGATGGAATTCCTTAATTCTCTGAACCTATTTAACACATCTCAACATGGTTTCCTTGATAGACGTTCCTGCACGACCTGCCAGCTCCACTACCTTAACTACACTTCAGAATCCATAGACTCCTGTTCTACAATAATAATTTTGTTTATAGACCTATAAAAAGTATTTGACCGTATACCACACAAACGGTTGTTGAAGAAAATTGAATGACTTGGATCCAGAACCAGCTTTTAACTTGGCTTCCATCCGACCTTAGCAATCGGTCACAAATGGTCACTTTGGGTGATCACCATTCTTCTCCTCGTCTAACAAACAGCGGCGTCATCCAAGGTATTGTACTCGGTCCTCTGCTTTTTCCACTCTACATCAATGATATTTGCAGCTCCCTTAAAAATGACCGATTATTTCTATTTTAAGATGATATCAAGCTTGTTTACAAACCCCGGCTTGATGCGCTTCAGAGCACACTGATTTTAATTCAAGATGATCTTCACTCTCTTGCAGGGTGGTCTGAGACTTGGTTGATAAAATTCTCAGCCGACAAATCGGACATTGTGCCATGTGGTTGTTTGGTCCCCAATAGGTCAATTTAAGTTAACAACAGGAGTATCTCCATACGGCAGTCTACTCGTTATCTTGGCATGCGCTACTCTTCCGACTTCCGTTTATTTAAACAAGCCAAATACCAAGTATCTCGGGCCAAACACTCCGAGGCTAACATATGTCACAAAATCCATACAGTCAATGACAGATTGGAATTATTCAACACCCTCACTCGTCCTATTCTCGAATATTGCAACTTCACCTATAGCAGCATGCGGAATTTAGATAGGAAATCTATAGAAAATTTACAGAGGCCATTTACGAAACGCTTCAATAGCACATTCATTCGAAACTATCGCGAAGGTTGCGAACAACTTCACATCGAGCCTCTCTGGCTGCGATGTCTAAAGCAGAACTTGATACTCCTCCACAAGCTGTTGCACCAGAAAACATACACTTACCTATATCGGATAGAGATAAAACACAATAACCATCACAGACTCCGTAACAAAAAATGTACGCTACGAATAGCAAAAACTAGAACATTAATGCGGTTCAACTTTTTCCTCATCAGATACGTCGTCTTGTGGCACAGTCCAGCAAGCGCAATCAGGACATGCGAAAACCCCACATCATTCCACACCAAACTCATCCATGTTCTCATCTGACAACTCACCTGATGAAATATTCCAGGACGGTCCAAAAATATATGAAACGCTGAATTGGTGATAACATATACTCACGTAAGAGCATGAACATTTATCTACATACCGATGCGTTCCTAATTTAGGAACAGTTCCTCCCAATTCTGTGCAATATATGAATATAAGTTTTGGAGATATGTATATATACATATATATATATATATATATGGTGGGCGTCATCCGGTTTCGGACTCGCCCCTCACATTGGACAGCGACAAGACCCCTGCGCCTACAGAGGGACGATGGACGGCTTGCGCTGCACCACCCACAGCTCCAACCACATACCCCATATCCAGTGTAAACTCGAAGGAATAAGACCGGGAGGCATGCGGATGAAAGCCACGTTTCATCAACGGAGCCGGCCCTCACTCCTTCACAGGCAAACACAAGCGAGCTGTACGTGTGAAACCAAGTGCATAGAAGGCGGTGGCTCGACAGTAGTTCGCTCCACACTGAGTGCATGGAACCACTCTTCGAGGCTAGCACGGCCACAAGAACCGTGCACCCCGTCCCCTCCAGCAACGAACAACTGCCTCCTGGAGCCAGATGGACGAGATAGTGGGTAATAGACAGGTAGGCACCTTGTCAACATACACATCAACCGCAGCCACACCTGGGATGTCCAGCAACAGCCAATCATTCAAAATGCCGATATCGAATAAAGTAAACGCATATGCTGGCATATATACTAGCAAAATGAGCATATAGAAGAAATTGGTTAAAGGTGAATACGCGATGAATACAAAATGTATGAAAGTTATTTAAAAATGCTAGCGATGAAATTACGCAAGATTAACAAAATTTGTATGAGCGACGTGTGCAAGTTGGGAGAGTATCAAGCACGCAGAACAAGAAAAAATAAAATGCAATGAATTTTATCCACATTTATAAGACCTAGTTTAAGTGTACTTTGGTTTAGCCCAACTGCGGTGAGGAAGCATCATGAATGCAAAATCCGACTCAGCAGGGGCCATATATATATATATATATATATATATATATATATGTGCCGGAGGTGACGGGATCCCACCTGAAGTATTGAAACACGGTGGACCCGCGTTGTTGACTGCGCTGCACCACTTGGTGCAACGCGTGTGGATTGAGGAGGAGGTGCCTGCTGAGCTGAAGGATGCCCTTGTGCTACCACTGTACAAGGGCAAAGGTAGCAAGCAATGTTGCACGAATTATCGTGGCATCAACTTGCTGAGTTGTGTGGGCAAGGTGATTGCCCGAATCCTGCTCAATCGCCTCGTGAGTCAGATTGTGGAACCAAACGTGGCGGAAGAGCAATGTGGATTCCGTTCGGGTCGCAGCACTATAGATATGGTGTTTGCGGCTCGTCAGTTGCAAGAGAAGTGCAGAGAACGACACCAGCCTTTGTACTCGCTTTTTGTTGATTTCACCAAGGCATTTGATACGGTGAACCGCGAGGCACTGTGGCTGGTGTTGGGTAAGTTTGGTTGCCCGCGTAAGTTTGTAAGTTTAATTGAATGTCTGCACAGTGGTATGCGAGCGAGGGTGCAGCTGAGTGGAGAGACCTCTGATGACTTTGCAGTTGTCTCTGGTGTGAAGCAAGGCTGTGTGTTAGCTCCTGCCCTGTTTAATATCTATCTTCATGCAATGTTGTCTTGTGCTTTTGATGCGGCTTGTGCTTACGGTGTTCGTGTGGAGCACCGCATTGATGGTGGGTTGCTGAACATCCGTCGTTTCGGTGCGAGAACTCTAGTCTGTGAGACAACTATCCGTATGTTGCTGTTTGCTGACGACTGTGCGTTGTTTTCACACAACGCGGATGAGTTGCAGCACATGACTAGTGCTCTGGCTTCGACAGCGGCCAAATTCGGGCTCACCATCAACACAAGCAAAACTGTCTGTCTGTTTCAGCCTTCACCGGAGGTGCAATCTTCAATATTGCTGCAAATCAGCATTGGTGCTGAAGTATTGGAAACCACCTCCCGCTTTTGCTACCTTGGGAGTGTGATGTCGACTGCTCAGCAGCTACACATTGAGTTGCGTAATCGCGTGTCGAAGGCGGCAGCGGCATTCGGGAAGCTTGAGTACCGAGTGTGGAACAACCATCAGCTTACCATTGGCACGAAGCTGATGGTGTACAAATCCATGGTACTGTCCGTTCTTCTATACGGCAGTGAAACGTGGACGATGTACCGTCGGGATGTGCGATATCTCGAGCGGTTCCATCAGCAGTGTGTGCGACAAATTTTGCGGATCGGTTGGGGCGGCAGAGTTGCAGACACGGAAGTATTGCGCCGAAGTCGGATGTATGCAGTGGACTGCATACTTTTATTGAGACACCTGAGATGGCTCGGTCATGTGAGCCGTATGGATTCGACGCGGATACCGAAAAACTCTTATACGGTCAGCAGAGTATTGAGAAGCGGCACGTGGTGAAACCAAAGTTACGTTACCAGGACATGATTAAAGTGAGCCTCACACGTTCTAATCTTGATTGCAGATCATGGGAATCGAAGGCGGTTGATCGGCGTGCATGGCGCGATCTAATCACGAAGGCAGTTGCTGAAGTGCGGGAGAAATCCCTCATGCATGCAGAGAAGAAGCGGCAAGTGCGGAAGCGGCAAGCACCGATGGATTGTACTCCATCGACATCGAGCGCATGGTGCTGTAAAACATGCGGTCGCGAGTGCCTTAGTCAGGCAGGCCTAGTGAGCCATGAGAGAGGTCACTCGGGACCACTGCCGAAGCGACGACGGGTCCCGTAGTGAACATAGGCAGCACCGGCGCAGCGTTTGTAGGCACCCTGAATTCGATTTACTAACCGCATGGTTGCATCCTAAGTCTCTTTATTTCAGGTGGTGGGTTTACAGTTTTTACCTTAATGCTTTTCTTTCTCATATAAATATCTCCCTGTACTCTATTCCATTAACTTGCACACATCGCTTCAGCCAATTGTATTCGATTTCCATAACATTTTTGTGTTCGTGGCATTCCGTGAACTATACTTCCTGACCTCGTGCACTTAGCTGGGATTTGTTTGTAAACAACTTATTACGTATGCTATTTAATTAAGGTTTATGTCACCGTTTCCTTATGCACTAATCGAGATCTTCTTTTTCTCTTTCTCTCTCTCTCAAGTGATTGGCTGTTGTTTGATATCCCCGGTGTGGCTGCGCTTGATGTGCATGTTGACAAGGTGCCTACCTGTCTATTACCCACTACCTCGTCCATACTGGCTACAGGAGACAGTTGGTCGTTGCTGGAGGGGACGGGGTGCACGGTCCTTGTGGCCGTGTTAGGCTCGAAGAGTGGTTCCATGCACTCAGTGTGGAGCGGACTACGGTCCAGCCACCGCCTTGTGTGCGCTTGATTCCCAAATACAGCGTGTTTGTGTTTGCCTGTGAAGGAGTGTGGGGTGGTCTGAGACTTGGTTGATAAAATTCTCAGCCGACAAATCGGACATTGTGCCATGTGGTTGTTTGGTCCCCAATAGGTCAATTTAAGTTAACAACAGGAGTATCTCCATACGGCAGTCTACTCGTTATCTTGGCATGCGCTACTCTTCCGACTTCCGTTTATTTAAACAAGCCAAATACCAAGTATCTCGGGCCAAACACTCCGAGGCTAACATATGTCACAAAATCCATACAGTCAATGACAGATTGGAATTATTCAACACCCTCACTCGTCCTATTCTCGAATATTGCAACTTCACCTATAGCAGCATGCGGAATTTAGATAGGAAATCTATAGAAAATTTACAGAGGCCATTTACGAAACGCTTCAATAGCACATTCATTCGAAACTATCGCGAAGGTTGCGAACAACTTCACATCGAGCCTCTCTGGCTGCGATGTCTAAAGCAGAACTTGATACTCCTCCACAAGCTGTTGCACCAGAAAACATACACTTACCTATATCGGATAGAGATAAAACACAATAACCATCACAGACTCCGTAACAAAAAATGTACGCTACGAATAGCAAAAACTAGAACATTAATGCGGTTCAACTTTTTCCTCATCAGATACGTCGTCTTGTGGCACAGTCCAGCAAGCGCAATCAGGACATGCGAAAACCCCACATCATTCCACACCAAACTCATCCATGTTCTCATCTGACAACTCACCTGATGAAATATTCCAGGACGGTCCAAAAATATATGAAACGCTGAATTGGTGATAACATATACTCACGTAAGAGCATGAACATCTATCTACATACCGATGCGTTCCTAATTTAGGAACAGTTCCTCCCAATTCTGAGCAACATACGTATATAACTTTTGGAGGTATGTATATATTGGTGGGCGTCATCCGGTTTCGGATTTGCCTGTCACTGTGGCAAGCCACAGGACGCCTGCTCCTACAGAGGGACGATGGACGGCTTGCGCTGCACCACCCACAGCTCCAACCACATACCCCATATCCAGTGTAAACCCGAAGGAATAAGACCGGGAGGCATGCGGATGGGAGTCACGTTTCATCAACGGAGCCGGCCCACACTCCTTCACAGGCAAACACAAACACGCTGTATTTGGGAATCAAGCGCACACAAGGCGGTGGCTGGACCGTAGTCCGCTCCACACTGAGTGCATGGAACCACTCTTCGAGGCTAGCACGGCCACAAGAACCGTGCACCCCGTCCCCTCCAGCAACGACCAACTGCCTCCTGGAGCCAGATGGACGAGGTAGTGGGTAATAGACAGGTAGGCACCTTGTCAACATGCACATCAAGCGCAGCCACACCGGGGATATCAAACAACAGCCAATCACTTGAGAGAGAGAGAAAGAGAAAAAGAAGATCTCGGTTAGTGCATAACTAAACGGTGACATAAACCTTAATTAAATAGCATACGTAATAAGTTGTTTACAAACTAATCCCAGCTAAGTGCACGAGGTCAGGAAGTATAGTTCACGGAATGCCACGAACACAAAAATGTTATGGAAATCGAATACAATTGGCTGAAGCGATGTGTGCAAGTTAATGGAATAGAGTACAGGGAGATATTTATATGAGAAAGAAAAGCATTAAGGTAAAAACTGTAAACCCACCATCTGAAATAAAGAGACTTAGCATGCAAGCACGCGGTTAGCAAATCGAATTCAGCGTGCCTACAAACGCTGCGCCGGCTCGTCGTAATTCTCTGCAGGACCCATCGTCGCTTCTGTAGTGGCCCCAGATGGCACAGCGCATGGCCCACTAGACATTTATATGAGAAAGGAAGGCATTAGGAAAGAAGCGAAAACCCACCACCTGAAATAAAGAGACTTAGGATGCAACCATGCGGTTAGTAAATCGAATTCAGGGTGCCTACAAACGCTGCGCCGGTGCTGCCTATGTTCACTACGGGACCCGTCGTCGCTTCGGCAGTGGTCCCGAGTGACCTCTCTCATGGCTCACTAGGCCTGCCTGACTAAGGCACTCGCGACCGCATGTTTTACAGCACCATGCGCTCGATGTCGATGGAGTACAATCCATCGGTGCTTGCCGCTTCCGCACTTGCCGCTTCTTCTCTGCATGCATGAGGGATTTCTCCCGCACTTCAGCAACTGCCTTCGTGATTAGATCGCGCCATGCACGCCGATCAACCGCCTTCGATTCCCATGATCTGCAATCAAGATTAGAACGTGTGAGGCTCACTTTAATCATGTCCTGGTAACGTAACTTTGGTTTCACCACGTGCCGCTTCTCAATACTCTGCTGACCGTATAAGAGTTTTTCGGTATCCGCGTCGAATCCATACGGCTCACATGACCGAGCCATCTCAGGTGTCGCAGTAAAAGTATGCAGTCCACTGCATACATCCGACTTCGGCGCAATACTTCCGTGTCTGCAACTCTGCCGCCCCAACCGATCCGCAAAATTTGTCGCACACACTGCTGATGGAACCGCTCGAGATATCGCACATCCCGACGGTACATCGTCCACGTTTCACTGCCGTATAGAAGAACGGACAGTACCATGGATTTGTACACCATCAGCTTCGTGCCAATGGTAAGCTGATGGTTGTTCCACACTCGGTACTCAAGCTTCCCGAATGCCGCTGCCGCCTTCGACACGCGATTACGCAACTCAATGTGTAGCTGCTGAGCAGTCGACATCACACTCCCAAGGTAGCAAAAGCGGGAGGTGGTTTCCAATACTTCAGCACCAATGCTGATTTGCAGCAATATTGAAGATTGCACCTCCGGTGAAGGCTGAAACAGACAGACAGTTTTGCTTGTGTTGATGGTGAGCCCGAATTTGGCCGCTGTCGAAGCCAGAGCACTAGTCATGTGCTGCAACTCATCCGCGTTGTGTGAAAACAACGCACAGTCGTCAGCAAACAGCAACATACGGATAGTTGTCTCACAGACTAGAGTTCTCGCACCGAAACGACGGATGTTCAGCAACCCACCATCAATGCGGTGCTCCACACGAACACCGTAAGCACAAGCCGCATCAAAAGCACAAGACAACATTGCATGAAGATAGATATTAAACAGGGCAGGAGCTAACACACAGCCTTGCTTCACACCAGAGACAACTGCAAAGTCATCAGAGGTCTCTCCACTCAGCTGCACCCTCGCTCGCATACCACTGTGCAGACATTCAATTAAACTTACAAACTTACGCGGGCAACCAAACTTACCCAACACCAGCCACAGTGCCTCGCGGTTCACCGTATCAAATGCCTTGGTGAAATCAACAAAAAGCGAGTACAAAGGCTGGTGTCGTTCTCTGCACTTCTCTTGCAACTGACGAGCCGCAAACACCATATCTATAGTGCTGCGACCCGAACGGAATCCACATTGCTCTTCCGCCACGTTTGGTTCCACAATCTGACTCACGAGGCGATTGAGCAGGATTCGGGCAATCACCTTGCCCACACAACTCAGCAAGTTGATGCCACGATAATTCGTGCAACATTGCTTGCTACCTTTGCCCTTGTACAGTGGTAGCACAAGGGCATCCTTCAGCTCAGCAGGCACCTCCTCCTCAATCCACACGCGTTGCACCAAGTGGTGCAGCGCAGTCAACAACGCGGGTCCACCGTGTTTCAATACTTCAGGTGGGATCCCGTCACCTCCGGCACATATATATATATATATATATATATATATATATATATATATTGCCCCTGCTGAGTCGGATTTTGCATTCATGATGCTTCCTCACCGCAGTTGGGCTAAACCAAAGTACACTTAAACTAGGTCTTATAAATGTGGATAAAATTCATTGCATTTTATTTTTTCTTGTTCTGCGTGCTTGATACTCTCCCAACTTGCACACGTCGCTCATACAAATTTTGTTAATCTTGCGCAATTTTATCGCTAGCATTTTTAAATAACTTTCATACATTTTGTATTCATCGCGTATTCACCTTTAACCAATTTCTTCTATATGCTCATTTTGCTAGTATATATGCCAGCATATGCGTTTACTTTATTCGATATCGGCATTTTGAATGATTGGCTGTTGCTGGACATCCCAGGTGTGGCTGCGGTTGATGTGTATGTTGACAAGGTGCCTACCTGTCTATTACCCACTATCTCGTCCATCTGGCTCCAGGAGGCAGTTGTTCGTTGCTGGAGGGGACGGGGTGCACGGTTCTTGTGGCCGTGCTAGGCCCGAAGAGTGGTTCCATGCACTCAGTGTGGAGCGAACTACTTTCGAGCCACCGCCTTCTATGCACTTGGTTTCACACGTACAGCTCGCTTGTGTTTGCCTGTGAAGGAGTGAGGGCCGGCTCCGTTGATGAAACGTGGCTTTCATCCGCATGCCTCCCGGTCTTATTCCTTTGAGTTTACACTGGATATGGGGTATGTGGTTGGAGCTGTGGGTGGTGCAGCGCAAGCCGTCCATCGTCCCTCTGTAGGCGCAGGGGTCTTGTCGCTGTCCAATGTGAGGGGCGAGTCCGAAACCGGATGACGCCCACCATATATATATATATATGTATATATACATATCTCCAAAACTTATATTCATATATTGCACAGAATTGGGAGGAACTGTTCCTAAATTAGGAACGCATCGGTATGTAGATAAATGTTCATGCTCTTACGTGAGTATATGTTATCACCAATTCAGCGTTTCATATATTTTTGGACCGTCCTGGAATATTTCATCAGGTGAGTTGTCAGATGAGAACATGGATGAGTTTGGTGTGGAATGATGTGGGGTTTTCGCATGTCCTGATTGCGCTTGCTGGACTGTGCCACAAGACGACGTATCTGATGAGGAAAAAGTTGAACCGCATTAATGTTCTAGTTTTTGCTATTCGTAGCGTACATTTTTTGTTACGGAGTCTGTGATGGTTATTGTGTTTTATCTCTATCTGATATAGGTAAGTGTATGTTTTCTGGTGCAACAGCTTGTGGAGGAGTATCAAGTTCTGCTTTAGACATCGCAGCCAGAGAGGCTCGATGTGAAGTTGTTCGCAACCTTCGCGATAGTTTCGAATGAATGTGCTATTGAAGCGTTTCGTAAATGGCCTCTGTAAATTTTCTATAGATTTCCTATCTAAATTCCGCATGCTGCTATAGGTGAAGTTGCAATATTCGAGAATAGGACGAGTGAGGGTGTTGAATAATTCCAATCTGTCATTGACTGTATGGATTTTGTGACATATGTTAGCCTCGGAGTGTTTGGCCCGAGATACTTGGTATTTGGCTTGTTTAAATAAACGGAAGTCGGAAGAGTAGCGCATGCCAAGATAACGAGTAGACTGCCGTATGGAGATACTCCTGTTGTTAACTTAAATTGACCTATTGGGGACCAAACAACCACATGGCACAATGTCCGATTTGTCGGCTGAGAATTTTATCAACCAAGTCTCAGACCACCCTGCAAGAGAGTGAAGATCATCTTGAATTAAAATCAGTGTGCTCTGAAGCGCATCAAGCCGGGGTTTGTAAACAAGCTTGATATCATCTTAAAATAGAAATAATCGGTCATTTTTAAGGGAGCTGCAAATATCATTGATGTAGAGTGGAAAAAGCAGAGGACCGAGTACAATACCTTGGATGACGCCGCTGTTTGTTAGACGAGGAGAAGAATGGTGATCACCCAAAGTGACCATTTGTGACCGATTGCTAAGGTCGGATGGAAGCCAAGTTAAAAGCTGGTTCTGGATCCAAGTCATTCAATTTTCTTCAACAACCGTTTGTGTGGTACACGGTCCAATACTTTTTCTAGGTCTATAAACAAAATTATTATTACGTGACCGGAGTCTATGGATTCTGAGGTGTAGTTAAGGTAGTTTAGCTGGCAGGTCGTGCAGGAACGTCTATCAAGGAAACCATGTTGAGATGTGTTAAATAGGTTCAGAGAATTAAGGAATTCCATCAAGGTTTTCGTGACTACTTTTTCAAACAGAAGGACGATGTGGGGGGTATGTTGAATAGATTGGTAATTGGTAACATTTTACTTGGGACCAGTTTTATAGCGTGGGATGATGAATGAGGTTTTCCAATGATCAGGGAAATGGCTTGTTTGTAGCGATCAAGTGAACATGTTAAACAACAGTAATGGCCCTCCCATTTTAATTGCAGTTGAAGGGATGCCGTCGGAGTCTAACCTGGGAGAAGATTTGTTGATTTGCAGTAGCCGCTGAATAGTGCTGAGAGAAACCTCGACACTGCTTAGACTTTTGGTTGTAGCGGGTTGCGAGCATTCAGGTATGGGGTCCGATTCAAAAATCATGAGGGCAGCAAAGAATGCAGCTGAACGCCTCACAAATGGAAAGTGGGTCACTCACAGATTTACCGTGTTCATCTAAGAGTCCCATGAAAGGAGAGCTTTTTTCGATTCTATGACGAAGAATAGCGACGAGTTTCTTCGTTTAATTACTGATTCGTAGAGCATTTTGCTCCTCACTCTTGAGTCTGCTTATTTGTGCATATTTGCTACTAGTGGTCCATTCATGCACGCAATATTTTCGATAAGTCTCCGGTGCTGTGAAATATCGTCATCGAGTTTCGCCTTTTCTGGTTAATTGTTCTTTAGCATCATTAAATCCGTAAGGAACAGGTTTACTATTTGTAGCAAGATGGGTTATGGCATAACGGATGTTATTATACCCCTGTACTACTGTTAAGGAAACGCTGGTGAATAGGAAAAAGTTATCTTAGTCGGCAGCTCGGGCGAAATGTTGCGGGTGTGCGCAATCAATCTTTTGAACAGAATATTGTGGGAGAGGTTCTGTTTGGTATCTTGTCTGATTTTGATAATGAATTGTAATGTTTTTTAGTTCACTGCCTAGTGGACAGTCCATCAGTGCGATATTTGCATCGAGGATTCCTTACATATGTATTAAACCAAGTAACCAGTTGAGCTAATATGCACTGTAACCCATTGTGGCTATCCTCCAGCCATGTCGGTTGCCAGGAACTCGCTATGTGTTAACCACTCTGGAGTTGGTGACCGAGGTATTTTTGGGAAATTGAAGTCTCCAGCTCTTATTTTCTGTTTGTTCGACAACGCTGATGCAAACTGTAATGAGGAGCAGATGATGACAGCAACCCCAGTTGAGGCATTCCCTGAACTGCAGATGCAACCAAGAAGTATAAGATGCGAAGTGCTAGGAGCAAGTAAGCTTAGAAATTCCGGGACGTTTTCTAGCTCATGATGGTCAAGATGCACCGCTGTGAATGTTCGATGCATATATATAATACATCCTCCCCCACACCTTGTGCAATAATCTTTACAAAATAGTTTGCAGTCGGTAATGGTTAAGGTTGAATCCAACGTATTAATAGAGCCCACGTTTCAGTAATGGGCATTGCACTTGGAGTGCTCAACTGTGCAATCATGTTTAGAAAATGAGGTTGGTGGTTCATAGATCACGCATTACTCAGGAGTAGGAAAAACGTTATGTGCCTGTTAGCAGGTCTGTTGAGAACCTTTGGTAGGGTTGGGAATTGAGGGATACAAACTTGTGATATAGTGGGTGAATACAGATATGAAGGGGCAGATGTAGTCTCTAATGTATTTAAGTAACTGAGTGTGTTGTCTGTCTGGATCACTTGTATGGCTGATTGAAAAGAGTGGGTTGGTGCATGAAGGCTAGGGTGTTTCTGTCTTGCTAGTGATTCATCCATGTCGTGTGTAGAAACGGCACTGAGTGTAAAGAGATTGTTTGCCTCTATTGGATGTATCAATAATGGTAGTAGCTGTGGTACCACGCCCACATGTAATAAAAAGGATTGTAGTTTGGTGGTGAACTGTTAGGTGACATGCAATTCTGTGGTTTGGTAGCATGTGCTGTGCCCCACGTTCAATAATACTAAGATAGTTATTTATATAAGTTTATAATATATATGTAGATATAAATATTTATCATGGCTTGTGTGCAAGCTAAATGCATGCACTGAAATCGCCGCATGAAAATCATTGGTCCATTCCTAACGAATGGTGATGAATCAACCTTCTCCTTTATACTGCAGTAACGTGCAAGCCGATAGATAATGTGCTGCACTGGATCACATTCGGTAACTGTCACGCCTGTCATTACCGTCCCCCGTAGTTCAGTGGTCTTAGCCACAGACTTGCAACAATCAAGTTGCGGCTTCGAACCCTACGAGGGTCAGATGGAATGTATAATGCTGGCCACACCGGGAAGAAAGAACCGGCCGCGCAGCTCCTTTCCGGATGTGTGATGGGTATAGATGCGGTGGATTACTACTTGCACCAGTCAAACGCACCTGTTAATCATGCGTAAACCCGTAGGTCGACTTTGACCTTGAGGAGGGTTATGTTTATGGATAGCATGCACATTATATATATATATATATATATATATATATATATATATATATATATATATATATATATATATATATATATATATATATATATATATATGGTTGGCGGCATCCGGTTTCGGATTTGCCTGTCACTGTGGCATGCCACAGGACACCTGCGCCTACAGAGGGACCATGGAAGGCTTGCGCTGCACTACCCACAGCTCCAACCACATACCCCATATACAGTGTAAACCCAAAGGAATTAGACCGGGAGACATGCGGATGGGAACCACCTTTCATCAACGGAGCCGGCCCACACTCCTTCACAGGCAAACACAAGCACGCTGTATTTGGGGAATCAACCGCACACAAGGCGGTGGCTGGACCGTAGTCCGCTCCACACTGAGTGCATGGAACCGCTGTTTGAGCCTAGCACGGCCACAAGAACCGTGCACCCCGTCCCCTCCAGCAACGATCAACTGTCTCCTGGAGCCAGTATGAACGATGCAGTTGGTAATAGACAGGTAGGCACCTTGTCAACATACACTTCAAGTGCAACCATACCAGGGATATCAAACAACAGCCATTCACTTTAAACGACAAGCTGAAATAAAATAAATCCAATAATGCATACAGATACGGTGGCATAACTCTTCGCTAAATTACCATATGAAGTAAGTTGGTTAGCAACAAATTCGTGATAAGTAAGAAACGTCCATAAATTACTTAAAATGCACAAACGCAACAGTGGGTGTATACCATCTGGCCCAGCAGGATTTCTCCCGTCAAGATTTGCTAGAAGCCTGCGTACATCTTTAATATTGCAGTCCAGGCTGTTAAGTTCGGCTGGATCGGTATTCGTCGAACTCGTTACAGACACCTAGTCACTTGCAAATACGGAGGCGAAGTGCGCCGATAATTCGGACACACGATTTGCACTCGAGGTTAGAGACTGTCCTTCTGAGCCTTCTAACACTGGGACATTGGCTACAGGCCTCAAGCGCCGCTTCACGTATGCGAAAATCCTCTTGGGAGCAGTTTTTGCGGCGGTTGCAAGATGCTCTTCAAAGCTTCTGCGTTTTCTTGTTTTCGCGTTGTTGCAGCGATTTAGCTGTACCTTGTACGCATTTTAGTCCTCATCAGAGCCAGATAACATGAATTTGTTCCATAGTCTGCGTCGCCGTCGGGCCAGTTTGTTGTACTCTTTGTCGAACCAATGTCGTTTGACTGGCCCAACTTTCCGAAATTTGAGGGGTACAAATCGGGCACACAACGATTTCACTCCCTCTTTAATTATGGTTCAACAGATTTCAATAGATAAATCCTGTGGTAAAGACCAGTCTATCTGGCCCGCTGCTCGAACGAGGCCATTAAAGTCCGCCTTCCAATAGTTGAAGGTTGGCTCTAGTGGGGGAGAATACGGCAGTGGTAGTTCCACGCTGCCTTTGATCATCGAGTGGTCGCTCGCTCCCAGAGGCTCTAAGACTTGAATGTTATGCACACGCTGCTCACAGCTAGTCAAAATTAGGTCTAAGCATGATGGAGCTGCGCGCGCAGTATTGCGTGTCGGTTGGTTGATGTGCTGTGTGGCCCCGGTTTCAAATAGCAACTCCGTAAACTTCCTCTCGACTTCACAGTGGCCGGGGAGAAGTTCAGCTTCAGGCCACTGTATTCGGGGCAAGTTGAAATCGCCCATGAGTAGGAACATCTGACGACTCATGTAGTTGCGGACATGCGGCAACCAGTCCAAACAGCGGCTCAGTGGACTGCGATATACCACGCCCACGAGCGAGTCGCAACGTCTGAGGTGGATCGAACACCATAACTGCTCACATAGACCATCAGCGCTTTGGTAGGCGCTCACTAGTCCCCACACAAGGAGGACTTTATATAAAGTAGAACGCCACCGCGATCATTTGATGGGCTGTTACAGCGGAAGCATGACTAGCCGGTGAGTTCCACTTCTTGGGCAGTTACCTCGGAGTTTAACCATGTCTCAGCGAGGCCTAATACATCTGGTCGCTGAGAGCTTACAAAGTCGTACAGCACATCGCGCTCGTTCATCAGACTGCACACGTTAGTGAAGGCTACGCCCTGACCGCGGTAGGAACCGCTGGGCGCGCCTGAAGCATTAGAAACCTGTTGATCTGCATTCGTGGAGGAATCCGGGCAACTACCCGAAAATTTACAATACGGAGATTTGTTTCTCCATCCACCGTGCGTCGCTTTAGTTCAATCATAGCAGACTTGAGTTTCCCTCTGTCTACCGGGTCTAAGACAGCGCGCACGTGGATCTTTAGACCCTTCAGCCTATTAAGGCGGGACAATAGTAACTTGGGACTTGCTTCTTCGACAAATATCACCCTCATGGGCCGACTTTTGCCCTCTATTCGCTTTCCTAGATGGGCGATCTGCTGCACTTTGAGCCCGCCCTCACTTACATCGAGTAGTCTATCAATCAATGATTGTAAAAACTCGACGTCATGTTCGCAGCGCACCTGATGATTGGAATCACCTGATTCAGGTGCGTGAAAGACCGTGAGGCTACTGCGCCTCAGATTGCTAGATATCGCGCTTGGGTTCTTCGGTGTATGCACTTTCCATTCGTTATCCTCAGTTTGCTTATTGCAAATTGGAGGTTTACTGTCAACAGAACACATTGTAGGCCTTGAGGGAGAGCCTGACGGAACTTTAGTACCTTGCTTCCGGGATGGATGCGATGTTGTACTAGGCACCGGCTGCTTCCCTGACTGTGGTGTAGCACAAGACGAGCTGGGCATTTTAGAGCACTTCGTTGCACTGATCCGCTTGTTAGACGTGTCGGTTCTATTCTGCACAAGTTTAGCTTGGCACTGTTTACAAACGGTCTTCAAAAATTCGCTCTGAATGCCCTGAATTACACGAAATTGGTCTACAGTCAGACCAACGCACGAAATATGAAGCTTTACACTGCAGAGACTGCATGTAATCGCATTTGCTCGATGTCCAACGACTTTGCAGCAAATTCCACAATGAGACTGCTTCGCCATTTCAAAAATAAGTACCGATCGATACGAGCGAATCAATGTAATGAGGCACAGAAGTTATGATAAATTATTACCGGTAGTTATGTCGTAAAACGCTAAATGACTAACTAGACCGAACTACGCCAACTAGACGACCAAACTGCTATAACAATGAAAACAACGAGATAAACTGGACTTGACAGGACACGAGCAAGTTACTACCAGGATCGACGAAACGCTAGACAGACAAAATTCAAGTTCAAGTGGGACCGGAACAGTAGGATAAATCCCCGTGAATGTTCCTTCCGTGACGCGTTGTTGATCCGGGGTATTATTCGTCCGCGATAACTGGAATCCAGAAGAGTCAGATCAGTGCGCGCCAATCACACCACGGTCAACCAATTAATACCCACGCGACTTGCACTGGCAGTCCCCGCCGCACCGGTCACGTGAAATAAGAAAGAAGTAGGAGAGTAATAAGAACGTCAAGAAAAAACGTAATGGATTTAATAATTCAATAAAAAGAAATAAGCTAGGACGTGAAGGGGAATGTTAAGAATTAAAGGCCAAGAGCGTCGAGTCGGCGTTCGAACTCTTTCACTGTTGGTGCCAATACAACTTTCTCGGGCAATGCATTCCAGGAATCCACCACTCGGCGTGATAAACGAAGTCCGCCCGGACTCCATCCGATCGAGGTAATTACGGTAGAAACGGATCCAAATATATCACTGGATAACGCATAATCAAAAATTATAGATATTTATATAATTTAAGACTAAAGTTATTCTATATGATACAATAAACTTGAACAAACTAGCCTGGGAGCGGGAGAATGGCTAATTTTTGACATGAAAAATTGGCTTGGAGAGACTTTGTGTACCGGTACACCAAGGGCCGGAACGTCCTATCCGCCACTTGGAAATAAGGTTCTATCGGCAGTGTCATATATATATATATATATATATATATATATATATATATAATGCATATATGTATATATACGTGTTTTGACTTCTGCATGTGTCGTGTGCAGTCCTCATTACAACGAACGTGGCCATTTCAGTCCTCGATTTTGCATGCTAGCCCTAAATGCTGTTGTGCGCTTCAGTTTAGTTATGTAGGGCTACCACACTCGATATGGAACAGCAAAATATCACTACTGAGGCTTCTACATCTGCCAGATATACATACCTATCAATGTACGTCGCTGTTTTTTATGCTAGGGTAGAGGTGTGGAGGGCTGTCGGATGCAACGGAGGAACTGGTGAGCGCCGGATTGACAACCTGGATCTAAACATCTGTGCTCTTATCTCAAACAGTTTCTTTATATGTCTCATTCAGACCAAAGAAATGAGTGAAGCTTCCAACTCTCATCTCATCGTGTATGTTTCTACTCGTCGGAACGCACTTCGATCCCACTAGTGGACTAGTCGCCGACAACGTGCCCTCTTTCACTGCCGTTTAAGTTGTCTATCCAACCAACATTTTTCCATACCGGGATCCAAAGCTACCTACCTTTAGCCGTTCATGTTGACCGGAAGCCATATGTATCGTTGCCTATAGGCAAACGCCGGAAAGAGCACCTTTACTATGAGTACTGGACTGGGTATTTCTGAGGTGCCCCAGTATGGAGGGCTATTACCAGAGCCGACACCAATTATCCAAAAACAGCGGAAACGAATGTTCATAATTCAAGTGCAATCATGGCGCCTTAAGTCGTGTGTGCACTAAGAATTCCGAATCCGAATGCAGTGCAATACAATGATGATTGCAATCAATTGAACCCGGTCTGAACTTTGATAAGCTGCTGTGCTAATCCTACTACACAGACTCATCGAGCGAAACCCAAAATTTCGGCATTATGATGTGCCCCGCTTACTATAGCTGACCCTGACTTTCGCTGGTGAGACGGAGGCCGTCATACTGTTCGCGAATCGACTATGTGAAACATCAAAAAGAGTGCGCATATTACCGGATGTTGTTTGGAAATAACGCTCAAAGTTATCAACAACCAGGATGGTAATCGAAAATGCGATTCCATTAAAATCATCAGTATTCGCGGTGTTGTTGTGATTCAAGCTTCCGCTTCCGCGGAGACTAAGGCACATGATAGCAAGCAATGGCGCTAAATCCACAGAACACTCTTCCAAATTTCGTCGATATCTTATTAGTATGGACTCCCGCATCACCTAATTACAAAGGATGTGATCCTAGGCAGGTGAACTTGGTGCTACAGTCTGAGCCAATGGCACAGACATTTATAGAAAATGGACGGAGTTTCATGGCATGCTGCTAACAAAAATACCACTAAAGGCAGCAGGAACATGACTATTTTCCTGGTAGCTCATTGTATGCAACAAACTCAGTGAAAATGCCCGTCACAGAGCCCAGCTACTTGACTGTTGCAACAGCAGTAATTGCTTCCGGAGGGATAAGGCTTCCTAGTGTTCCTTGGTGCAATGCACCATATTTTCTCAAAACCTTGGTAGCCAACCACACGGATAATAGGCAAAACTCACACCTACGCTTCACATATTCAAACAGACTTTTGACGCAAACTACGCTTTTGTGTTTTTGCATCAGCGCGCATGGCTTCCGTAGCAAACTGATCTAGCTCAGGCTGCGCCACAGTTCGAAAATTTGGCAACTCATCATGATAACCAAAATTTAATCAAGTAAAGAGCTCACTGCACCTGAAAGCTTATTACCTTGGATGGTTGTTCTCCGCAAAAGATCGATCCAGTGGAAGAGATGATATACTTCCTTGCTTCCAAAGTGGTAACCATTCCCATCTGTACGACACGGAGATTCATATTACCGTCGCACTTTGGCACCGTCTTCACTTAGGATGACGACGCATATTTAGTGGTTGTAGTGTAAGCGCTCCGTCCTCTACTTCTTGAAATATATGACAGCTCAGCAGCCGCCCTGGCAGCTGGTGGTTGCTTTCAATCTTGACCGGTTGGAATCATTGGCCCTCTTCGAGGAACAAGTCAGAGCAGAAATACGCTTGCTAATTGCTGACTGACCCATGTATGGGCACATTACCTCTCCTACATGATTTAAAACGCGAAATAAATCCTCCCTCCTTGACTTCGTGTTCACCAACAATAAAGTTGTGGCCGAAACGATAGCTATAGATAGTCCTTGGACAGCAGTGGTTGCTCAACACTTGTACAACTTCATCTTTGTGCAACGTATCGTGAAGTAAAGACCGACAGTTCTCAGCTCATCGCATATTGCAGCATTATAAATGTCTTCAGTAATGCAACCGATTGGTCACTCCAGTTTGAACTGTTCCTGATGGTGCTACGTACGATTTTCGCAATTGTTTTCGCACGCTAGTAGCGGGTGTATCGAGCAGCACGCTTCAAAAACCAATGAGTTATGTTCATCATGCTTAATGGGATGTGGATGGGTATTGTCATAAGAGATTCGCTGTGCTGAATGCACAATGAATATTTGGGCGCTGAAACGCTGGAAGCTTATACGACCTATCAGAATCCTTGCGTCAGCCTGGTATATGACGGTAAACGAAGGCAGCAACATTATCCAGCCGTGAACTTTTTTTCAAACATATAACACCTTTACATACACAAGGCAAAACCATAAAGCCAATCGTAATTTATCCCTATACGAATCATATGGATAAGCAAGACTGCACAAAAAGCGGCGGACGCTGTACGTCAGATACTCCCTTACATACACGATGGGAAACTAGTTGTCGAATGCCCATTGATCGAGTAGGATGTATGAGATAGACAGAGAAAGGAGTGCCTGTCGAAAAATGGATCTTGCTTCTAAGGGCATGCGTTCTCTAGCCAGGAAACCTACGACGACATGGGAACCGTGTTCAGGTGCCTTGTCATGATGCAGCAAGGTCCCTCGTGCTCGATTCTTTAGAAGATACCTGGATACAGCTTCCAACACTTGTGGCAGACAGTGAGTGGAATATCAGTCTCCGGTTAGTGTGCGTTGACGCACTAGCGGTACGGTAGCCACATGAATGCATTTGGCCACGAACGCAGTCACCATCTGCCTGGCCACACTGCACTCACGCCTGAATTACTGAGACTGCCATACCAAAGGCCGTCAACTGCTCCGATTGTTGCTTGGTCTCTGGGTCGAAATTGCACACCCAGTTCTCATCATAGGACTGCCCGAACAGCATTGGAAAGTTCATCATCAAAGTTGACAAGCATGGTGCGACACCAATTCACCCGAGTGCCTTCCGGTCTTCACTGAGTTGATGGGGTACCTAGCGTGCGCAGACCTACCCGAGGCCGAGACCCTCATGCAAAATGGCGTCGATTACTCCTAAGGAGAACCTGATGATTTTCCTTAGCTGTACCAGCCACCCGCGCGTCCTCCTGCAGCATCGCTTTCACATCAGCAATGTTGTCTACGGTGGTCGCCTCCACAGGGAAACAACACTGTGCCTCATCATCTAAAGACCGCCCGCCACATTTGAATTCCGCAAACCATTCTACTACGGTGATCCTTTAAGGCGCATCATCACTAAGCACAGCCCACACTCGTTCAGCACTCTTCTGTTAATTTAAAACATATTTGTAGTCATAGAAAATAGTCGCCCTACAGTGACCTCGACTGCGTTCCATACTTACAGTCAGAGTATGGCGCTTCTTACGATGTGCTTTAGTTGGGCTGCTAATACAGGGTTCTGTGAGTTGAAACCACCGAACAATTTCCGAATGGATTATAGTTCACCTTATTTTTGACAAGTCAGCTTCACCTAGTCTGTGTACTGCCTATCCAGGAGCTTATTGCTGTGTCGTCGTACGCTGACTTTGGTTGTCCAGCGCGTGCACATGCACACGTGGTGCCAAGGTTGGATTCACCACACCGCTACATGGCGTACTATTTAGAAATTCTTCTCCAGCTAGGTATCGAACTTTTAAGCCAATACACGGGACTACTGTACATCCAACAATAAACATTCGTCACATCACTTCCGTGCATTCTCTTCAGCTGTCGAAAGTGGTACTTTCTGGTAGCCAGACGGAGACAAAATGCTTATTAGTGTGAGCCGACTATTCCAGTTGACGTTTGCTGAACTATATGCAATAATAGTGCAACTTGCTTCCTAATTGTTTCATTATCAAATGAGCTCCTAGAAACAGCTCTAAAACACAAGACTTCACATTGTATATGTTAACTACTGGTGGCAATCGACCTGTTCGCTGAGCTTGACAAGTTTGTTGCAAAACGTCTTGTCACAAATCGAGGTGACATCACTAGTGCGTTGTTGAGTAGCATGTAGGTTGTAGCGCTCGCGTTAAATTTGTCAAGCTCAGTGAACAGTTCGACTGTCACCAGAATAACCTAAGCTACAAATCTTCGTTAGTATTCCAAATCCAAATTACTGCAGCTTACTAGTTGCTCTTACGAGAGACGGTTTATTGGTACTAACCACAACCCTTGCCTTAAGATAAAACAACATATCGCATTGATACAAGATGTTAACTTCTGACACCTTAGCAAATGCCGGACTTGCCGTCATTTCAAGAAAGTAAAGACTATTGCAGAGGATAGCTGTAGCTCGGGGTGTGGGTCAGGGTTTCTGGTATTTTCTGAGCTGGGTATTGTGACTGCAGACCTTTCGTCGACAAGCTAGTCGACATCAGCAATCAGAATTTTGAGGACCACTTTCCAAGAAGTTCCAATTTCAGTCGCAAGAAAGAGCTGGAGAAACATATGCGATGTGATTTAAGAAATACGGATGTCGCTCAGCTGGCAATGATATCACGTGCCTTGTGCATTTATTCTTATGTAGCCTGGCGTCGGTTCAGTTTGAGGTTGGTACTTTTTGGATAGTCATAGTTGGAGTCAGCTGTTTGCGTCGGCTTGGTGTAGGTATTACTTAATACAAATATATACTTAATGCGTACTTGACGCATGATGTTCTTACTATCCAACGGACAATGCAAATTTACTGTTTGAGCCGAAGTAAGGGTCTCGGTAGCGATATTAATCGTAGTGGTGAAGGAAGAACTTAAATTTTTCAAAGCTAAAATACTTTGCGCATCGCGGCAAAGATCTCGCGAGCATGTATATTCAAAGCCAAAATACTTTTCGCTACATATATCAGCATGCTTTGATCAGGCTTCAGCTGATAATGGCACGCCACACAACAATGGAGCGTAGATTAACGGCATGGAACGATCTCAGTTGCAGTCCCATTAAAATCATAATCCCTGCAGCAAACGTGCCGAATGAGGTAGGGGCTTGCTAAATGTTCCACACTCAAAATCATGAGTACAAACTTTTGAAACGATCAAATATTGAGTTGTAGAAACTTGGAAACTTTGAACTAAATACCTCAAAATCAACGCGCATCCAAGTGTCATGACGTGTACGAGCATACTGGATACTGGAAATAAATTCATTCAACGCATTAAGCTTGTCAGCGCTGAGAATACTCTTTATGCTGAGATGGTCACTTTCCGTTATCCATTTATCGTCAAAGATAATTTTTGCCTTCGCCAAGCTGCAAGCTGTGACTTCCGGCTGCTCAGAAGACAATCCCACAGTGTTGCGTATAGAGAAGTAGTGTAATACTTGATCTGAGCTGAGTTTGGTTTTTAACTGTTAGCTTGATTTAGTCACCTGCATGCGATACGTTTCGTTGACAACTATCACGTAACATCTTTTAACCATGTGTGTTGTATAGTTTGCCGCTATCAACAAACCCATGTTTCAAAGGCCAATCCACATGCAGGACATCCCTGCCGCCCTGTTTATGCGTTTGATGGTAGCTTGCCGCCCAGCTCATTGAGGCGTGAGGTTTATACTATGTTATCGAAATGACAGCTAATGGCACGGATGTCCGGGTCAAAGCAAGGACACATAAGCAAGACTATTCTGATTACATCAAAATCTATGCACTGCGTAACATGGATCGCATTGATAAGTTATATGAAACTCTGGGCACGAAGCAACTGTACAAAATTATTAGGCGCTATCATTCAGACCCACTATGGTGCTAGTTGTTACAGGATGACGGAATGGCATATGATCTAGCGGCAAACATGATTTAAGGTCAAGCTTTTTGTGTTAGCTAAATTCTGTAACACCGTCTAAACCCAACGGAAACTACAATGGTTTCTGATTATCAATAAATTGGTGCCTCTAAATATTCTACAGAAAATAGACACAAACTAATCAAATACATTCAATGAAGACAAATTAGTAGCGGATATTGGGGGAACCAGTTTTTGTATATACGTATCCATTTAAACGGTACATTATTTAAATGGCGCGGCGGTGTACATAAAACATAATTAGTTTTAGAAGCCTTTTCTGCGAGGTTGTCATCGTGACAAGCTTGTGAATGGGGATTTACCAACGGGTAAGTCCCTTTATCCAAATACATTAGTTGGGTCACCTGTCCCTATGAAGGTAGGTTCATGTTTACAAGACTTAGATCAGGCAGTAACTGCACATAAATCCTAGAATACGCAACAAAGCTAATATTTAAAGTCATTAGAATCACCACTGTTTGTTTCACGGATTCTCACTTCACCTGCTACATAACAATTGAAAGTTTAATGCACGGGAATAATGTCGGTGGCCAGTGGTATATTGCCAACAGAAAACCCGGACCGGTTTGGTGCTGCAACAAGGATATCAAAAATAGCAATTGACATTGAACCTTTCCAACAAAATAATGTCCAGTTAAACCTTTCTACAAAGGTTTACGCAATTTGCAATGCTTACGTCCTCTACTTTCCTAGCACAATAGGTATTTTCCATTTCGGTGTTATCCGATGTCCACCTTGGACACGTTGTTGCCAATCTGTGGTGTAATCGGACAAGTTTACTAATGATAAGGTCTTTGAATACAACCAATTTAGGGACACAAAGAGGAAGGAATCCCAATTGCGGCAAGCATCGAGTAGAAGTCCTGACTAAAAACCACTCGGCTGTATTGTTCTGACAGTGTGCGATAGTGGCTACTCAGATAACCGCCAAAGTTTCAACTGGCGGAGGCCCCTAGCATCCAATAAAAACCGTTAACCACCTCAGCTACAATTAGTGGGGAAGATGATGTGGAGCTTTGACCTTTTGATCAACAGAAGTTGCGGAATCTCTAAAATTGCGAGATCCCGCTTTTGCATTAGGTACCAGACTTAGGATATCTATTCCACGTGAGGGCTGATGTAGGCAACCAATAAATGTAACGATGGAACAATGAGGTATTACTGGTAAAAACGCAAGTGCTTGGTAAGTCCGCTAAGGTAGCCAGCATGTAAGCCACAAAAATAGAGGAAAGAAAACATGTTGGTAAAATGAAAGGCATTGTGGGGGACCCAGCTTAGTATCCAGATTGAGGCACTCATAAAACTTCTACCTCAATTGTGCAGGGTAATGCTTTTTGGTTCACCGTTTTTCTTGTTATATCGCCTCCAGATGTACACGGGCTATATTCTGTAAAATGCGTGGGCCAAACCAACGTCAAGAAAGTTTAATATTAGGTACTCTGAGTGAGGAAACAGTGTTATTGGTGATGGAGTTACACTGCTGATAGATAAAAAGAGATCAAGCATTCCGGTGACGTTATGACCAGCCGTATTGTGTGGCCAACTTGAGCTGGTATACTCTTAGGTTTGTGTTGCGGTTACACTGCAAGGGATGGCGACGTGTTTACCTTTCCTCATCTGCTGCCAGAAAAATGAAGCAACCTGCGTTGATGTCCACTGCAGAAGACCCGAGAGCTGATACTTTGAGCAGACAGGTACATCATGAATCAGTACCTAAATGCCATACTTGTGTGACCGCATGCAAGATGTGTTTTATATGTTGTATGGCTGACATTGTATGCGGGCCACCTCAGATTTGAACGAATTAGACGGGAGCAGAGTGAGTGGTGATTAATCATACTCAGTGAAGTGCATCGTGGTCAGCTTGACCGACCATCGTATACCTCGCCTTAACATCATCTACAACAAGTAAGAAATTCGAAGCGATTGAACGCATATCCTCGTTAGTGAACACGTGAAACCGACGTGGCCTCAGAACACCTTTGGGAAACTTTCATACGGCATGAACCGGATCGAACCTCTACTCTGCAGTTGCCGATTCTGCAGCAAATTCCTGGTTCACCAAAGAATAGGGTCCTCAAATCCATAGCTTTCAAGCCTGTGAAACACAATACGGTAGTCTAGATGGTCGAAGGATTTGGAGAACTCAATATAAATGACGTCAGTTCCTCTCCATTATTTGGCCGCTTCCGTCCAACTACTGTGTGCAATCACTAGGACGTCTACGCATGGACGCTGCTGACGAGAACCGTGCTGTTTAATAGTTATGATGTTGCAGTGTTCTAGATATTCGAATAAAACCACAGCGCTGGTTGCCTACTTCACCTTTAAGAGTACACGGAGGAGCATCACTGCACGTCTGTCCCACGAATGTCACGGCTATAGTCTCCAAACTGAGAATCATTAGCAGTTAGTTTAATAATGACGTCCGATGATTTATCACTTGGTTAATCGTCACATTCACCCAGATTCATCTTCATTCTCGTCTATCTTTTTAGTATCATCGTCACCTGAATACTGCGTTACATCATCTAGAGAATATCCCCGTTATGTAGCCATTATGTTATGAATGGCCCGTCGGTGAGATTCCTTGCACTGTAGGTAAGTTAAGGCTGAAAAATCTGCGTTTATGAACCAAATGGATTATTTCCACCTGGGTAGTCAGTATCCCTAACCCCACCTAGATCCAATTTTCCGAACTAATGAAAAGCCCTAGACATTTAAATACCGAAACAAGTGTAGCTAGTTATTCGTTTTACTTACATTCAGTTTCCTCTTGAGGGCACGTTTTTAGTAGTCTGTCACTAGCATCATGGTTACGACTATTTGTTTGCACCCACTATCCGGAAGCAGCAAACCAAGTTGTAAGCTGGTCTTGTACATTACGTTACTATTTAGCACCAGGGCTCCAGTCCACTTAAGTCAAGTCAAAATAGGCATTATGAACCCGGGTATGTTCCTTTTTCTGTGTTTTACATTACCTTTGCGAATACGGGAATATACGACATAATGGAAAAAATAGTGTATACTGAAGACTGTAGACATATCAGTTTGCGGTAAGTGAAAAGGGTCGTTGAGAACTCTTACATAAAACTAGTACGAGCGTTTATAACTTTTGTGATAATAAAATCAACAAGAGCTCCACTAGACAATCCACTACATCGGAAAGCACATTTTAACGAACGCAAAAGTAATGTGTAGTCTTTTGAGAATGCCAGGTAATTCCTCAGGGATCAATAAAACAGTGTGGCAGGAAGCATACAGTCACAAGATTAGAAATCAAATAACAATGTGCTAAAGACATATTAATCCTGAAAGCAACAAAGCATAGACTTAGAATTTTGAGAAAAATTTCAGCAACCTGAGTAGACCAAGGTAGTAACTGGGATAAAAAGACCTCCAGATATTTGACAGATATTTGAAGTTTCTATCAGAAAATGTAAGAGAGCAAGTACGAACGACATTTTTACGGGATAACCTGAATTCTAGTTATTTCGTGTCACCTCATTCAGTTGTTTACAGACAACTCATGGACAGACTAAAATACTGCAATTGAAAAGCTGGTTATTAAGAAATTAAATAAAATACGGAGAAACTCAGGTCATCGCCTACCTATTACCAGGGAATTGGGAGTTTGAAAACAAGGTCGAACATTTTGCGTAGGTTAAGTTTCATTCGCTGGCACAGGAATCAGGAAAAAGAACGAAGCTCGCGATATTCTGTCTGTTGATAACCTTAGATGCGTCAGGATTGTATTCGCAATTGATTAGTCTGAGCACACCCAATATGCTCAGGAGTCAATCGAGGCTGTTACGACACATTTAGTCTAACCTATGTAATAATGGCTATCCGAACAAATTTATTGCCAAATGTTGGAAGGAGGTTGCTAAGAAAGAAAAGCGAATGGATGTCCCAAAGAAATAGGTCTTCATCACGCTACCATACCAAAGGGTACAGATCGACAAAAGATTGTGCTACCGATTACGCCAAGCCATAAAAGTGCTACTACCCAGCTGAGCTCGTGTTGTTACATCAAACCATGAAGCTGTACCAAGAATCCAACTTGGATAAGCCGCACTCTCAGGTTATCGCCTCATGTGTTTACCACTTCACCTGTACTTGCGGTAGCATGTACATTGGCCGAACCGAGCGAAGGCTATCAACTAGGATCATGGAACATGTTTCACGGAACCTGCCAAATAGTAACCCCAAATTTCCTGCCAGTCAACCTCTCAACATCTGCTCGATTGTACCTTGTGCGAAAACGCACGTGAAGCATTCAAGGTTAACAGCAGACAGAACAGTGCGAGCTTGCTTCGTTTCGCTGAAGCCTCTGCCAGCGAATGAAACCTAACCTTCACAAGCAGGGGGATTTGTGACCAGTCTTGCCTTGCTCTGGCAAGATGTAGGCGACGACCTTGATTTTCTCAGTGTTTTTTTGCTTTTCTAATTGCTTTCTATTTTCAGTTGTATTCCTTTACTCTTTCCACGAGTTGTATGTAAGCGGCTGCATGTGCAGACAAAAGATAGTAATTCAGGTTATACCGTGAAATGTTGTTCGTTCTTGCTGTCTTAAGATATTTGACCTTCTGGACGTGATTTGGTCGGTCATTGCTAGTGAAGAAGTGTGGTTTATTAGCCTGCAGAAATGCAAGACGGGAACGACTACTACAACACAAACACACCTAGACTACTTTACCGAGTACATATCTCGGCGTTCGGATCAATACAGCACATAAGTTCATCTTGGAAATGCTTGTATCCAGTAGAATATGAAGGCGTAAGTTTTATTAAGCAATGTAAATGTAGCTGGTGAGTGGATCGCTCCTTGTAAAGCATCACGATTGGAGTAACGTGTATTTACACTGTTCTATTGAGCTAGGTGTAACAGGTAGCTTTGTGAAGTAGGTTTTAAGCACGCTGCAGATATTTGTTTAAACCCTGCTCGTGAGCAGCTGGATTGATCTATTTCGCCCCCGATAGCATTTGAATGGTCTAGAAACAGAAAGCGGACGGCGCTGCCATTTTAATCCATTGCAAATTGCACCGTATGTAGAAGATCTGTCAAATTATCCAGTGTAGGGTGGTTGGACTTATAGGCAACCTGAGTGCGTATAAAAATTTGACGGACATTTATTTTCTCGAAGGCTTGCAATATCACTGAGGTACATGCAAACAGACGATAGTTTTGAGATTATTCATTGGACACAAGAGTTATTATTATTAGCACCTACATATCAGTGATTGTGCCACACGTAAGACAGACGTTGAACATTGCTGTTAAGAGTCCTGCGAGGTGATCCATACCATGTTTTACGGTGAGTGGGTATAAAGCAGCAAGTCAAGCAGCCTTAGTTAAGTTCAATGTTCCTTGTAAACAATAAAACAATCAGGGGTGACTGGTGGACCCGCGTTCGTGAAGGAGAGCATGGAATATGTACACTGTGGGGAATAAAAAAGCTCAGCTTTGAATTTGTCCACATCCAGATCACCAAGACCGTTTAGAAAATTTCTGCCATGTAACTGCAGACAGCTTTCCAAGGGTAGTGACTAACGTGATTAGCTAACACAATTTCAAAATATGAACGATTCAGTCTCAATACCTCTGATTTTATTGGCGGCAACAGTAAGTTATATTTGGCAGACATTTCGAATTTATAAGCCTATTCAGTCTTTCGTAGTTTTGTTTTCGTAGCGGCAGAGAAACTGTCCATGTGTAGGTAGCTAGTTTTAATGGGGCAGGATATATTAAAGTAGAAGTGGAGACATTTGCTAAATTGTTTACAATCTAAGGTAGGTTTTCTTCCGTGAAAACTGAAAAGTCAGTTGAAGCCAACATCGCATGGATTCTAGCGGTCTTTTCTGTCTAGCAGTCTCTCAATCTGATGTTCATGAACGGCTTTTGTGTCACACAATTTTTGCTTCGCCACAAATGACTAGGCATATCTTCAAGACGCAGTGGTCTGAGTTACGAGATGAGCTCACTTTAAAGTAGAAAACTACAGTTTTGTTTGTGAAAACAGAATCCAACTGTGAGTCAAGTCCGGTTTCGAGAAATACCACATTTTTAGGTCAAGTATCTTGATGAATGTATAATCACCTTTGTTTAACGATTACATGACAAAATCTTCCCCAAGCATTTCATGCCCAGAAAATCCAGTTAGTCTACGCTAATAACCCTATGTAGCAGTACTTATAAAACTTTAGTGCGATCTAATTATTTTTAGCGTAGCTACTTCATTACGGGTGCTACGGAGCCAAGTTTTCATCAAGTGAAAATATACGTGAATAATGAGTAAGCCGAAGTATTTTGCAACTGTCGGACACATGTGACGTACTTAGAAAGGCCTTCCGCGAAAATAGTGACAGGCGGAATCACTAGTTTTTATAGATTCCGAAAAACAGGACTCAAGTGCGCTGGAGTCACCCAGAGCCCCATAGTATCGGAGCAAGATTAAACATACGAATTCCGTTATTTTGACTGACGACTTCAGTTGTTACTAACTGTCGGACTGCTCTTTCCCAATTACGGTTGGTAGGCTTTGGTTGATACTTGCTTCTGATCTTTACTGGACTGTGAATATGGTCACGTACGCCACCCCTTTGCTCAGCCTGCGCTTCTCTTCTTATCTTGCATGCACATAGCTCAAAACAAATTCTAGCGGCGTTACCGAGGAGCACCAATCCGAGTGCCGGATGACGATTCATCATCGGCATGAACCAGCTAATTCCTGCATGCAACCTGTACATGCTGTCGAAGGTGGCATCTGCCCACATAATTTATCCATTTGTGTTTAACAGTGTTGCAACATAATCTGGTCCAACGATTCGTCCACTATCTCTTCGCATTATAGGGCACAGACTTAAATGGTAGGTAAACTTGCATTACTGTTCTGACGAGAGGAATTTTGTCCCATCGGTTTGAATAAGATTACATGGTTAACCACACGAATGCGTTTACTGTGAGGCATCAAGTTCAGTTGGACAAACCGACATGTCTGCGTTTAAGAATAAATGAATACATGCGTATATTTCCTGCTGGGCAGGATACGTTCACTTTGGTGAAATAATCATTTGCACAGCGCGTTTCATCAGCATTCCATTTATTAACACATTCGCTATAGATCAGTGATGCGATGTTTTATAGCGCAGATAATAAGTAGCATAGTTAGAAAGCCCGTTTTGCTGTATGATTTTGGATCATATTCCATGTGCACACTCGTAACTTTTCGAATATCGTGAAGTTGGATCACATTTGACTCGAAAAGTTTCTAACCAAAAAAATAACTTTAGAAATGAGTACATTAGTTCCATATTGTAATGCTACCTTATTTCACAAATGAAATTAACTTAGCAAGAAGAGACATACGCAGATAATTTGGTTGGTCCCCTGTGAGAATAGTGGACATTTCCCACTACGTATGGAATACGTTGAACCACGTTGCAACTGCAGCTGTGCTGGTTAAGAACAATCGCAAATATATTATGCTGTAGAGAAGAGTGAGACTGCTTTTCAGTAGTTGAAGCCAGAGTGGGTCAAGCTGAAGATAAGAACATCGTTCCTCATAGTTGAGCGTTGATGAGCGCCCCATGATCATTTTGGTAAATGAGAGTTGAACGTTTACAGAGAGCAAATCTATCTACCTTGCAATCATAGCTGTGTATGATAGTGTAGGACTAGTAAATACTAGTTCAAGCGGATGCGAGAAATTAATCGTGAATATCAGAAGGCAATTACAGTAGGACACAGTGAACTGTATTCGGTGGACTACAAAATGACGCGGACCGATGAGGCGAGACAGGAGCAACAAGGTATCGCGGGAACTTACAAGACGGTCAAGTGAAGAGCCTGTTGTAAGGAACATCACAACAAGAAAGAATAATGAACACCTGGTCAACAATGAAATATGACATAAAAGACAGCAGTTACTTTTTGCGCGCTACAAATATCCCCAAGAAGGCTGAACATAGGTAGTCTTCTACATCAAAAATAATGGATGAATCAAGATTCTTAGGGCAAAATTGTGCTAAGTAAGAATGAGTGAGCGATTGTGTGAAATGGCAGTTCGCCGGAAGACCGAGTCCGCTATGCCGTTTGCTATTTATTATTAAGTGACTATAGGGTGGGGTGCATTTAGGCGAGGTGTTGGGGCGGGTTTGTCGGAATTCACAAAAACTGGGTAGCCTAGAAAAATGACCCACAGGACTTTAAACTCCGCTGCTGCCAAATGATGCGTTTCGGAGTGGTCTCTGCCCCGCCGCATACCGCTCAGCAAAGTAACAACCTACGTCTCACGGAGCAACGACCATCGTCTGACGAAGAAAGAACCCTTGTACAGAGACATCAAGTGGAACCGCGGCTTAATTCAGCGTGAACACCAACAACAGCTTTCAGTGATATTTTATATTACTGATAGAATCCGAGTAGCTCGAAAACAACAAACTGTATAACTTCACTTTCACCACAATCCCCCTCGGGTTTAATGCGGGTTCCCGTCATTCTGTACCACGCTCCGACGCACTGCTGGAAGCATTCTTCCACGATGCTCCTTAATTCCAGCGTTGCTTAGAGCAATATCAATTGAGTATGAGGGCTGTTCTATTATAGTAATTTTTTCTCGGTCAGTAATGTCCGGGTGCCCGGAGCGTTATGAGCAGGAGTATAGTCATGAAGAAGCATCCACGATTTGCTGTCGTAGTTATCGTCTGTTAAAGCGCACTCAGCGAAGCAAACGTTTCAATAATAATGCAACAATAATTGGCATAATTGCGACATAGTCAATAGTCAGGTTTGAAGTGCATGTGACCCAGGTGCAGTAAACGAAAGTTCATAATCTAATACGAAAAAGGAAATAACGCAGTGCCAAACATATCTGGACTAAGATGATGCCTACATTTATTTCTAACCGCTCGATAGCTTTCGTAGGTGCTGGTTGATGAAGCCGCTTGGTAAGTTCGCCAGCACTTAGAGCGCTTCCTGAGCAGATATTTACCTGTATGATCTATCCATGGAGGCTGCGCCCGTGTCACCCTTCTCTTAGTGAATGGGATGTGGGGAGCAGAGATCTCAGTGAGGTACGCTTTAAATTTCTCCCAGGCTGTCTCAACGGTGTCAGCCACGGTGATCGCACAACGCAAAACTGAAGCTTTGGCTCGTATTGCGTTAAAGTCTGCCCGCCAAATATTTGGACATGCCTCAGCGGTAGCTTGATGACATTTAGTTAGAGCACATCGAAAGAATATGCAGACATGGTCACTGGCTCCTAGAGGACAGTCGTAGGTAATATCACTTACGAAATCGTGTGACTTCGCAAAAATGAGATCCAAGGTAGACGGAATTTGGTTGCGCATATATCTAGTCGGGAGGTCCACGAACTGATGCAAAGGCAGTTGCAATGTTAGCTCAAGGAGATCCGAACCGAAAGTGCCCGCCGCCGAACTGCAAGATAGATCAGCCCAGCAGACTTCAGGGAGGTTGAAGTCACCCAGTATTAGACACCTATTGGCAGCCTGAGTACGAATAAATTCAATAACCTCCCTGGAGATACTACCAGGACTTCGATATACCACTACAACTGTAAACTGAGCGGAGGAAGTGCACACAATAGCCGAGAGAGCTTCAACACTTTGATCCGGCGACTGGAACACCCAAGTCCTCAACACATCGAGTTTACAACTCACATAAAGAGCGACGCCTCCACCTTGGCGGCCAATGGAGCGATCGCATCTAAGCAGTGCGTAGCCAGGCAAACATACTTCACCGTCTGTGATATCCGGGGACAGCCACGTTTCGGTGATAGCAAGTATGTCGGGACGAGATTTGTCTACAAGTAGACCCACCTCGTGTACCTTGTTCCTTAGGCTACGCACATTACTAAGCACTACCCGAAGGAACTCGGCACGACCAGCCCTGGGTCGTACGCTACCAGAAGAGGTTCTGGTAGGGCAGAATTTGACTTCCGGCTGACCACCTGAAAACCCACAAGACGAAGGCCTTGCTCACCAGCCGCCCGCCTACTTTTGAGGCTTTTGATGGCTTCCTTTAACTTCAGTCGATCTGCCAGTGGGAGGTCCGGCTGAACGCTGACATTACTACCCTTGAGTTTGAATGCAAAGCGCATTAACGCTTTGCGTTCCTCCGGGGTTGAGAGGACTACACGAAGTAGTCGGGGTCGCGGATTTGGCGTGTCGACAGGGACGTTCCCTAATCTGGTTAATTTCCTGATGGTGACACCGGGGAAACCAGGTGGAAGCATCTTGTTGACGCAGAGCTTGAACCACTGGAGGTCATCCAGCATGCGCTCCTTTGGAAGAGCTGCCGCGGATTCAGCAACGTTACGAAAGATAACGCTACTATCAGTAAAAGAATCACCTCGACGAGGCGTATTCACTCCACGCGTCTTCGACGCGGCCTCAGTTTCGACCGGTTTGGCAGATGGCACGGCGCGTTTCTTCGCCAAGTGAGCTGGAGTAATTGAGGTTGAGGCTTTATCCTCTGCCTCTAACTCCCTCACCGGTCTAGTCTTTTCAGACTTTGCCGAAGTCGACACCGCGCGTTGCTTCGCCAATGGAACTGGGGTGATTGGAGTTGGACTTTTGTGTTCCACCTCCAATACCTTAATGCTTTCAATACCTACAGGCTTTGAAACAGCCTTAGGAACTTTCTTAGCCCTCTTCCTCCTGCTTTTATTGGGCCCAGGGGCAATAAGTTCGGTCAAGCTTTGGACGGCTTCCGGTACGACATCAGAGGCCCCTTTAGAGGCATCCTGGACCGCTGGGACACACGACACGGTAGACATCACCTCAGTCGGATTTTCATCGACAGCAATTGAGGTTAGTTGCGTGTCTTCCTTCAATGAGCCGACATCAATAGAGACTCCCATATTTCTCATCAGTAGCTCCACTTTCCGATCAAGAGATATGAGGAAAGACCACAACTGCTGGTTACCCAGCCCGAGGTTGCTCGATGTCTCCTCAGTGACCTCAAGAGGCGTAGATCGACGGCGACGGCATAGAAGACAATGGAACAGCATGCTATCGCTAGTCGAAAGCATTGCGTACTGATCAGGGCTCAAATCGGTGCAGGTCTCATGGTACCAGCAGTTGCATACATAGCACTGCATGCCACCAGGCTCGTCCGTCACGGGCTTTGAGCAGCTCCCCCTGCCACATACAGCATTTGATTCGCTGATCAATGCAGCCGAAGACATATTATCGCCGGTATTCAGTGAATCCGATATGACGCTTTCAAAGAGTGTGATACAAGTATCAAAACGTAAGACCGACAAGCTGTTACCTGCAGGGCAGTCAACAGAAACAGTTTTGGGTTAAACAAGGTGCAAAACGGATTACAAAACACAAATACCGGAAAAATAGCCAGAGGCTGAACCCGAAAAAGATGGACGACGTTGGTATGTACCCGCAAACGTGTACGACGTAATCCGGGGAAAACGATGATCCAAAATTCTTTGGATCAAGCGAAATTTGACAAAAGTCAAACTTTTTTGCACGACACTTGTAAGCACTGTCTATGTACTACGAGACCTCGCCGCTGAGGATAGGAGTCGAATGAAAGCTGCAGTCGATGAGCTATGGTGTAGCGACCCTGGGATTCCCCGTATGACTGTGTAAACTACTCTAAAATATTCAAATTTTAGCCTTCTGATGTATTAGGGAACCATTCGGATTGCCTGTTGGAACGTTGTTCCCGTTTGTTGGAAACAGGTCAGGTCAGGTCAGGTCAAAATCCGTGGACGATACAGGCTTCCGCCTAACGAGCGTCCAGCTTCTTGCACCGGTAAGCGAACCAGAGCCCCCGGCACTTCGACTTTTGATCGCCTCTCCTTGCCTCTGCAAAAAGAAATGAAGCAAAAGCGCGAGCAATCTTTGCTTTTACAAGAATCAACATCGGATATCAATGCTAGTAAATTTGATAGGATTATATTAATTCAGGAAAAATACGCGGCCAGCACCTGTCTAGGCCTGCTTTGAAGGCAACCACAGTCTCACAATCCATTAGTTCCGAAGGCAACTTATTCCAGTTGCGCACTACGCACAACACGAAAACGATCTCCGCCTTTGGCGCGCGGCTCGACTGCGAACGACGCTCCGTCTACGCTCTCGACGCCAACGACATTCTCCCCAGCTAGCTCTCTCCGGGTGCCCTATTTTTAGCATTAGCTAACGCTCCTCCCGTCCAATAAACTTCTTCCCTACCTTACTTTTGTGTCTTCTACCCACTAATTTTGGTTGGTCGTATAGTCGCGTACCTGATATATAGCGCACGATCCACGCGCTATAATTGGTGACCCCGAAAAAAAGCCATTTTGTTGAGTTCGGTACTAATATTACTTTTCAGATCCGATAAATTATTCTGTCTACCCTTCTACTTTTACTTTTTAATACTTGCATTCACTTTCACGCGCTCCGTAATTTTTCACCATGAAGGTTTTTCACTCATCTGACGATCAGGTTAGTGCGTTCCGTTTTCCTATCCCGCCTTTCCGGGATACTAACCCTAAGACCTGGTTTAACCAGCTAGAGTCCATTTTTTCGTTACATGGCGTTAACTCTGAAAGCGTCAAATTTCACTGCGTTGTCGCCGCGCTTACCCCGCAAGTCGTCGATGACCTCGACTACATCTTAGAACTTCCGGAACATCAGAAAAGTTTCGATGAGCTCAAGGCCGACGTCTTAAAGCGATTTGGCATTTCAGACCATGCTCGCGTCACGCAGCTTCTTAACAAAACCGAGATTGGGGATCGAAAGCCTTCGCAGTTGCTGCACAAGATGCAAGCTCTAGCTAAGCCTCTCGCTGTTGGCGACCCTTTCCTTAAAGAGATATGGCTTCGTTGCCTGCCACGTGACATGCGCAATCCCTTGTATGCAAACGATGCGCCTCTTCCTCAGCTCGCAGATATTGCCGAACGTATTTGGGAATCCAACGCCCAAATATCTCAGGTTCAGTTTACCTCCAGTACAGAGGTAGCAGAACTAAGAGCGCAAGCAGCCGCATTGACCAACCGACTAGAGAAGCTAACACAATCCGGATCCAACCGCCGAAATCGTTTCAGTAGTCGCAGTCCTCCTAGATCACATTCGAAATCTCCCCCTAGGTCAAGCTATTGCTGGTATCACGAGCGATTTGGTCATCAGGCCAGATCGTGTCGCCCGCCTTGTTCCTTCAAGCGCAACATGCAGGGAAACGGGTAGGCCAGCATGTAGGGGCGACGGAGGTTGCTGGCTGCCCCAGTCGCCTTTTCTTTGTCACCGATCGCAGTACGGGAGTGAGCTATCTCGTTGACACCGGCGCAGAGGTCGGCGTTATCCCACGTGATTCTAATGATGTCGAACAGGCGACCGGTTCATTGCGCGCAGCAAACGGCACCACCATTCGCTTGTATGGTCAACGCTCGCGCACGCTTAATTTAAACCTACGACGTTCATTTAAATGGATCTTCCTCGTCGCAGATGTCCAGACGCCAATTCTTGGCCTTGACTTTCAGCAGCACTTCGATTTACTTGTCGACGCGAACCAACGCCGTCTGATCGATTGTCAAACAAACCTGGCAGTTATAGGTACTTTGACCGACATAGAGTCAATCAGTCCTGTATACGCCAATTTGTCAAGCTCGCCTGTCGGTCAGATGCTTAATACTAAGTTCCCCCAAGTCTTTCGTGCAATGACACCGTTTTCATCCGCCACTGATGTTGCGAAACATTACATCGTTACGAAATGTCCGCCTGTTTTTGCCAAAGCCAGGCGAATGACCCCTGACACGTTGAGAATTGCTCGCGCAGAATTCGAGCACATGCTTGAACTAGGCATCGTTCGCCCGTCCCTGGGCGTCGCCGCTCCACATAGTGCTCTAAAGGTCAGGAGACTGGCGTTCATGTGGTGATTACCGCGCGCTCAATAACGTTACTGTTCCCGACCGATATCCGATTCCTCACATTCAGGACATCACGGCAAGTCTGCGCGGCACCCGTGTTTTCTCGAAAAGCGATCTGGTTCGCGCGTATCACCAGATTCCAGTCGCTGAGGAAGATATACCGAAGACTGCCGTAATCACGCCGTTCGAGCTGTTCGAATTTTTGCGTATGCCGTTCGGTCTTCGCAACGCAGCCAAGACTTTTCAACGACTCATCGATTCAGTCACTGGAGGTCTAAATTTCGTTTATGCATACATCGACGATATCCTAGTTGCCAGCGCTTCTAAAGCACAGCATGCAGAACAGCTCAAAATACTTTTCGATAGGCTGGCCGCTAATAGCATCACTGTCAACCCTGACAAATGCATATTTCAGCAGCCTTCCGTCGAATTCCTCGGCCACCATATTGATCAGTATGGTGTACGGCCTCTAGACGATAGAGTCCGCGCCATCAGAGACTTCCCGGTTCCGACTACGTCAGCCGCTATTCGCCGTTTTAACGGCATGCTCAACTATTATCGACCTTTTCTTCCACACTGTGCCAATTTGCTAAGTCCACTAACCGACCTACTTCGTGGACGTAAAAACGACCAGGTGGAATTGACTGCTGCTGCTGCCGAAGCGTTCAAGGCCAGCAAAGAAGCCTTAGCTAAAGCCGTTATGCTTCATCACATCGATCCGAAAGCTCGGCTCAGTGTTACTGTCGACGCATCGGACACCGCCATTGGCGCTGTCCTACAGCAACATACAAATGGAGGCTGGAAACCTCTTGCTTTCTACTCTAGACGCCTACAACCTGCAGAATTTAAGTACAGCTCGTTCAGTCGCGAACTGCTAACCGTTTACTCTACCGTTCGACATTTCCGACACGTCCTCGAAGGTAACACTTTCATTATCTTCACCGATCACAGGCCGCTTACCTACGCATTCCGAAATCAATCAGCTCGACACTCACCACGTGAGATTCGTCAGCTGGATTTCATTGCCCAATTCTCGACTGATATCCGACACATTTCTGGTCAACAAAACGTCGTCGCTGATGCTCTTTCAAGAGTATCTGCCATTGCCCCTGCCGGGCAGGCAACCGATTTGTCTGCTATGGCTGCCGCGCAGTCAAACGACCAAACCTTTCCGGAAATTCGCGCTTCTTTGAAAATATCCCCGCACCCTCTGCCGTCATCTGATGGTACCATTTTATGCAACACATCTACCGGACGACCTCGACCCGTCGTTCCAGAAACTTTTCGCCGTATCGTTTTCGACACCCTCCACAATATCGCCCACCCAGACATTAAAGCTACTGCTAAGCTTGTCTCTGAGAGATACGTTTGTCCGGGGATGCGACGCGACCTTATGCGCTAGGCACGCAGCTCTCTCACCTGCCAGCAAGCAAAGATTCAGCGGCACGGGTCCGCTCCGCTTGGTCGCTTTCCGTCCGTTTCAGCGCGATTTGCCCATGTCCATCTCGATATAGTGGGACCTCTGGTCCCGTCCAAAGGAATGGTCTACATTTTGACCATGATCGATCGTTGCACCCGTTGGCCCGAAGCCGTTCCCATCCCTGAAGCAGCTGCGGAAACCGTAACACGCGCTTTTGTACAGCGCTGGGTTGCTTCACACGGCTGCCCAGGCACAGTGGCTACAGACCGCCGTCTGCAATTCGAACCTACGACCTTTAACGATCTCCTTAAACTCATTGGATGCCAACGCATTCGCACGACCGCCTATCATCCGCAAGCGAACGGCATGGTGGAACGTTTCCACCGACAGTTGAAAGCCTCACTTAGCGCCACCAATGCGCTGAGTTGGACTGAGTTGCTGCCTATGATCCTCCTTGGGATCCGATCAGCCCTAAAGGCCGATCTACGTACGTCTAGCGCTGAGTTAGTATATGGACAACCACTGCGGTTACCTGGTGAGTTCATCTCCGTTAGTCCCAGAATTGCCCGTTACGACGCAAATTATACACGTCAGCTAGCCACGAGCATGCGTCAGTACATGCTTCCCGATGTTAGAGAACAACAACGTAAATCTTTTGTTCCACAAGATCTGCAGCATTGTCCGTTCGTTTTTCTTCGCCTTGTTGGTCTCCGCAGACCACTGGAGCGACCTTACGAAGGTCCTTTCAAGGTCCTGCAGCGTAAGGACCGAGACTTTATCATCGACCGTCACGGTAAACGAAAAGCCGTTACGATTGACCGTCTCAAGATTGCCCACGTGGAACCTGAGCTCAATGAAAACCCTTGCTCGTCTTCTGAAGAATCAACCTAGCCTATGATGGAAGACTCGCATGCTTCCAATATCCCTGCACCCAAGCATCACTTTCCAACCAAGCCATCCACTTCAGCTCCGCCGCTTCCCATCGAATCAACCGCCACGTCTTCAGCAGTTCCTCCAATTTTGCGATCCGATAGGACGTCTAAGACGACGCCTTCCTCTGATTCGAACAAGTCGACTAGGTCGGGTAGGCGCGTTCATTGGCCGGCTCGATTAAGGGATTAACGTTCCTTTCACTTTTCTTATTGCTTTTCTTTTACCTTTTGACCAACAACGTACGAACCCACCAAAGCTTTTGAAAACACCAAAAACACCGACAAAAGTTTTGTTTGAAAACCCAGAAAGAACGTAAAATGTTCTGAAAACCCAAAAAGAACAAAGCGTTTTGAAAACACAAAAAGAGCTGCGTTTTTCCTGACGCCTACCTCAGCTGGTAAGCGTCAATCTTGCTTTTGCCTTCGCCTCCACCGTCACTGCTCTTGTTTCCGTTTATCTTCTATGTATGAACCGGAGGAGATGACGAGCCCGAAGCGAACAGTTAACCTTCACGAACTCGCGAACATTTAACGCTTACGTACTTCCCCCATTTTGTGTTTTTGGCACCGTTAGGGAGGACACGGGTGGGAGCCAGCTAGGGTCCGATGGCCTGGTTCTCCCCCGGCCGCTGCATCAAGTTTCACTATCTGGGCTCGCAGAAGGCTGGCCCGCGACGGACAGTCCTCACGTAGATCGAAGGGTCACCCACGGTTTCCCTTCTAGGAGGGGGCTGTGTAGCGACCCTGAGATTCTCCGTATGACTGTGTAAACTATTCTAAAATATCCAAATTATAGCATTCTGATGTATTAGGGAACCATTCGGTTTGCCTGTTGGAACGTTGTTCCCGTTTGTTAGAAACACGAAAGCGATCTCCGCCTTTGGCGCGCGGCTCGACTGCGAACGACGCTCCGTCTACGCTCTCGACGCCAACGACATTCTCCCCAGCTAGCTCTCTCCGGGTGCCCTACTTTTAGCATTAGCTAACGCTCCTCCCGTCCAATAAACTTCTTCCCTACCTTACTTTTGTGTCTTCCACCCACTAAATTTGGTTGGTCGTATAGTCGCGTACTGGATATATAGGGCACGATCCACGCGCTATAATGGACACGCCCAGCCAATGGTGAAAGTAACCATAATATTGTGGCTTTCCGGTGAATCCAAATACACCAAGAGTTCATCCTCATCATCATTGTTACGTCAAAAATGAACGTTGAATAACGCGTAGCATTGAAACCGAAATAATAAAAAGGCGGATAAAAACACCACGAAACAAGTAAAATATATACAGTTGATAATTGGGACATACTTCCATTAATGTTAGAAGTTTGTGAGTAGGGTAAAGTGTGTAGAAAGGAGAAGTCACAATTAAAATTCACGCACAATAATATGCCTCGACGGGGAGTCGAACCCCGGTCCACGAAATTCCGGTCCGCTGCTCTACCACCTGAGCTACGAAGGGCTGACGATTAGGTGCGCAAATTTTAACACATCACTTCTGCTTGGTGCGCGACGTATTGCCAATGGGCTCACAGTACCTGTCCTGATGTTGCAGATTGGCTCACTCACACGTCACTTCCCAATGGACCGAAGTGCTTTTCCTTAAAATTTGCAATGGGCGGTGGTAGATTAATTTGGAATGTTGTTAGCAGGGTGAAGTTTGTAGAAAGGAGAAGTCACGATTAAAATTCACGCACAATAATATGTCTCGAAAAGGAGTCGAACCCCGGTCCACGAATTTCCGGTCCGCTGCACAACCACCTGAGCTACCGAGGGCTGACGAATAGGTGCGAAAATTTTAACACATCACTTCTGCTTGGTGCGCGACGTATTGCCAATGGGCTCAAAGTAACTGTCCTGATGTTGCAGATTGGCTCACTCACACGTCACTTCCCAATGGACCGAAGTACCTGTCCTTCAAATGCTCCAGGCGCGATATTACATTTCTTTTGGAAGTTTGTGAGTAGGGTAAAGTGTGTAGAAAGGAGAAATCACGATAAAAATTCACGCACAATAATATGCCTCGACGGGGAGTCGAACCCCGGTCCACGAATTTCCGGTCCGCTGCTCTACCACCTGAGCTACCGAGGGCTGACGATTAGGTGCGCAAATTTTAACACATGACTTCTGCTTGGTGCGCGACGTATTGCCAATGGGCTCACAGTACCTGTCCTGATGTTGCAGATTGGCTCACTCACACGTCACTTCCCAATAAACCGAAGTACCTGTCCTTCAAATGTCCAAGGGGCGATGGTAGATTAATGGTGGAAGTTTGTGAGTAGCGTAAATTTGTAGAAAGTAGAAGTCACGATTAAAATTTACGCACAATAATATGCCTCGACGGGGAGTCGAACCCCGGTCCACGAAATTCCGGTCCGCTGCTCTACCACCTGAGCTACCGAGGGCTGACGATTAGGTGCGCAAATTTTAACACATCACTTCTGCTTGGTGCGCGACGTATTGCCAATGGGCTCACAGTACCTGTCCTGATGTTGCAGATTGGCTCACTCACACGTCACTTCCCAATGGACCGAAGTATCTGTCCTTCAAATGTCAAGGGGCGATGGTAGATTAATGTTGGAAGTTTGTGAGTAGGGTAAAGTTTGTAGAAAGTAGAAGTCACTATTTAATTTTACGTACAATAATATGCCTCGACGGGGAGTCGAACCCCGGTCCACGAATTTCCGGTCCGATGCTCTACCACCTGAGCTACCGAGGGCTGACCATTAGGTGCGCAAATTTTAACACATCACTTCTGCTTGGTGCGCGACGTATTGCCAATGGGCTCACAGTACCTGTCCTGATGTTGCAGATTGGCTCACTCACACGTCACTTCCCAATGGACCGAAGTACCTGTCCTTCAAATGTCCAAGGGGCGATGGTAGATTAATGTTGGAAGTTTGTGAGTAGTGTAAAGTTTGAAGAAAGTAGAAGCCACGATTAAAATTCACGCACAATAATATGCCTCGACGGGGAGTCGAACCCCGGTCCACGAATTTCCGGTCCGCTGCTCTACCACCTGAGCTACCGAGGGCTGACGATTAGGTGCGCAAATTTTAACACATGTCTTCTGCTTGGTGCGCGACGTATTGCCAATGGGCTCACAGTACCTGTCCTGATGTTGCAGATTGGCTCACTCACACGTCACTTCCCAATGGACCGAAGTACCTGTCCTTCAAATGTCCAAGGGGCGATGGTAGATTAATGTTGGAAGTTTGTGAGTAGGGTAAAGTTTGTAGAAAGTAGAAGTCACGATTAAAATTCACGCACAATAATATGCCTCGACGGGGAGTCGAACCCCGGTCCACGAATTTCCGGTCCGTTGCTCTACCACCTGAGCTACCGAGGGCTGACGATTAGGTGCGCAAATTTTAACACATCACTTCTGCTTGGTGCGCGACGCATTGTCAATGGGCTCACAGTACCTGTCCTGTTGTTGCAGATTGGCTCACTCACACGTCACTTCCCAATGGACCGAAGTACCTGTCCTTCAAATGTCCAAGGGGCGAAGGTAGATCAATGTTGGGAGTTTGTGTGTAGGTAAATAGTGAAGAAATTGGAAGACACCATTAAAATCCACGCACAATAATATGCCTCGACGGGGAGTCGAACCCCGGTCCACGAAATTGCGGTCTGCTGCTCTACCACATGATCTACCGAGGGCTGACGAATAGGCGCGCAAAGTTTAACACATCACTTCTGCTTGGTGCGCGACGTATTGCCAATGGGCTTACAGTACCTGTCCTGATGTTGCAGATTGGCTCACTCATACGTCACTTCCCAATGGACCGAATTACCTATCCTTCAAATATTAAAGGAGCGATGATAGATTAATGTCAGTTGTTTTTTATTAGGTAAAGTTGTAGAAAGGAGAAGCCACGATTAAAATTCACGCACAATAATATGCCTCGACTGGGGTCGAACACCAGTCCACGAAATTCCGGTCCGCTGCACTGCCACCTGAGCTACCGAGGGCTGACGATTAGGTGCGCAAATTTTAACACATCACTTCTGCTTGGTGCGCGACGTATTGCCAATGGGCTCACAGTACCTGTCCTGATGTTGCAGATTGGCTCACTCACACGTCACTTCCCAATGGACCGAAGTACCTGTCCTTCAAATATCCAAGTGTCGATGGTAGAATAATGTTGTATGTTGTGAGTAAGGTAAAGTTTGTAGAAAGGGGAAGTCACGATTAAATTTCACGCAAAATAATGTGCCTCCACGGGGAGTCGAACCCCGGTCCACGAAATTCCGGTCCGCTGCTCTACCACCTGAGCTACCGAGGGCTGACCATTAGGTGCGCAAATTTTAACACATCACTTCTGCTTGGTGCGCGACGTATTGCCAATGAGCTCACAGTACCTGTCCTGATGTTGCAGATTGGCTCACTCACACGTCACTTCCCAATGGACCGAAGTACCTGTCCTTCAAATGTCCAAGGGGCGATGGAAGAATAATGTTGTAAGTTGGAAGTAGGGTAAAGTTTGTAGAAAAAATAAGTCACGATTATTTTATTCGCACAAACTTATCCCTCGACGGGGAGTCGCACCAAGGTTCACGAATTTCCGGTCCCATGCTCTACCACCTGAGCTACCGAGGGCTGACCATTAGGTGCGCAAATTTTAACACATCACTTCTGCTTGGTGCGCGACGTATTGCCAATGGGCTCACAGTACCTGTCCTGATGTTGCAGATTGGCTCATTCACGTGTCACATCCCAATGGACCGAAGTACCTGTCCTTCAAATATCCAAGGGTCGATGGTAAAATAATGCTGTATGTTGTGAGTAGGGTAAAGTTTGTAGAAAGGAGAAGTCACGATTATATTATACGCACAAACTTATTCCTCGACGGGAAGTCGAACCAGGGTTCACGAATTTCCGGTCCCATGCTCTACCGCCTGAGCTACCGAGGGCTGACGATTAGGTGCGCAAATTTTAACACATCACTTCTGCTTGGTGCGCGACGTATTGCCAATGGGCTCACAGTACCTGTCCTGATGTTGCAGATTGGCTCACTCACACGTCACTTCCCAATGGACCAAAGTACCTGTCCTTCAAATTTCCAAGGGGCGATGGTAGATTAATGTTGGAAGATTGTGAGTAGGTTAAGGTTGTGGAAAAGAGGAGTCACGATTAAAATTCACGCACAATATTATGCCTCGACTGGGAGTCGAACCCCGGTCCACGAATTTCCGGTCCGCTGCTCTACCACCTGAGCTACCGAGGGCTGACGATTAGGTGGGCTAATTTTAACACATGACTTCTGCTTGGTGCGCGACGTATTGCCAATGGGCTCACAGTACCTGTCCTGATGTTGCAGATTGGCTCACTCACACGTCACTTCCCAATGGACCGAAGTACCTGTCCTTCAAATGTCCAAGGGGCGATGGTAGATTAATGTTGGAAGTTTGTGAGTAGGGTAAAGTTTGTAGAAAGTAGAAGTCACGATTAAATTTCACGCACAATAATATGCCTCGACGGGGAGTCGAACCCCGGTCCACGAATTTCCGGTCCGCTGCACTACCACCTGAGCTACCGAGGGCTGACGATTAGGTGCGCAAATTTTAACACATGACTTCTGCTTGGTGCGCGACGTATTGCCAATGGGCTCACAGTACCTGTCCTGATGTTGCAGATTGGCTCACTCACACGTCACTTCCCAATGGACCGAAGTACCTGTCCTTCAAATGTCCAAGGGCGATGGTAGATTAATGTTGGAAGTTTGTGAGTAGGGTAAAGTTTGTAGAAAGTAGAAGTCACGATTAAATTCACGCACAATAATATGCCTCGACGGAGATTCGAACCCCGGTCAACGAATTTCCGGTCCGCTGCTCTACCACCTGAGCTACCGAGGGCTGACGATTAGGTGCGCAAATTTTAACACATGACTTCTGCTTGGTGCGCGACGTATTGCCAATGGGCTCACAGTACCTGTCCTGATGTTGCAGATTGGCTCACTCACACGTCACTTCCCAATGGACCGAAGTATCTGTCCTTCAAATGTCATGGGGCGATGGTAGATTATGGTTGGAAGTTGGTGAGTAGGGATCTTTTGAAGAAAGGAGTAGTCACGATTAAAATTCACGCACAATAATCTGCCTCGACGGGAGTCCAACCACGGTTCACGAATTTCCGGTCCGATGCGCTACCACCTGAGCTACCGAGGGCTGACCATTAGGTGCGCATATTTTAACACATCACTTCTGCTTCGTGCGCGACGTATTGCCAATTGGCTCACAGTACCTGCCCTGATGTTGGGATTGGCTCAATCACACGTCACATCCCAATGGACCGAAGTACCTGTCCTTCAAATGTCCAAGGGGCGATGGTAGATTAATATTGGAAGTTTGTGGGTATGGTATTGTTGGTAGGAATTAGATGTCACGTTAAAAAATTTAAGCAGAATAATATGCGTCAAAGTTGAGTCGAACCCCGGTCCACGAATTTCCGGTCCGCTGCTTTACCACCTGTTCTACCGAGGTCTTACTATTAAGTGCGCATTTTTAAGACATTTGAAGTTCATTTACTTCGATTCATTTATAATTGTCTTGTGCGTGACCCAATCTGGAACGTCAGGACAGGTACTCTGAGCCGATTGGCAGTACGTCGCGCACGAATCAGAAGTGATGTGTTAAAATCCGCCCACCTTATCATCAGCCCCCCATTACTCGGTTGGTTAAGTAGCGGACTGTAAATTCGTGGACCGTGGTTCGACTCTCAGTCGAAGCTCTTTTTTGCGTGAATTTTATTCGTGTCTTCTACTTTTGACCTACGTACTTCATTTGTTCGTTATCTTGTTGTATGCAAGTTGACAACAAATTGTCAGTAAATGGTAAGACGGAACGAGTTTTCTATGTCGAACAACCAAAGGAACAACTCACCACTTGTAAGTGCTACGAGTACTAAGAATAGTCGCTTTGACCAATCAATGGATTGTCGAATCACAGGGTGAGAGTTTAATGGCACGCATAAACATGGTGTTTGGAGGAGCGACCAGTGAACGGCGGAGGGGCTGCGACACATTCTCCGGGCTGAACGTGTCATTTTCGTCGAAGAGTAGGGTTGGAGATCCAATATCGTCGGTAGCCGCACACTCACGGAACCAGTGCCGGGGTTTAGCATGCACACACAGACACACCTACAACTCTAACATTGGGAATGTAAGGAGGCGCACGTGAACGCTGGTTGATATCCATCAACGATCGGCCGCGTGTAGACTAGACCAAGAAGCGAAGAGTAGAAGAATTTCATGGGTAGATAAGCGCGTTACACTGCCTCCGAAATTCTGCTGCGATTGACGTCTCGTACGTCCCCGACTCCACTCTGGCTCTCGGTCCTACAGCTGCCTACAGTAGGGCTCCTTAGAAAAACAGAAGGGAAAGCCACGCAACCACACAATAGCGCCTTGGCAGGAGCCGTTTTCCATGACTCCTACCAAGCGCCGTTCGTAGGCGTCTTTGGGCATCGAAGCGCTTGGGTGAAAGCCGTTTTCCATGACTGCCACCCTGCACTCCAAGCCAGACTTAAGCGCCGCTACTCATCGCCCTCCAGGCGGCACACTTTTCTGACATCTCTTTTTAATATACCTCAGTTCGTTCTAATGTACACCGTCCTTACTAAACCGTCATTGCTGACTTCACAACTCACGACTAGACCCAGCGGCCAACAACTCCTTGGTAGTTTCTTGGAAGCCACCAACACTAATTCGTCTTTTTCTACAGACTTGGTCGGAAGCTGCCACTTCTGTTGAGATTATAACGTTGTTATGTATTCTTTTAACCATCTCTTCCAGAATCCCGTGGCTACGTGGGCTACTTGCTTCCAGCGCTTAGTATACCTGTCTCTGATGTCGATGTCTGGTAGCTGCAAGGTTTCGCATCGTATGAGAAGTAGGCTGTTCAGGGTTAATGGAGGAGCATCTTGGCTATCGGAGGTGGGTGGGACTAGCGGGCGATGAATTAGAATCCGTTCTACCTTGACGAATACAGTGGCTAGGGGTTATCAGTAAGGCGTTGCTCGTTGCATACGCCGTACAATATTTTCCCTACAGAGCGGATAATTCTTTTCCACACCCAGCCCCTGTGATTTGCAAATGGTGGATTGAAATGCCATTGCACACCACGAAGGCATAGCTCTCCGTCAATCCGTTTTTGAGCCCATTTTTAACACCATCAAGTAATTCCCTAACCACCCCGAGGAAATTCGTTTCGTTGTCACTATATGCTTCTGTTGGGCAGTCCCGTCTGCCGACGAAAAGGATGAAAACCGTAATGAATGCATCAGTCGAGAGGTCGTGGGCTGCTTCCAAGTGCACTGCCCTGGTTTGCAGGCAATTGAGTATGCACCCAAAGCGCTTTACCACAGCCCTTCCTCGCTTTACAACAATAGGGCCAGAGTAATCCACACCCACACTCTTGAAAGGAAACCAACCAATTTCCGCCCTGACACGGGGTAATGGTGCCACCTGTTGCTGGCACGGAGTAACGGTGCGCTTCCAGCAGCGGATGCAGCTTCCGACCACTCGCTTCACTGTTTTAGCTCCATGCAGTATCCAGTACTTGGTGCGGATAGCACTCAGTACGTGATGCACTCCACCGTGGCATTCTGAGACGTGGAAATGACGCACCAGCGCCTCGACAACTGGGTGCCTACTGGGAAGGATAGCAGGGTGCTTCAAACTCTCCTCTTAGTCCGTGTAGTGCTACCGCTCTCCGACGCAGATAATTCCTTCGATCAGAGTTGGGTACAGGCGACGGATTGGGTTTCGTTTTTTCCATGAGTGACTAAGGTGGGTCGATTGATTGCTGCACGCTTTAAGGTTTGTCAGTTCCTTGCTGAACGTCTCGCGTTGCACCATGCGCGGGATGTCTTTCCTGGCATCTTCTATCTCGGAAACTAACAGCGGACCTCTAGCAAATACCCGATGCGCATTGTGACCGGCTAGTAATCAGCATTTAAAACGAACCAGCTAAGCGACTGCCTTCAGTAATTTGGCCCAACTCGAAAAATACGTCAGCAGTGTGTCCGCGGGTTTTGTTGATGCGGCATCTATGGAACTACTTGGCTTTTTTCATTCCAAATTTGCCATGCTTTCCGTTGGGGTATACCCGTCTACCCAGGAGAAGTCGGTTTGCAGGAGAAAATCCGGTCCTTCTACCCACGCCCTCCATTTGCTTAACTTCAGGGTTCCCCACGAGGTCAAGTCTGCTGCGTTATCCTTCGACCGAACGTGGTTCCATTGCGTTGGTTCAGACAGCTGTTGTATGGCGGCAATTCGGTTAGCGACAAACGTACTGAATCTTGTCCACTTATTATAGATGTAGTGCAGCAAATTTGCGAGTCGGTCCAATACCGTGTAACTTGTGGTCTCATACTATCTGCGAGCATCTGATTAACTTTCGCTGCCAACACTGTAGCTCCAAGTTCTAACCGGGGTATAGATGTTGCCTTCAATGGAGCAACTCTGGATTTTGCAAGCAAGAGATAGCAATAAGGCCGACCCAACGCATGGGTAGATAAGCGTGTTACAATCAGCATCAGCATCATCTTCATCATCGTCGTCATCATCATCATCATCATTATCATCATCATAATCATCATCACCATCATCATCATCCTCATCATCATCATACACGTTAGCTAGAGGTGGGGAACACATCAGCTAGTGTGACGCAATGCACAGAAAAAAGAAGAGAAAAAAAGAATTCAACTGGGGCAAGCCGGCTGAGCTACCGGTAACGGATAGGCATCGTTCCGGTAAGCTATCAGCCGGCTACTATGCATTAAAAAAATTACTTTGCAAAATTATATAAGGTTAAATAATGAGACCGTGGTTGGATGGGGAGGCTAAGAGGGATGGGGTGGGACAAAATACTCACAGCACGAACGCCACTGAGGTCGACTCCTAGCCATATCAGCAAGTGTGTCCAACCAAACGTGTTCATCGTCTTTCAGACCTCAACCACGGAGCCGAGACGCTGCAACCGAGGCCAGCTCCGAAGTGAGGGCCTTCATTCCTCTCGACCAAGTCATCGCTTAGCCACTCCTCCTCTTCTTCCATCCACACCCCCGGCCCGCAAACAACGCACGTCGCGGGAGTTGGTGGGCTGGCATGCGTGACACGTGGCCGAGCCATCGGAGCCTGGTGAGTGAAATAACGGTGCTGAGCGGTTCAGTTCCTTTTCCTGTGCCATAAACAAGGCGTCGGACACGAGCGTTGCTCACGCGGTGTTCCCACCAAATGTGAGCTAAATTACGAAGGCACCGGTGATCGAACGTAACTAGCCTCTTCAGGTCCGCTGATTTAAGCGACCAAGTTTCACAACAGTAGGGTCGAACGTACTGCTGCATTGTACACTCTACTTTTCAGGGCAAGAGTGATGTCGCGCAGGCGCCATAAGTGACGAAAGTTAGCAAACGCGCCCCGAGATTTTGCTATACGGTTCGTGATTTCATCTTCAATCCCACGGGCGCTGATACAACTTCCCAGGTAGTTGAACTTTTGAACGACTTCTAGCCGATTCCCACCAACGACGAGGAGTACCCATTTAAAAGGTCAGCGTAGGTCAAGCTTGAGTGTACGCAAGCGCTGACCATACACATCAACGATGGTTTCGTTGGATGCGCAATGAGCTAGTCACCTCAGCCACGTCAGTGAGACCACGTGGGATAGTGCTAACTTCTGCGCCTGTGTCAACGAGGTAGCGTAGTCCCGTTTTCCGGTCGGTAATGAATAAAAGGTGACGGTGGTGACCAGCGACGTCCGTTGCCCTTACGTGCTGGTCGGTCGGTTTCTCTGTGCCTGGCGCTTAAACGAACAAGGGGAACGGCACGATCTGGCTTGCCGACCAACTCCCTTGTGGTACCAGTAATAAGATGATCTGGGCGGGGACTTCGAAGAGGATCGTGAATGAGCTCGGCTTCCAGGACGAGATCGGCGATTAGATACGGAAAATGAATGAGTCGTTGGTTAAACTCGGTCTTCTGCGCCCTGAATTCCACTAACCCAGCATTAGAGATCTAGTGGACTTGAGAAACTTGGATGTGATACTCTCAGATACGGTCGGCGGTGTCAGTGGAGCATCACCACTAGCACAAAGTAGGTGACCCATTTCATGGGGTAATCGTTGCAACCACATCTCCCTGAGAAAATCATTGTCTACAGTGGTGGGTTTCGTCAGGCTTTGTATTTTTCTTAACAATTGAGATGACTTAATGTCACCGAGTTCAGTTTCGCTCAAGACTTTGTATCGCCGTCAGTTAGACAAGCCTGTTTTTTCAGAACTGCGAGTTTAATCGTTTCATAATTTTGCTGATCGTCAGGCAGACTTAGGATGTAATCGAGGTCGTCGATAACAGGCGGAGGAAACGTGGTTACAACATGGTGGAACTTACTGTAATCGCACTTAATACGATGTAAAAGGAAATGGGATTCTAGCTGCGTGAACCAAGCCTTAGGATTAGTCTCGCGAAAAGGATGTGTACGGAGACTAATGGTACTAACCTGGGCGTCAGAATCTGGATTCATAACCTTCATGGCGAAAACCATGGAGCCAACAGAATCGAAACCCGAAATTAAAATTATAGAAAATAAGAGAAGTAGACGCAAAATATGATCGAGTCTGGAAAGAAAAAGTAGTAAAACATTCATCAAGTATAAGTTAAGCAACAATAATAGCGCGACAGTCGTGAACTATATATCAGAAACTCCGATTTGAACGGCCAACCAAATGCTTGTAGCAGAACACCGAGAAATAAGCTAAAAAATGTTTATTGGACGGTTGCTAAGTCCTAAGGCTAAAATTAAGGTACCGAGAGGTAAGCAGTTAAGGATGCTGAGTGTGATGGGTAGCCAACGTTTGCTTTCGAAGTCCGCGGCTAAAGTCCGGATGTTGTCGGCGTGTCTCAAACAAAACGTGCATCATTCGAACATGCAAACCACCTACTTCCCTAATATATAAGAAAACTATGATTTCATAATATTGTAGATTGATTTACGCAACAAGCGGGGGATCTCCATGTCACTAAAGATCATTTTCCCGCATGACTTCTGAGAGATTCAGACTCCTTTTTACTTCCATGTGCGCCCTATGCTCGAATATGATTCACCTGCGGTTTATCTTCTTAGAAACACCGAAGGTGTTCTCACAGAGAGAATTCAACGGCGATGATCGAAATCGGTCTCGGCGATCCAAAATCTGCCCTACACCCAACGACTTGAAGCGATGGACATGTTCTCTTTGGATTATCGTCGTCGCGGTGGCGACCTGATATACCCCACAATCCGTAGGATGATAGGAAACGAACTGTACTTCTTTCAACTCAGTTGATAGTTCCATACAAGGTCACTCCTGGAAACTGTTTAAGCCGAAGAGGCGCCGAGTCCATTCAGATTTTACTTTGCCTATGCGTATGGTGAAGGACTGGAACAATTTGCCTGAGCCAGTCGTCAGCTCATAGTGTGAGGAGTTTTAAACGACCGTTGGACTCCTATCTGCTGCGTAAGCAAGGATGGTGTTGGTTCCGCTGGGATCGTGATGGTCCCCTGTGGAACGACGTTTGCAAGGATCCGCGATATCCCTGCATTAAAGCTGAAGTGGGGGAGCCGGCAAAGGGTCTTCTGTTCACTACCATTCCAATGAACTCCTCTACATGCTTCGACTTAAGACTTTGAAGCTGGTCCCCATGGAGTACCGCCGCCATCGCGGAGATCTTTACACCAGACGCATCCTAAGGGGAAAGCTTGGAAAGGAGCTGCAGCAGTTCTTCCATCTCAGTGTGGGCATCTCGACACGAAGCCAGAAATGGAAATGATTTAAAAAAAGAATACTTCGAGCCTGTCCGCAAGCTGCTCTATCTTCCAGGGTGATAAATGATGGGAACAGTCTGCCGAAACACATTGACTCGCATGCGAAGTAAAGTTGCAAGCGATTGCTAGACATCCATCTAACACACATGGCAGGGTCTTTCTGGTCTTACTTTAAAGGCGACGGTCTCCGAAGGAGTAACGTTTCCCGACAGCAAGCACCTACCTTGTGATGCTTCGGAATCGATGGAGCTGACAAGGGATTTTCCTCCTACTCTTAATATTCCAATGTATTCCAATGTAAACCCGCCTGACAGGGACTGCTGAGCAGGAAAATGTGCCTTATCGGCACCATTGGACACACAAGAGTCCATAATGGGAGTCTCAAAGGACGGCATGTATTTTTGAATAAATGACACCCGACAAAGAAGAAGAAAGCTTATCAGCTTATACACAATGGTCGGTGATAAGCAAGTGACTGGGAGGTTCCTGTAGCGGACAGCTGGCTACTGTGCCTTGGTGAAGGAAAAACAAAGAATACTTTGGGATAAGGGCTGTTAATGTGAAGAAAACGACTATGGGTTGCAACACTGACATGGGTTTTCATGAGTAGAATGATAGTTTGAATGCAACACAAGTGAGTTGGCGGACTCAGTCGCTGTCAAGGCCGTCGATGATACCGCTGCTTTCCATGCTGTCTACCTTCAGCGTGTGTACCGCACCGTTGAGAAGTTCAAAAGTTAAGGGTTAAGAATTCTTTTCGGTAAGCTTTCGTCAGACCCAAACGCTTCTCGCAAGGCTTCCGAAAGCAGATCTTGTCTATTGCCGAGGCTATTTACATCTAGCTAAATCCGGAATTAGGTGTACAGAAAAGATTCATACGGTCGATACTACCACCGTGGCCGACTGACACGGTTAATTAATTCCCATTTGTGACCTTATCTATTTACTTTAGGCTGCTGAAGCTTATGTAGTAATTTTCCTTTGGTGCACTTTTGTTGCCATCTGTAGTTTGCTTTAGTCATCGATGTTGATCTTGCAAACACCTTAGAAAGCAATCCCGGCCCGATTTGACGCTTACTCCACACAAGCAGCGTTATGTGAACGTTTGGTTATGACGAGAGTTTACTGAAAAGAATTATTAACCCTTAACTGATTTCTAGTCTTGATTCATTTGAATGCAATGTGAATATTTGCTTTGCTGCAGAACAGCATTGTAGTTCGAAAGGAACTGAAAGCGCTTGCAACTGCGAACTGCATCATGTTGTTTTCAAATCAGATGCCCAGGATATTTGAACGGTGTCGGTCTCAGCTATCACACAAGGCGATGGCCTAGCTTTATCCTTCATCGCATAAAGTCCGCGGCCCAGCTCATCGGATACCAACTGCTACTAGCTTGGTAAGGCCTGCTACGGGTGCACTGGAAAGATAAGCAAACCTGCTCGTTAGGACTAAGAGGTGCGTCGTAATTAATGTCATTTACCAAGTCAAGTGACTTAGCAAAATCAAGATATAAAATGGACGGCTGCTGACTGTTAATGTACCTAGTGGGAAGGCCCAAGAACTGATGTAGTGGCACTTGCAGTGTTAAGTCCAGCAGTTCTGTACCAAACGATTCCAGTGCCGAACTGCATGATAGATCATCCCAACAAACTTCTGGGAGGTTGAAGTCTCCCAGCACCAGACACTTGTTCGCAATGTGGATGCATATTAACTAAATGGTTCCATTGGTGGTGCTCAGAGGGCTTCTATACATTAACACGACCGTAACCTGAACCGCGGAAGCACAACCCAAGACTGCGAGAGCTTCAGCAGATTTGTCGAGTGACTGAAATAAGCTGGTTTTAATACGTCGATGTGATAACACACAGAAAGCGCTACACCACCCATTGACGGTCAACGAAGCGGTCAGCGTGGAACAGTGCGCAGCCAGGCAGATATACTTCGCCATCTGTGATTTCCTCAGACAGCCACGTTTCAATGAAAGCAATTATATCTGGACGAGATTTGCTTACTAGCAGACCCACTGCACACAACTTGTTCCTCAGACAACGTAGGTTACCAAGTACTACTTGGGGGACCGGCGCGCACAGCCGTGGGTCGTGCGCAAGTAGCATATGTTCTGGCAGTGCGGAAAAGGACCGCCGGATGACCACCTAAAAACCCACCAATCGGAGACCTTGCTCGCTAGCTACACGCCGGGCTGCTAGATCTATGATGCCTTCCTTTAACTTATCCGCTAACGGAAGATCTGGTTGCACACTAACGTTGGTACCTTTGAGCTTGAAGGCAAATCGCAGTAAGGCCCTGCGCTCTTCTAGGATGGAGAGAACCACATTAAGCACACGTGGTGGTGGACTTGGTTAATCAACCTGGACGTTCCCCAACCTGATGGGATTCTTGACAGTAACGTCAGGGAAACCTGTTGGTAAAACCCTGGTCACGCAAACTTTATGACGATCAAGATAATCAAGCCTGCGCTCGGTAGTAAGAGCGGCAATGGATTCAATGAAGTTTCTGAAAATCACACTGCTATCTGTGTAAGAATCGTCCCGACGAGGTGTATTTACTCCACAGGCTTAATCAGCCGCTCCACATGGTTTTTTAACAGGAATCGGTAGGACCGAGGACGAAGGCACCTCATAACTTACTGAGGAAATTGCAGCACCTGGTGGTGTTTTCAGCTAAAGCGCTTGCATCTTGAGCGTCTTATCACCTTGCGTTTTGGGAGCGAAGGGTTTGCACGCTTTACTTGCCCTCTTACGCTTATTCTGTACTGGCCAAGGAGCCTGTGACTCGCCCTCCATTTGGGGAGGGTTATCAACGCCGTCGGGGGCATCTGTGTCAGTTAGATCCATGTGAACTGCAGAGTCCTGCAGGACGAACGTCTCAGCAACGAATGGACTGTCAGCAAAGTAGTGTCCGTTACAGCATCTGCATTCGCAATATTCAGTGACTTCATAATGAAATCCACTTTGGCGTTAAGCGAGACACGATAGACAGGCTCGGTTAACGCTTTCTCAACTACTGTGAACCTGGATGCAAGTGCTTTGAACGCAGCACAGGTGAAAGTCAGCAGCTTTGCTTTCTGAGCGCAGCAATCAGCCCAGCAAAACAGGTTTTCACTGGACGGCGTCATATTGTACTGATTCCCTCGGAGGCCAGTACAACTTTTGTGATACCAGCGAAGCAAATATCACAACGCATAACACCGGATGCATCCGTACCCAGCTTTGAACAAACAGAATTGGCGCAAGCTATCTTTGACTCATCAAACGAGGACGCAGGGGGTTCATCCTAATCGGCTGTTATCGAGACGACCAGGTTTATGTGGAAAACAGCAGAATTACAATAGACGTAGACAACCGTACAACAACCACAATTAAAAGGCAAAACAGGGCGTAACACAAGATTAAAAAGAAAAAAACAACCGCAAAAATTACCAGTAAACGTCAAGGTGATGCTCTGTCCTGTATGACTTTAACTGAACCAAGATTTCTTGGATCAGAAGAAATTTGACAATTGTCAACTTTCACTTCGTGCTTATTCAAACCACGGTTTCCACAATGTTTCAACTAAACAGCTCAATCAGTACGGCACAAAAATATTTGAGTTACTTCGTAGGATTCACATCAAACGGTAGTTCTCAGGGAGCTCAGATAGTGGGAACAAAACTGCTCACATCACCCTGAGAATATCGTTGGCTTTTCCACTTCCCTCAATATAGCATTTTCCATTTCGCACTCTGTTTGCATTACTTTCTCAATTGAACGGACATCTCTGGGCCTGGCTTTAATCTAATCTCGGCTGACCAGTCACCTGTTTTCTGTTTATTTCCAGATATCCGAGCCGTTAACAAGCTGGACTCTGAGGTCCCAACACAGTTCTTCTTAACCTGTGACGTTTTGCTCGGCTGGCTAACTGCCTTTTCATATACTTTCGTCCCATGCTGCGTCTTTTCCGATGACACTCATCACTTTTACCCCACGCTTATTGGCGGCCTGGCTTCAGCTTGCTGGCTTATCCGGTCTCGTCGGAAGGGTCTACTGCTTTCTGACCCACCTCGGACTCCTGAAACCTAAGTGCTCTAGGCTCTGCCAGAGTAACATCCTGTAACCCTCACTTCAAATGCATTGTTGGTCATGATTCATCCTTATTATTATATTCCCTTTTCATCCTTAACTTGTCTCTTTATGCAGATGCTTTTTGTTATTATTTAGATCTAAATTATAAGGCTTTCTTTCTATGAGCTGACATGCTATTCTCGTCTTAAGGATCTCCTTCCTCTAGACTAATATGATCCTAATGATCAGAGGTTAACAGACCCAACGGCCGTTCACATCACCCCGAGGCTAATTGCCTTTTCATGCGGCCACCATCGTCCTGAACTACTTTTCTGGTGACACTTTATTCTCACCTAAATTTGGCGGCCTAGCTTCAGCTTGCTGACTTAACTGGTTTTGTCTGAACAGTCTCTTGTTTTCTGACCTCTCTCCGTGTCCTAACAGACCTGATGTTTGTGATGTCATTCACAACTTTCGTGCAACCACAACACAGTGTCGAGACTTGTCCACGGTGTCTTTCTGGGGGTTTACGAGGTCCAACATATCCAGAACGTTAAAGCGAATTCCTGCCAACATACGATATCATAACCCGTAACACTGGTCAACATTTCCCGGAGCTATTTATTCACGCTAATATGGGTAGTCTTCAAAGCCCCTTTTGATGCTGCAAAGACTGCTTTCACACCGGATAAAAACGGAAACTCCATTGTCGCACCGGGTTATTAGGAGTTGTAAGTCGCATCCGGAGCAGGTAGTTAGGGAATGCACAGATTAGGGTTATCAGTGTCGGTAACATCCTCTTGCAGGTCAGGTCAGGTCAAGTCAGATGGACGATAGAGGCTTACGCCTAACGAGCAATTACCAGTTGAAGTAGTAATGAGCATTAATAGGCGATTTTCAAATCAGTTAGCATTTACATCCTGCAGTGTTCGTACAACTACTTATAGATGGGCGAAGTAATATCGACACATTAATGGCTTGAAAACTAATGCAGCTACATAGAACACTAAAGGAGAAGGAGTAGAAAAGAGGAAACAATCAAGGAGTGCTAAAATAAGGGACCACAGCTAACCTGTTGAATTTCTACAGTGACTTTATCACGTGATATACTGAGAGGCTGCTCGGTAGTCGCACACCAAGCAGGGTACTTTAAAGATGACGACGTTGGTTGATTGGTCAGACTGGAGTGAAACAATTGACATCTAGACTCTGCCTTTCTAACCTGGTATACCTTCAAAACGTGTTTTATTGTGCTAAAAAGCTATCAACCGCTTGCCACCGATTCGAATGCTTGTACATACGGTTAACAAAATGTTACAAATTTGGTAAATTAATAAGAAAAAAATATCCACTCCCGTACGTCCAATATTGCACAGCGTGCGCATTGTAATGCTAAAAGCCAACTTTAGTCCGCCTGTTTTCATGGATGCTCTACTTTACTTATTCGTAGTCTTGGAATTCCGTTAACTACATTGGATTTCCGCCAGCTATACCTTAAAAGCCAATCTTTGTGACAAGGTTGTCGGCACGTGCGTCAGTTAATAGTCCGTGGGTTATCTTTTATGCGTCTTCTCGGCGTCCTGTCTAGATGTTGTTAGACGCAAAATTGAACACAGACGAGATATACAGCAAAACGGTTTTGAAATGAATGTAAACTAGTGCCCAATCAATCAGCTGTGCACGCTGTGTTGCTAAAGTGCCAATATGCAACTCGCGTTACTATGTGTCTACGTATGGATGGTGAAACATCCAAGTGTGGATTGCATGCCTTAAACATGCGTAACACTAATGCAATATCGGTAACTAAATTAGAACTTATTCACTACAATTTAGAATATATAAGCCTACTATTTCGGAGCTAATTTATTAAAAATACTTGCCGTGTACTGATAGTCTCGTCCTGGGCTACTTAATTAGTCTCTTTTGTGCCCATAGTTTTATCCTCGGAATTTTAATGCGAAACGGATTATTAATATAATGAAATATGTAGCACTAGGGGTTGTGAGTTTCGTAGCAATTGATACATCCTGGCAGACATATTTAAGTGGCTTCTTTAACAGCGAAGATTTTGCGAAATCATAAGAAAGTTACGCAGAATTATGGTACCTATGAATTATCCTGTTATCCATACATATGGACAGCGAACCCTGCCACTGAAGCGTGCGTTTGGCCACTCACCAAGAAGCAAAAGGAGATGAAGATAGATATCTTTACATGTCCATGGATGTTGTTAAGTAACGTTCTAAATCATTATCGAGGCTGTTTAGTGTGTAAAATCTTTCTGTTTAACTGTAATTTCTGTCAGCGCAAGTGATATTTAGTGCACCATTAATGACGAATAATTCGTCAGTGTGGTGATACGTACTTACAAGTCTGTAATCGATTACCGCGTAACGTTGACGGAATATGCATCCCTTCCGCAAGAGCAGCGAAAACGTGTGCCGTCGTATGAGTGTTATAACGCCCTAAATGACCAGACTTTATTCCCTCAGCAGTCTAAATGTACACATTACGGACAACATTTTGGTCACCCAAAATATTTTCCAAAGCACCCTAAAATTCAGAAACAAAGTTTCATGGTCAAAATATCCTAAACATGAAGCGGAAAATTATCTACTAATTCTATTTACGCAATGCAGTAGCCTTAAAGCAAAACCCTAAATGACTGTGAATGACCAAACCTCGTCCAAACGAAGCCAAATTAGGATTACTTTTAGTCAAACAGCATGCTTTATCTGATGCTATCTCACCATATATCGTGAGTGCGCTGCTGTCGGAGCCTTTATACTGCACCACAATCCTCGGATTAAATGATATTACAGCGCACTTGGGTCCAATTACCTCGGCAATAAATGTGCCGCTGTTGGAGCCTATATACAACCAGCATTAGCCTTGGAGCCGTGTGCTATTACAACCCACTTAGGTCTTACTACCTTGGCACCATATGTGCCACTGATGTAGCCTATATACAACCAGCACGATCCTTGGAGCTGTGTGCTATTACAACCCACCTAGGTCCTATTACACTGGCAGCCAAGGTGCAGCTAGTCCAGTTAATTGTTAAAAAGGTTTATTCCCAAATGAGTTCAGAAACCGCAATAACAACGGTGCATTGTATTTAACAGAAAGCAGCGAGAAAAGATGCAGCGTTGTTCAGTATCTTCGTGCCTTGGACGCGTAGGTCCCATGCAGGGTGTCATTACACAAAGTCGTATTCGTCGGCTGAAATATAATAGTGTGAACGTATAGCCTACTGTCGGGTAATTGAGTGAGTTTTTATCTAAACAAGTTTGTCCCTTCTCAGCGTTTTCTTTACTAGGCTAGCATCCATGTAGACGCTACAATGAAGTGAAAATGGTAGTTTAAATTGCACAGAACAACTTACTTTGGCACCTCATTCTGCATAATACCTCTGCTTGAGGGGAACTCGACCGCTCCCTCTCGACAACCTATCGATGAAAGGTAACGAAAAAATCACCGGTACCGAGCGTATGTGCAATATGATGAGTTACGGTTCGATGATTTTTGCTCGGATCGGCGGCAATCTCATCAATGAAGGAACTCATCGTCTGTCAGACGGCGATTGATGGGGTGTGGGTTAAAAAGAAAGTGGTTAACTAGGTGCTTGTGAGACAGATCGAACGTTGTGACTTACAGCTTGCGTCCCGTTCTAATGAGGTTAACCCGAGCTTGGCAGTTAGTATTACGTCAGCTGAAAGCTTTAGAATACTGGAAGCAAAATCCTACTAAACACGTCTCCTTCCAGCAATAGTTGACTTGCGACGTGCGCAGCGGACATATCGATAAATGACCCTGTCGAACTTCACCAATGACACTTTCTGCTGCTGTGCATACGAAGTTGACGTAATGAAGAAGCATAAAGTCTGAAAGCAAACTACTAAACTCATCAAAATTGTCAAAAGAACGCCCAAGGAAGCTTTCCCGGAATACAGACTCCATGGCGTACGGATTCGAAAATACTGTTCGTGCCGCGTAACTGGTTTCCGACACATTTAAACAATCGCAATAACACATTTGCACAGAATTGAATGAAACTGCAAAGGCAGGAAGATGGCCGGGAAAAATACGATAAAATGACCGTAAACTACTTACTGCGCACTAGGTTTTGCGGTGTAACGGTGCTGCGACTACGTCGCAGCTACTGAGGGCGTCGGGTTAATCATAAAGAGCTGAGCGAATTTTGGGGGTTGTGGAGCTTGCTGTAATCAAGAAAGAATATGAAATCCGTTATGAAGGCTTAATAAGAAATTATTAACTATATCACTTTAGGGGAACGCGAACTGGTTGTATATTTAGTACGAAGTAAGGAAAGGTGTTTGTTTTAGTGCGCAGGTGTTGTTTCAAGTTCATTTTCAGTTGGGACCGGAATGATAGCCTACTCCCGTGAATGTACCTTCCTCTGCGTATCGTCGGATTGGTAACTGATAGGCCTGCTTAAGATGTTAAAAGCCTAAAACAGAGGCCGCAGCACACCCAGTCCAAACAATTTCTGCCCACTTTTTCGCTCCCAGCAGTCCCTGAGAGGCCAGTTTATGTGAGGAAAAAGAGTGAAGGGTAAGCTAAGCAAATAAGAGGGGGAATGTTAGCTAAATAATGGTAATATCAAGATGTGAGAAGAAATTTTGATGAAGTGAAGGGAAAGGTGAACGTGCAAGCCGGTTAGGAGAAGGCGTATGTTTGGTACCGCCACCCAACGGCATATAGCTGACGCTGGAAACCCTCTACCGTAGACTCCCTAACAACTTGCTCCTAAAATGAGTTCCATTGTTCAATAACCCGCGCGTTTCCGTCCTTACCCGGTCAGAAGGCAGTTGATGCAGCTTCAGCATCTTATCTCGAGGACTACGCAGCTTGTCGGGACTAACTAGCCACGACAAGGCTGGAACGATCTTACCCGTTAACATACGGTAAGTGAGGAGCAGGTCTCCTCTAATTCTGCGGTAGTGCATTGAGTACGTACTAAAATTAAGCAAACATTCGGGATACGTTTGCTCCCGTAAACCCTGCACTAACCTTGTACCCCCTCGCAAAACCCTCTAGTTTCATTTTGTCCCTTACAAGACAAGGTGCGCAAGCCTGAAAACAGTAGTCCAAGTGGGGTCGCACGAAAGCCGAGAACAGCTTCGCAAAAATATTGGCCGTTAGGACACCGAAGAGGCGGCGAATAAACCATATCATACGAAGCCTGTACAAATATCCTTCCTCCAATTGTCCCCAGAGTGAAGCAGTTAGGTGTGGGTGATACCTAGATCAACCTGCTGAGGGACAACAGGGAGTTTACTTCCACCAAGTACATGGCGCGTGGGGGTGTAGCACCTTCAATGCGAAAGACAGAACATTTCGCCTGATTTCTAGGCATCATCTATAAAGTTGGCCAATCACAACGCCTATCCAAGGCACTCTGAATTGCCTCAGAGCCCCTGGGATAAGCACAAGATTCCAAAGCTTTGGTTCATCAGCAAATAATAACGACGGTATTTCAAGCTCCTGGGGTAGGTGATGGACGTAAATGGAGAAAATCAACGGTCCTAGCACCGAGCCGCGGAACCCCACTAAGAACAGCTTATCTAAGTGAAATGCTGGGCATTAAGCGTACAAACTGTTCTCTCCCTTCTAAGAAAGCAGAAACACATTTAAGGGCTGCTCCAGATATTTCATACGATCTCAACGTTGGTGCCAGTCGTTGACGTGGGACAGTATCATAGGCTTTCGAGACGTCACGGAAAAGCACCATGATAGCGTGACGGTTGTCTACTGCCTCAGTCCAGCTTTCACCAGCTGCAAGTAAAATTGTGACATGAAACGCCCTAACGGCATTTGTGTCGTGCCGCACGGAGTAGGCTAAGCTCAAACAGGTGATTCTCCACCGCAGCCCCGACTACTTTTTCAAACAAATTAACTACTTCGCTTGTTAAGCTGACAGGGCGGTAGTTCGTGGGCATAGCTCTATTCATCGCCCTTAAAAATTGGACAGTTGATTACCATCTTCCATTCAGAAGGTAAAACAAGCTGTCGAGTGATATTTAAACATGCATGTCAGAAGGCCTCTTAGCTCAGCGGCCAATTCGTGCATCAACTTCGGAGGAATTGTATCAGCGCCAGAAGCTTTGGAAGGATTCAGCCCTTATAATAGCCAGAAGACTTGGGTCTCCGTTATGCCGATTTCAGTAAGACAAGCATCCTCCATAACTTTTGTGAGCAGCACGGTCTGATGTAGAGAGTTCAAAAGAAAAGACATCGTGATACCGTTCGCTAGGTATACAAGCATTCTCATATTTGATATGCCCATGGGTCCCGTCTGCTGGTAGTAAAGTAGATATAGACGAGTTTGTATTGCTGCGTCTCTTTATGTAAGCGAAGAATTTGGGATTTGTTGAGGTTGCGTTAGCGAAACCCTCGTGGTAGTGAAGATCAACCATTCTAAGATGTTGCTTGCATTTATTTCTATCCGCGCGATAGCTTTCGTAGATGCTCGTTGATGAAGCCGCTTGTAAGTTCGCCAACGCCTAGCGCGGTTTCTGAGCAGGTAGGTACCCGTATAACCTACCCAAGAAAGCTGCACTCATGTCACCTGTCTGTTAATGGCGGGATGTGGGATCAGTGAGTTCGGTTAGGCATGTCTTAACCTTCTCCCAGCCTTTTTCAACGGTGTCAGCCACGGTGATAACACAACGCACAACAGAAGATTTTGTCTAGTATTGCGTCAAAGTCTGCCCGCTAAATATTTGGACATGCCTCACTGGTAGCTTGATATCACTTAGTTAGAGCACATCGAAATAATATGCAGGCATGGCCACGCGTGATGTGCGTGCTACTGGTTCATTTGGATTATTTCCCTCTATCCTCTCTCCATCTTCTCGCAGCGTTGTCACTGTACGCTCATTCGAACCGGATTTACCAGCTCTACACAGTGATCCATCATACGTGGAAATATCTTCTACGATTAGAGGCTGCACCATCGCCAACCGTTTTCATTGGCATCTGTGATTAAGCGCAAGCGTTTAATTCAATCGTATTGAGGCGATTGCCATTCTGTGTGACACCATTCGATACAGAATTCTCGAGGCAGGCCGAAAAGCCTAAGCTTACTCCGATCCAGTGTTTCTCAACACAGCTGTGAAAGTATCTGTGATCTGTCAATCTGTGTTCAGTGCCCTGTTCAGGTTGCAGTCAGTCGCTATTCCTTGTCAGCCAGTGCGGCTGCATTACCCATCACACGGACCGCACGACCACGCCGACCGCTCATTTGACCTTGCAACCACCACGCTCGCCTGACCGATGTGCGCCGCTCTCAAAGCTGTAAAAGTACAGAACGCTACCCAACCCACTGGGTCAGGTAACGACACCAAATTGAATGGCAGAAAGGCGAAACCGAAGAGACTCCCATCGAAAGGCATTTGCGGGTTAGGAGAATGTCATCGGGTCGTAAAAATCGGTCTGGCTTGTTCGCACTGTTTGGAATGGTACCATACGAAATGTGCAAATGTGTCCCAACAACGGTTACGGGAGCAAAATAGCTCCCAAGATGCATTTTGCTTCTGTACTGCATGTTCCACCATCCCCATCGTTAAGTGCTTGCTTACACAAGCTGAGAAATGCGACCGCTTAATCGCAGAAACAGAGCAGAGGATCAACAATAAGCTTACTTCAATGGAAGCGAGTATGGACCACAGAAGCGTAGCGGCTGCTAAGCAACGGAATGTTGAACAATCCGCTTCTCCTGCACCGCAACCAGCCACGTCTCCATCTCCGTTGTTTTCTACAACTTTGGTGGAACGCCGGGCGAAAACAGACTGAACCTACGTGAATCAAACAGTACTCACAGCAACGAAAATCAGGCACTATCAAAACGTATGGTTGAGCAAATTCAACTAGACTTGACATTTAGTATTAACAAGGATGAGGCAGCCAAACACCAACCCTTGCTACCCGTAGCTAAAATAACTCTTGTCGAGACTAAGCCTCCCAGAACATCGGTTATATATGTAGAGTTTGCTGCGAGGGTCCACCGAGAGGCCGCCGTTGCGTCCTCTGCCATTGTAAACACTGTTAACGCAAATAGAGAGAAAAATAGCAAACAAACACTTGTCAACCAGTCAAGACAAATGAGTACCATACATTGTAGATCGATTATAAAGGGATCCAAGAACAGCGCCCGGACTCTGGTATGCTCAAATGTCCCTGCATCTACCGCCATCACATTGCGTGATGGAATTCTCAACCTATTCACGCTTTCCATGACTAACGGGATTTATCCAACCCCATGGAAACATTCCATCGTCATCCCCAAACACAAAACAGGCAGTCAGCAGAACCTGGAAAACTATCGCCCCATTAGCCACACGCCTATAGCTTCAAGAATAATGGAACGAATAGTCAAAGAAACCATGCTCACCTTCCTACTTACTCGCAACCTCATCAATCGGCAACAACATGGATTTCTGCCGTCTAAATCCTGTGAGACCTGCCAATTTGAGTTCCTCAATCATGTAACTCAACTGATTGACAACAAGCAAGCACTAGCCATCATCTTCTTAGACATGACGAAAGCCTTTGACAGAGTAGCACATACAGAACTCTTGTTGAAGCTGGAATCACACGGTATCTCCGGCAAACTGCACACTTGGTTCTCATCATATCTTGCAGCTCGCTCACAGTCAGTAATGGTTGGAGACGTTATATCACACCCTAAACCAGTCAAAAGTGGCGTAATTCAAGGTAGCGTTTTAGGCCCTCTACTTTTTCTGCTCTATATCAATGACGTGTTCCAGGTTTTCAAACATGGGACACCCTACCTATTTGCGGACGACATCAGAATTGTCGTCCCATTTCATCCGTCAAACTTCCACACCGCCATCTCCCATATACAATACGACTTAAGAACGCCGACTGCATGGTGCGACATATGGAAGTTGGCTTTTACACCATCAAAATGCAATGTCCTTACGTACCGATGCACCATGCCTCCAAATACCTTAATGCTGCAAGGCACGCCATTAGAGAACTGCCTTACAGTGCGTGGCTTAGGCGTGCACTACTCCTGTTCGCTGAACTTCGCTGAATAAGTAATTTATTCCGCAGCTAAAGCACGCTCTCTCATCGGTTACATCCTCAAAACCATGACAAAACAGGAATCTAGAACTGTGCTCTACAAAACATGTGCCCGGCCCCTGCTAGAATACTGCTCTATAGTATTCATCAACCTTAGAAAATGCGACCGAATAGCCCTCGAAATGGTTCAGCGTACCTTCACAAAACGCCTCCTGGGGCACTCAAGTCTGAGCTACCGTGATCAGTGCAACACACTTAAGCTCGACCCGTTATGGCTGCGCCGATGGAAAACCAACCTCGCTTTCCTATACTCGTTCATTAACAACATCAGTGGGAGCCAAGTAACCCTGTCTCAGACTCATATATCACTTCGTACCCCCTACGTGATAGACCCTACTACATTATCCTACCAAGAACGCGCAGCAGCATTCGCTCCAACTTCTACCTCTACAGATACGCACACGTATGGAATAGGTTACCTCTCACAATAAGGGCATCCATGAATATAAACCAGTTCCGCTTCTCTATTAGCAAATACCTCTGTCACACACGTTTCCAAACTACTGAATATAAACTGTTCTGAAGAAGAGCTTTTTGAAACTGGACTAGACCACTTAGATTCGCCTCCTCTTACCTTCCCACACTATTCTCTTCCCGACCCCACGTCTCGCTCCTACCGCGCCGTTATCCATCGTTCATCTTACTAGCGTCACCTCCTCTTGAGAGCAGCTAGTCATAGTTGGCTCCACACAGCTTGCAAGGAGCCACTTCTTGACTCTCCAGCCTTCTTTTTTCTGCCGTATGTCTCTCTAAGCTTCGCTCGCATGCCGACTTCTTCGCCGAAACTGCAGGTATCCAATAGTGGTCCAAGGTCTTAATGATATGGTGT
>OX104069.1:44499705-44525328 GCA_944474145.2 Dicrocoelium dendriticum
GAGCGTCGTTGTAGGATCCCGAAGACCGCGGTTTCGTCCTGGTTGGGACTCATCAGTTCGAGATAGCCTGAGTTGGGCCGGAACTCAGAGTCTAGTGGCTCATGGTTGACACCATAAGCACTATGCCACTGAGATCCACGAGCAACGCTTGGTCCAGCGAGAACGAATGCAAAGTTGGACTTAGAGGCTCCGCTGGTGGTTGGGTTGCTACAAGCAACCTCTATTGAGACCTCGGTTCACTTGAGGTGGACCTCGGTCATTCCGATCACTATGACCGGAAGTTAAATGGAAACCGCGGTCTTCGGGTGCCAGTGTTGGGGTCAGCAACACTATAATGTTTCCATTTTACTTACGGTCTTTGTGATCGGAATGACCGAGGTCCACCTCAAGTGAACCGAGGTCTCAATAGAGGTTGCTTGTAGCAACCCAACCACCAGCGGAGCCTCCAAGTCCAACTTTGCATTCGTTCTCGCTGGACCAAGCGTTGCTCGTGGATCTCAGTGGCATAGTGCTTATGGTGTCAACCATGAGCCACTAGACTCTGAGTTCCGGCCCAACTCAGGCTATCTCGAACTGATGAGTCCCAACCAGGACGAAACCGCGGTCTTCGGGTGCCAGTGTTGGGGTCAGCAACACTATAATGTTTCCATTTTACTTACGGTCTTTGTGATCGGAATGACCGAGGTCCACCTCAAGTGAACCGAGGTCTCAATAGAGGTTGCTTGTAGCAACCCAACCACCAGCGGAGCCTCCATGTCCAACTTTCCACTCCCAGCTTCCCTATCTCAACCTGATACCTTTAATTTAAAAGGACACTCTCGATCGTGGAGTGTAGGTATTTACGAGTGCCACACTCTAACCATCCAAATCGGTGCCGTTATCGTGAAAGTATTGACCAGGGCTGAATTCCAATTCAACCGACGCCACTAGTGAAATTGCGCGTCGCAATCCAAGACACACGGCGGAAGCTCCAAACAAAACCCGATAATCTACTTCTAACCGCTGTGTTAAACACTGCTCGCGGAGCGCAAAGGCATAGTGATCATGGCCATAAACACCAAGCAATATGCGCCGAGTTCCACTCCTAGCTCGACTATCTCTACCTGATGATTCTAAACTAAGAAGAAACCGTCGGTCGTGAAGTGCAGTGATGGGGTGAGGGCCACACCGAAACGCTTTACTTCAGTGACGGTCCCAGTGATCTTATTGGCAGAGGCTGACTATAAAGTAACAGGCGCCATCAGTGAGATCGCTCGTCGCATAACATAACACGCGGAAGGCGCTTCGAAAGGAACACCATAATACCTTACAAAAAGCTGCGTTAAACACGGCTCGCCGAGTTCAAATGCTTAGTGATCGCACCGAAATCTACTGAGCAACATCCGCCACGTTCCAATCCCAGCTCGGCTGTCTCTATCTCATGAGTCTAAACAAAGACGAAACCGTCGGTCGTGGAATGCAGGGATGGAAGTGGGACAAACCGAAGCCTTTCACCTCGGTGAAAATCGCAGTGAACATATACGCAGAGGCTGACTTCAAATTCAACCGACGCCACTAGTGAGATTGCGTGTCGCAATCCAAGACTCACGGCGGGTGCTACAAACAAAATCAGAAAATCCACATCCAGCCACTTTGCAAACACCGCTCGCGAAGCTCCATGGCCCATTGATCACGGCGATAGCCACCAAGCAATATGCGCCGAGTTCCAATCCCAGGTCAGCTGCCTCTATCTGATGAGTCTAAACCAAGACGAATCCGTCATTCGTGGAGTACAGAGACGGGAGAGGGCCACACCGAAACTTTACACTTTGGTGAAGGTCTCAGTGAGCGCATAGGCGGAGGCTGAATTTAAAGTCAACAGACGCCACTAGTGAGATTGCGCGTCGCAATCCAAGACACACGGCGTGTGTTAAAATAAAACCCAGCAAATCCAAATGTAAACAAGGTGTAAACACAGCTCGCGGAGCTCAATGGACTAGTGATCATGGCGATAGCCACCAAGCACTATGCGCCGATTTCTATTCCAAGCTGGGCTATCCCTACCTGATGAGATTTAACCAGGAAGAAACCGTCGGTCGTGGCGTGCAAGTATGAGAGAGAGTCACACCGAAACCCTCCACTTCGGTGACGGTCCCATTGACCGTATTGGCGTAGGCAAATTCAACCGACACCACTAGTGAGATTGCGCTTCGCAATTCGGATGCACGAAGGATGCTCAAACAAAAGCAGAAAATCTACTTCTAGCCATTATGACAAATACTGCTCTCGGAGCTCAATGCCCTAGTGATCATGGCGATAGCCACCACGCACTATGCGCCGAGTTCCACTCCCAGCTCGGCTATCTCTACCTGATGAGTCTAAACCAAGACGATAGCGTCAATCGCAGATTGCAGATATGTGAGAGATCCACACCGAAACCCTCCACTTCGGTGACGGTCCCACTGACCGTATTGGCGTAGGCAGATTTCAAATTCAACCGACACCACTAGTGAGATTGCGCGTCGCAATCCAAGACACACGGCGGGTGCTCTAAACTAACCTCGAATATCCACATCTAACCCCTGTTACAAACACTGATCGCGGAGCTAAATGGCATAGTGTCCATGGCGATATGTAGCAAGAAATATGCGCCGGGATCTATTCCAAGCTCGGCTATCTATACCTGATGAGTCTAAACCAAGTAGAAAGCGTCAATCGCAGATTGCAGATATGTGAGAGATCCACACCGAAACCCTCCACTTCGGTAACGTTCCCTGTGACCTTATAGGCGGAGGCTGAATTCAAATTCAACCGACGCCACTAGTGCGATTGCGCGTCGCAATCCAAGACACACGGCGGGTGCTCTAAACTAACCTCGAATATCCACATCTAACCCCTGTTACAAACACTGATCGCGGAGCTAAATGGCATAGTGTCCATGGCGATATGTAGCAAGAAATATGCGCCGGGATCTATTCCAAGCTCGGCTATCTATACCTGATGAGTCTAAACCAAGTAGAATCCGTCGGTCGCGGAGTGCAGACATTGGAGCTAGCCACACCGAAACCATCCACTTCGGTAACGTTCCCTGTGAACTTATAGGCGGAGGCTGAATTCAAATTCAACCGACGCCACTAGTGCGATTGCGCGTCGCAATCCAAGGCACACGGAGGCTGCTCCGAACAAAAGCAGAAAATCCACACCTAAACGCGTTGTCAAATACTGCTCGCTGAGCTCATTTGCCTAGTCATCATGGAGATAGCCACCAAGCAATATGCGTCGAGTTCCACTTCCAGCTCCGCTATCTCTACCTGATGAGTTTACACCAAGACGAAACCGTCGGCCACGGAGTGCAGGGATAGGAGAGAGCCACACCGAAACCCTTCGCTTCGGTGACCGTCCCAGTGACCGTATAGGCGGAGGCAGAATTCAAAGTCAAACGGCGCAACTAGTGGGGTTGCGCTTTGCCATCCAAGACTCACGGCGGGTGCTATAAACAAAACCAGAAAATCGCAATTCAAAAAACTTTTAAACACTGCTCCCGTAGCTCAACTGGCTAGTGATCAGGGCGAGAGCCTCCAAGCACTATGCGCCGATTTCTATTTTTACCTCGACTATCTCTACCTGATGAGCCTAAACCAGGAAGAAACCGTCGGTCGTGGATTGCACGGATGGGAGGGATCCACACCGAAACCTTCTACTTCCGTGACGGTCGCAATGAACGCATTGACAGAGGCTGACTTCAAATTCAACCGACGCCACTAGTGAGATTGCGCGTCGCAATCTAGGATGCACGGCGGGTGCTACAAACGAAACCAAAATATTCGCATCTAAACACTGTGTCAAACACTGCTCGCGGAGCTCAATCGCCTGGTGATCATGGCGATAACCACCATGCGCTGCGCGCCGAGTTCTAATCCAAGATCGGCTAACTCTACCTGATGAGTCTAAACCAGGACGAAACCGTCGGTGGTGGAGTGTAGGAATGGAAGAGAGCCCCACCGAAACCATCCACTTCGGTGACGGTCCGAGTGACCGCATTGGCAGAGGACGACTTCAGGTAAGCCAACGTTACTGGTGAGCTGGCGCTTCGCAATCCAAGACACATGGAGGACGCTGAAACAAAACCCGAATATCTACTTCTTACCGCTGTGTCAAACACTGCTCGCTGAGCTCAATCGCCTAGTGATCATGGCGATAGCCACCAAGCACTATGCGCCGAGTTCCATTTCATTCTCGGCTATATGTACCTGTTTAGTTCAAGTCAAGAAGTATCTGTCGGTCGTGGAGTGCAGGTATTGGAGAGAGCCACACCGATACCCTCCAATACAATGACGGTCCCTGTGATCGTATTATCATAGGCTGAATTTAAATTCAAACTACGCCACTAATGAGATTACGCGTCACACTTCAAGACACACGGCGGGTGCTCCAAACGAAACCCGAAAATCTACTAATAACCGCTGTGTCAACACTGCTCTCGGAGCTTAATGGCCTAGTGCTCATGGCGATAGCCACCAAGCACTATGCCGCGAGTTCGAATCTCACCTCGGATACCTTTGCCTGATGAGACTAAACCAAGACGACATCGTCGGTCGTGGAGTGCAGGGATGGGAGAGAGCCACACTGAAACAATCCAATTTGATGACGGTCCCAGTGAACGTATTGGCAAAGGCTGACTTCAAAGTAAACCGACGCCACTAGTGAGATTGCGCGTTGCAATCCAAAACACACGGCGGGTGCTCCAACCAATACCTGAAATCCACTTCTAACCGTTGTGTCAAACACTGCTCGCGGCGCTCAATGGCCTGGTGATCATGACAAAAGCCATTTAGCATTATGCGCCGAGTTCAACTCCCAGCTCGACCATCTCTACCTGATAAGTCTAAACCAAGACGAATCCCTCAATCGTGGTGTACAGGTATGGGAGAGAGCCACACCAAATGCCTCCACCATGTTCCGAACACTCAAATGCGGTAGGTGCAATTGCCATGACGTACTTTTCGTGACTGACAATATTTAACCAATTCAAGACAGTTTTCTTTGACGCTAATAGTATGTAAGTAAATGAATGCAATATGTGATTTAAATAATACAGAATGGTACGAATCTAGGCAACCAAATGGAAGATTTGGAATGCAGGAATGCCACTGCGTGCGTCTCATCTGATATAGTCTCTCGCGCATCAACCTGATTGTCTCGCAGGTAGTTGCTTCGTTTTTCCATGCCACCTCCAGGCCCACCTCCTGGTTTCGCCCAAGTTTGAGCAGCCACGGCGTATAATACACGCCGAGGAATCTGGTCAACAAGCATCCTGCGAAAATTGTCTACGCAACGTCAGTGAATAGGAAAAGGTAAACTCTCCAGTTTGGAACAAGAAGCCTTTTGGTGAAAAACAACATTCGGACTTCAGTATTGCTCGCTTGGTGTTCCCACCAGACTTGAGCAATACTCCACAAGCACCGGTGGTCAAACGCAGGCAAGCATTTCATGTCCTCAACGCGGATAGGCCAGCTTTTTTATCCATTCAGTAAGACCTGTCTTTCCGCGGCATTAACTACCGAAAAGTGCACTAGCTGGCTCACATGAGGCCGTCTCTAAAGATTTTTGATTCTCTGAAAAGCCGCACGGGCCTTGGCGACACGAGGGTTAAGCTATCCCGTTAGGTGACCACCGCCGTTTACACAGCTACCAACGGAAACGACCCATCACTTCCAGTTGGTATCCGATGCTAGCATGATATATGAGGGTCCGCAGTATAAAGGAACCTCGTCATGGTTCCAAATCCCGGAAACTAAATGAGTGAGACTGGTCGAGATAGAGGTAGCGACACCTTTCAGCAAAGATGGATGAAGGTCCTTCGGCCCAGGAGCTTTGTTAGGGTTCAAGACGTAAAACTCAGGTGGAAACACTTGTTTTGCGAGACGTCCGACATCAACTTCCCATGTCGACCTTGACTATTCGGAAAGTGGCGGGGTTGCAGCAGGTCTGCTTAACTACGCTTCAAAATGTTCCGACCAAATTGCTTGTCACCGACGCAGCGTATAGAACAAGGGTTCAATTTTCCCAGTGGTTGTCGCCCAAACTGATGGCTTTCTCGAACCAGAATAGCAGTCGGTGCTTCCACCCCTTTTTCTATGGCAACTGCTGTGACAGGTAATGTTGGGCGGAGCCTGGGACACTAGTCGGTAAGCAATGACACCAACGACGTGTCAAATACGACAGTATAGAAGTCGGAGGCGACTGAACCCAACGTATACTGTGAAGGCTGCAAGAATAGGAAGCGAATCAGACAGAGCGAGAAACGTGCAGCGAGGTACTCACCAAAACGGTTTGTGTCAAAGGACGTGCAGTCAGTAAAACAAATGGACGTTTCGAAGGTTAAAACAACGGTGAAATCGAACGTTACAAAATACTGAAAGAGCTTGTTTTCCGGTACACTACAAGGGCCTCCTCATAGAAGGCTGAAGAATGGAAACCTTCGATGGAGCTGTTAGTGGAGGAAACGGAAGTTGAGGGTGGATTCCAATATTTGAAGGGGCTTGAGAAAAGGCTTCCAAAGTGGTGTGTAGCAGAGTTCGCTGAGTCCAGGCTTTGTTAGTTATTATTTATTACGATCGTGTGGACAAAAGTGCATCATCGGTGGGCCGTCGGGGAGGGTTGGTCGGACCGAAAAAACTGGCTAGTCCAGAGAAAAGGCTGACAGGACCTTCCCTTGGCTGCAGACCCGATGGTGCGCCTGGGAGGTGTCACTCACCCCACCGCACTTTAGTCCACGGTCTTCGTCCCAAGAAGAAATCCAGGCATCCTCGTCCCACGAAGTAATCTGTCGTCTTAACCGGCAACGCCTAGGCGGCGTATGGGGACCAATCCGTTCGTAGCAGTCTACGGCAGAGGGCGACTGTCTCTTCCTTGGGTGAGGAAGGGGTCCTTGGATCGGCTGGCGAGTCACTCGTGGGTTGCGGTGAGCCGGTTGGCGAGTCTCTCGAGCGTTGCCTGGGCAGTTCCGGCGGTTGAGCTACTGGAAGCTAGAACTCAGAGGGGGTGGGCAAGGGTCGGGGAAGTGGCTTGGCGCCGGAGAGGAAACATGGCATGCATGATAAATGCAAATACGCTTTTTAGGTTTTCAATATGTTTTGGGATTTTTTGTTGATTTTGCAAAACGTTTGTAGATGAGACGCAGGATAACCACTAAAGACGAAAAAGGCGTGGTAATGGAGATAGCAAACGTTTACAAAATCTGGAAAACGGACCGGATGTTTAACCTGTCTACCGCGTCGGTCGGTTGACTTGGGTTGCAACGGGATAGGTTGCCGGGTCAAGCGGTACGGAGGGTTCCGGTCTATCCAGTGCTCGGGAGGTCACCACAGGTGCGGGTGCTTGTGGGAGAGTATCAGGATGGGCTGCAAGTGGTTCGTCAAAAGAGTGCCACTTTGAGGCGGTCGATGGACACCGTTGTTCGGTGACCATTCTGGTCTAAATTAAAATATTTCAGAGTCCGTTGCAGAACTCTGAAAGGGCCAGTGTAGGGAGGCTGGAGAGGGCGCCGCACTGCGTCGGTGCGGAGGAAGACGTGATTGCAGATAGCGAGTCCGCTGTGCATTTTCACATCTCTAGTCCGTTCACGGGGCAAGGTCGGGCGTAGTGAACGCATGCGTTGAGCTAGGGAGGACACAAACTTAAGCGGAGGCATACCCGACGATGCGGGAGGTGAATCGAATTATCCTGGTAACTTGAGCGTCGTGCCGTAAACCAGCTCTGGTGGTGCAAACTGTAAGTCAGCTTTGATGCTGTTGCGAATGCCTAAGAGAACGAGCGAAATGTTTTCGCTCCAGCTAGGGTCGGAGGAGGCGCAGAGCGACGCTTTAAGCTGTCTATGGAAACGTTCAACTAACCCGTTGGCTGCTGGGTGATACGCTGTGGTATGAATGCGGCGACAGCCTAAAGGTTGCAGAACGTATTGAATTGTGAAGATTCGAAACGCGTTAATCGGTCAGTTGTGATGGTGGATGGGCATCCGTAGTGAGAGACCCATCGGTCCAAGAAGGCCCGGATAACAGTCTCAGCTGTGCAGTCTGTTAGAGGTATGGCTTCTGGCCATCTGGTGAAGCGGTCTACACATGTAAGAATGTATACGAATCCGCGTGAAGGAGGCAATGGACCTACAAGGTCTACGTGTAATGCGAGAACCGAGAGTCCGGGGCAGGAAATGAACCAAGCGGACTGCGAGTGTGACGATGTACTTTGGAGTGCTGGCATTGAAGGCAGGCGCGAGTCCTAGTACGAACATCTTTGTTTACGCGTGGCCAAACGAAACGTTTGGTGACCAGTTTTAAAGATACACGGATACCGGGATGTGATAGTGAGTGCAGTGCGTCGAAGACTGTGCGTCTGAAGGAGACGGGCACGAGAGGTCTAGGACAACCTGTGGAAGTGTCACAGAGGATGGTTCCTTCCGTGGTTTGGAGAGGAACAGGTTGCACATGCAGCGAAGTGGACTTCAGAGTGCGCTGTATGTCTTCGTCTTGAGCCTGAGCCGATGCCATTGCGGCAAGGTCGACGGTAGGCAAAGACTGCAGAGAAAGGTTGATGCGTGAGAGAGCGTCGGCGATGGGATTGTCGACACCTGAGACATGGCGTATGTCAGCAGTGAACTGCGTGACAAAGTCTAGGTGTCTTGTTTCCCGTGGTGAGTATTTGTCGCTAGCAGAGTTGAAGACGAAGATAAGGGGCTTGTAGTCAGTGTAGACCGTGAAAGCGCGGCCTTTAAGTGTGTGCCGGAAGTGACGTATTGCTAGGTAAATTGCGAGCATTTCTGCAAGCGTGCTGTAGCGGGATTCCGCTGGCTGCAGGCGCTTGGAGAAGAACCCAAGGGGACTGCCATTGCCCAGCAACGTGTTGTTGAAGGACTGCTCCTACCGCGACGTCTGAGGCATCAGTCGTAATAGAAAGAGGTACAGTCGATTCGGAATAAGCGAGGAGGGCTATGTTGAAGATAGCATCCTTGAGCTCGGCGAATGCTGCCTGTGCTGTGGTAGGGAAAGCAAAGTTACGTTCGTTTCCTCTGAGTAAGTCAGTCAGCGGTTGCATGAGCTGAGCGCAGCGCGGAATGAAGCATCGATAGTAGTTGACCAAACCACAAAATCGACGGAGGTGCTTGAACGAAGTCGGAGCTGCGAAGTACTTGGTTTCCTGGGTCTTATCAGGAAGGACTTCGATACCAGATGATGAAACGAGGTGGCCTAGGAATTCAACCGCTGATTTGCCGAGTTCGCACTTAGTCGGGTTGACTGTGACACCGTGTTGGGTCAAGCGGTGGAAGAGAGTTCGAAGATGCTCGATGTGCTCTTGTTCCGATGAACTGACTACTTAAATATTATCGAGATAGGAACAGCCGAAGTCTAGGCCACGAGTGACATCGCGGATGAAGCGTTGGAAGGTTTTTGCGGCGCTGCACAGCCCAAATGGCACTCTTAAAGATTCAAACAAACCGAAAGCAGTGATGACGACTGTTTAAGGAATGTCATTGTCTTCCACAGGTATCTGGTGATAGGCGCGAACCAGATCGATCTCGCTGAAGATCGTCTTACCTGTGAGGCATGCGGTAAGGTCCTGCATGTGTGGAATGGGATAACTATCGGGGACCGCTGGGCGATTGAGTGCGCGGTAAGCACCGCAAAGGCGCCAGTCACCAGATTTCTTGGGGGCTATCTGCAGGGGCGAGGACCAAGGGCTATCGGAAGCTCGGATTATTCCAAGTTCAAGCATGTGCACAAACTCCGCCCTAGCTACCTTTAGTTTCTCGGGCGATAGTCGGCGTGGACGACTTCCTTTGCAAGCCGCCACCAATCGAGGTGGCATGTAAGCTGGTAACGCGACTACTGATTATTTGTAAGTAGAATTGTGTTTTATTAGGTTTTTGTATAGAGTCGTCGCGCGTCGCAAACCATGGCACACGGCGGGTGCTCCAAAAACCCGAAAATGAACTTCTAACCGCTGTGTCTGACACTGCTCGCGGAGCTCCATGGCATAGTGATCATGGCGATAACCACCAAGCACTTTGTACCGAGTTTTACTCCCAGCTCGGCTGTCTCTACCTGCTGATTCCAAACAAAGACGAATCCGTCGGTCATGGAGTGCAGGGATGGGGGACAGTCACACCGAAACCCTCCACTTCGGTGACGGTCCCAGTGACCGTATTGGCAGAGGCTGACTTCAAAGTCAACCGATGCCACGAGTGAGGTTGCGCGTCGTAATCCAAGACACACTGCTGGTGCTCCAAAACCCGAAAAATTGAGGAAGTGCTTTAAAATATAGATAGACCTAAATCGACGACCGCATCGCCTGCTGACAGACCAACTAATCCCCACTTATTCTCCATTTGCATTCCCTGCTGTGGCGTTTACGTTAAGTACGGAGTTATTAATTAGCATACAAGGATAGGCGAGGAATTAACAGAGGAAAACTAATGCATGGTAATGAGCTAGTTACGAGAAAGGAAATGTCTGGTGTTGCTATTAAGAGAATCGAATTAATATGCAAAATACTTACCCTTAGATTCCACAACCGATTGCTCGGGAAGTGAGTTACAGCGCTCTATAACTCTGCGCTTTAATTAGATCAGACCTAAGACTACGAGAAAAGGACAAGCAGCACCTATACGCCCGAATGATAATACTGATTTACTACCTGAAATGCAAGAAAGCAGCCATGCAGTTGAAGAGCTTATCTTATTGAAGACCGAACTGCTGTGCTTTGGCACAAAATGCCATGAAGTGCTGTCATTCAGCGAACTACTTAGAGGCTCAAATGGAATGAGATTAGCTATACTGCAAACCGTTGGCTGTCTTTTATCCATAACCACAACAAAGAATCAGGAAGGTTTACGCAGATCGATGAAGGTTATTGGGTTTAACAAACCCGACAGATCGGGGATAAAATGTCTCAAAAATATTTTGCTTGAGAGCTGCAATATGAACTTTTATAGCTGTCCATGTCCCAGGCTTCAGAAGAGGTTGACAGTGAGATTGTAGGGTGTTCCATTGTGAGTGTCCCTTTCTCCTTAACTTCCTACATTAGGCAGTCTGAACATTTTGTACCTGACAAACGACTCACTGTTATTCGAACTGACTGTAAAAATATAAGTATCGACCAAACGTCCCTAGAAAGCCGGTTTGCACATAAGGCGAATTATTCAGCTGCTCCTATTTTTCACACTTGCGCCAATCCTATCGACAACGATGTGAACGTTGATAAATCACCAATACCGCCGCTTTCTAAAGATATTCATTATTACCGAGCCCACCAACCCGCCCACGAGGTATTACTTCACCGGAATATTGACGCGGTGTGGCTGGAAAATATTCAGCACACGCACAACGGAACTACTAGTATAACTCCTGTGGAAATCAGCGCTATCTCCCATGCCCCGTTAACAAGTAACGAGCCAGTAACCTATGTGGCATCAAATGAGAAGCAAAAAGTGTGAAAGTAAGCTTATAGGAACTTAGAAAAAACACCACCTATTGAATATCACCGCAACTAGCCCTGCTTCCAACTAGAAATAGGTAACGACGCGGAGTGTCATATCTTTAGAACACACTGTGGGAATAGCTAAGAGTCGAAAACACCAAAACATCCTCCACTAAGATATAAGCAACGCACATTGAACCAGCTGAGAAAAGCTGTACACTGTCGCACTGGTGCATATGATATTGGAACCGAGGTTGCTGTTAAAAATAAAAGCCAACCTACTATCCACCATCACAAGAGATTCTGCTACCTAACTCTGCGACCAGGAAATAGCAACATTCTAATTCGAATAATGTAGTAGCTTATGACAAAAATAGAGAAACGTATAGAAACCTAAACCCTCAGGTGCACATTATGTCCCAATGGCACCCTCCTTTTACTAGCCTACATTCCATCACCCCTACCTCACCTGAAGCAGTCACACCTTTCTCCAAGCCATTCCTTTTAGTCCAACGTTCTCCCACACCAAGAGGGCATCCACAAACAACCATACAGAGCCCACTGTCGATGCATTTGTTCGAGTGGTTGCTTCGCTGTGACCAGTACAACGCTACACACAAAACTGGCTGGTTATTTCCTTGCGCCACACCACTCATGTCCAACATGACAGAGGCTGGAAATTAACTTAAGCTGTGCATTCAACCCCATCCTTTTCGCAGTATTCCACCATTATCAACGTTCGTTCGCTATTATCAAACTGGACTTCCTGACAACCTCTTGCTCCTTGCAACTTCTCACCTTGTTTATATCACTGAGACACGATGCACCTAAGTTACTTGTGACTTCCGGTTGAATGTTATGGGTTATCAGTTGTTTCGGAAGTATCGTCTGCCCAAATGTGATAGTGGATGTGGCATCTACTTAGGCCGTGGTATAACAACGATCACATCTGAACAGTTGGCCTTTATTGCTTTGCAAGACACATTATGATTCCAAGCAACTATCTACTCCTGGGCTGCATTTATAAAATTGGTGATGCCACTGTCTTTCATGTCAAAATTTAAGGTCTGGGATGACTGTTGCTTCTAGCACTCCATACAACTACGAATTCCTACGTGGCGATTTCATTATACCAAATCTGAATTGGATTCCGCATAGACTTACAACAACTGGAGGACATAAGAAAATAGTCCAATGTTCCTGTATCCATGGTTGTACTCAACATGTTATGTAGCCTGATGTTTTTCACTACTGGTCTTCCATCCGTTTGGCAGTAACTTTTGACGTACTAACAGGTGACCACAATACGGTGCTCTGTAACATGAATCTCAGGTCATCTGAAAGACCAGAGCCAAATGGAAGCCAGTACCCCGGCTACTCACTACTGATTGAAGCATATTTGACAAGCTACTTAGGAGCACGTGTTGGGGTCGATTTTTCACATCAGACTCGGCCATAGCCGCAGGCGAAGCCGCGAAAACTATAGCCACATATGTGGACATTCTAGCACCTATATCGGAGGTAAACACAGACCCCCTTGACGGCCCATACACTAACCAATCCAAGGTCGCTTACAGGCCAAAGAAGTTGAGATCATTGCACTGCAAAAAAAGACCTTGCCACATTAATACAACCACACGAAAACTTACATAAAATCGCTAACAAACTCAAAAGTTAAGGCTTGCCTAGGAAGCTCGAGCCATCAGGAATACACAGCAAGCTCGTGCCCTGATGCAGGTACACAAAAGAAAAATTCCGAAACAACATCATGAAACCCAAGCCTACTTTTAAACGGCGGCGGGTCAAAAAAGGAGATATTCCAAATATGTGATTCAATGAATTCCTACTTTCTTCCTTGTTTCCTGCTGCATCATATTTATCCTGTCCTTCTCGTCTAAGAAGAACGGAAGAGGGACTATGTACCATCCCTATAAGTCTAAAGGACATACAGATTACCATTACATCCATCAAATCGACATTCCAACAAGGACCTGATGGTGTTCTCCCTTCAGCTATAAGATTAGGTGGTGAAAACATACACCGCCCCATGTTGCACATTGATACACTGTCATTAAACACTGACTGCTTTGCGCCTCAGTGGAAAAATTTCATAATTATGCCGAAACACGAAGTCAGTCTACGAGATCAGATGTCAAACTATCCCTCGATAAACTATACTTCCGCCGCCGCCAAAGCCTTCGAAAGAATCGAGAAGAATCACGTAACTCAGTTCCTGACAAAAATAAAACTACACCTGTTTCTAACACGGCTTCATTGAAACCCATATCTGCGTATCATGCCAATTGCAATTACTTGCTCTTGTTAAAACGCCAATTAACGGTAATGTGGACATCAGTATTATCCTTTTAGATTTGCAATAAAGCGTTTCCTTATGTACCTCACAAACCTTTGTTAAACGTGTTGAGCCTTATGGGACTCGTACCTGAACGACCGAACACAAAGAATGTAGGTAGGTCAGCACCGTTTTGCTCCCAGAAATCGCACCAGTGGTGTCGTTATAGGCGGTTTAATAGGCCAATTGTTTCGCTCCATTTAAATAACGATATATGTGTTTAAATTATACACTGGCGCTCATTAAGATTTGCGGACGATGTCAAAATATGGTGCTCATTTCTTCCTGACCATTTAGAGCTGGGCACATAATAACAGACAATCTATCGTCAATATGTGAAAGCAAGTTTATGGGCTTTTCAGCAACTCATAGAGTGGCTCAAGGTCCCATAGGTCCTTTGATACAGGCAACGATGAATACAGCCAAAATAAACGTAATCTGGCCTCACCACAATCTTCCGGAAATACCGTATTTGATAATTCTAGCAGACTTATGTTAGAGGCAGTAAGCCTATTAGCTCAAGATGTTGCAGTTAACCCTCTTCAAATGAGTGCTCGATCGCTAGCGAAAAAGACGAATCACATGTTGTGCTTGTAAAGGAAACATGATTTGACTCGCAGTACACTGAGCTACCTGTTCATGGTATCATGATTTTACCAGTGGTCATGTTACTGGTCTAGATGGCGGCTCCGGTGTATACGTTAATGATGCTTTAGAGACGAGTCCATTGGAGGCTCGATCGTCAGGTATCTTCGAGGACTCGGTCTGGATACTGAACAAGATAAAATCCCGTTATTTTCTTGTAGGTTGCATTTATTTGCCAAACGGCGCTACCAAGGCTAAATTAAACCAGTTAACTAAATCGTTCGAATGAGCATCTGAGATGCAGTTCTTCAAAAATATATGAGTGGCGACCTCAACATGAACAATGTTTCGTGGCAGGAACAAAGAGCACCCGCTAAGTAACAGAGTTTTCTTTCTTCAGTAATCACTCGTGGATGGACACAACAAGTATGCTCACCTACTAGAAGCGAGAACAATATGGACTTGAATTTTATGTTCGGTATATATAGTGCACAAACAAAGACTCCTAGTAATCTTTCCGGAAACGATCATAAAGTTATCCAGCTAACCTACAACGTTGCTCAAATACGGGTAGCGTACCCTCACTATGCCCACAAATATCGACCATATCACAAAGTAGACTGGAACAGCTTCCGTATGACTATTAGATTCTTTGATTGGGGTGGCTTGTCCTTACAGGCTGTCCAGATATGGCTGCTGACCTATTGCACTGACCTGCTTTCACCACTGCAATATAGGAAGCAGCCAATGCATCTTCCTCAAAATCCCATTCATGAGTCTGTTGCGGTGCGTCTAAAACGCTTGCGCTTTTGGTTTAAGAAAGGTGGGTTATATATGCGGTCATACAACTTGATAAAATTGTCATGGACTTCCAAAACCAACACGAAAAAAAGCTTATTTCATAAGAGGATCAGGCGCTAGTAGCTCCTGGCTGCCAAAACATGTTACATCGCATAATAAGAGTCAGATACGAAACACAACGTCATCAACCTATCACCATCGCATCAGTAGACGTCAATCTCACTACCGACCGCAATAGGTTCCGTGAGTTATTTACTAAACACTTCTCCCCGTCGTTAATACAGGCGCATAAGAAAGGCTGCCTCTACTCACCAGTGGAACCACAGATACAGCTGAGTTCAGCCTGTATACCAGTAGCAGGCAAATAGCCGCCCTAAACCATTCGTGTCGCCCTGGACCTGACAGCAAAGCACCAGCACTGCTTAAAGTTGCCGGGTCCGATATTTACCTGTTCCTGCTAAACATTCACCTTGTCAATCAAGACTGGTGTATAGCCTGCTAGGAGGAAGCGGGCCACCGTCATACCCCGATGCAAAGCGAGATCACAGTAGGAGCTGGCAAATTACCGCCTCATTAGCTACACTTCTATTCTGACTCGCACTATGAAACGAATAATGAAGTAAATAGTCATGAAATATCTACATTCACGAAACGTTATCGACAGGTCGCAACACGGATACCTCAGTGGTCGTTCATGTCCAACTTGCTTTGTTGAAATTCCGGACTATGTAACCAAGTCGGCTGACTTCAGAGCGTCGAGAGTTATTTTTTCTCATACATGGAAAACGCATTCGACCTCACCCCATGCGGAATTTCTAAAAATGGTAGCCTCTTATGGGTTTGCCAACCCATTACTATGAGGCCTGTGATCTTTCTTGTCCAAACGAACCAACTGTGTCAGAGTTGGAAACTGCGTATCTTCACGTATACCAGTAACCAGTGGCGTCATACAGGGAAGCGTTTTAGGTCTACTGTTATTCATATTTTACATAAATGACAATTTCCGAATCTTTCAACATGGCAGACCCTTCCTTTTCGCGGATGATATCCAAGTTGTGTTAGCTTTTGATTGTATAAATGAATCAAACGGCGCTCAAACAATGGAGAATGGTGATCTTCGCCCTTCAGTAGTGGTGCCGAGAGTGGAAAATGACATACTTCCCTGGCAAATTTATAGCCGTATTCTTCAGATGCAACCTTATTAATGACATACTGACGTTAGATAGCAAGCCAGTTATCTGCCACACAACCATTCGTGACCTCAGGGTTTGTTACTCAAGCTCTTTCAATTTCTCTAAACAGGTACACCAGGTTACCGCTAAAGCGAGATTTATCGTAGCACGTGTTTTCAATATGTTACGCTGGAAAGACTCTAGGCTAGCTATGTATAAAGCATATAGGCGTTCAGTTTTAAATATTGTCTACTAGTATACGCAAACAAAAATTTGCGACGAAATCAATCTTGAAAAAGTGCAACGGTTTTTTAGCAAACGGTTATTAGGTTTTGGATTCTTAACTTATCAACAACGGTGTAAACTGCTGAAGCTGGAACCGTTATGGTTGAGAAGAATTAAGATTAACCAAATCTTCCTGGTTGATTTAGCTCATACCAATTATGGGGACCCAGATACTGTCAGGTGTGGCACTTTTCATCAATATTCACCTGGAAATAGGTCAAGTAGCTTTTGTGTCCCTAGAGTGCGTAAAGATTTCTCGCCAAATTCTTTCTCATAAGATATACCTAGCTGTGGGATAAGCTGTCAGAATTCATTAGATGCAACAACACTAATCATATATTTACGGCTTAAGTGTTAAACTACCTCACGGCAGGGGAACTAGTACGCATATTGGACGAACCTAAGTCTCTAGATGATATTCATGAGAAAGGCCTCATAAAACTTTAAATGTCGAGCCTCATATCTACCGCATTCAAAATTCTACTCGGCTTAGATCTCATCTCCTAGCCTAACATTGTAACCCTACTTATCTATCTTTTGTATTTTCTTTTTATTTCCATGTTCAAGGTTGCATTCGCCGCACTTGGGAAACCGGATTGCCCAACGTTAGAAGGTTTACTTTGTTTACTTTGTTTCACTGGCTCTCCTAACCGTCCTGCACTCGTTACTGATCATCTGTTTTCCTTGATTGCCTTTTTTGGTTCGTAACAAGACTGACCTCGGTACTCTATATCATAAGATTCTAGATAGTTGGTTAACTAATCCTCTGAGGAGACAGCAAATATGACCCAAGCTTTTGTCACTCCACTTCACCTCGTTTTAACCCTCATCATCTCATAACTTTTATCAGACTCGAACGCTCGCAAGCTGCCAATGTCAACAATGGAGAATTAGGAGAATGAGAAGCCAGATTCTTTCCCGCACATTATTATCATCTTGCTCTTCTATATTTTATATTCATTTAACTCGGCCTGAGAGTTAACCGTGTCAGAGTGGCTCATGTCATCTCGGACATCCGGACTTTCAATACTTTCGACCGCCACTACATTTTACCTTGTCCAGCTGCACGAAATTCTCTTTTATCCGGCTCCATTCCCAACCATGCACTTGTTAAATCTCAAGCTTAGTGATGGGTGGATACTCAGTTCCTATTTTTTCACATATCCGCTCTCCCACGGTTATACTATTATTCGTACTTTACCCTGGTGCAATAAAAGTTAACATCGTTCAGAATAAGCACAGAGGTGATGGCTGGTGAAGCACACAATCCTTACTGTGCGCTCTAATAATCCTTTTTCTGAATGTGTACTCATGACCAGCGGTGTCCCTCAGGGATTTGTTATCGGTCAAGAGCACTTCAACATCTCCATTAACGGATAAGTAGCAGGATTTTAGTTGTAATTTTGTTAAGGTTTTCATCCCAGTAGTTCATAAGCTACATAGAAGAGCCTAGTCCGGAAAAGCACCAGACGCATTTCGCCCTATTAGAGCTCGTCAGTGGTGCTCGTTCCCTTGGTCATCTAAGGAGGATCGAACTCATGGCCGTTAGAAGCAGATGCCAACTAGCCAGCAGCTTAAGCCACTGAGCCATGGGGGACTTTGTTTGGGCCACATAATTCGCAAACTAACCGGGATATAGCACCACCTATCTTCCACTGTCACTGACACTGGTTAGCCTGCGAGGTGATGAGGTCCTCTCACTGGAAGCTATATCCAGAGCAGTCGAAGTGCCTAATATATGCAGATGATTCGAGACTGTTCATGGATGTCTCTAGCATAGAGGTTGCTGATCGACTGCAAGAGACGCTTAATCTTCTGCACTATAGGCCGAGCCAGTGGCGATTGCCTATTTATCGAGACAAGTGTTTTGTTCTACCTTTTTATGGGACTGAACCATTCGGGGCCTATCACATTTGCCATTATTTACTCAAAAATGCCACTCCTGAGAGAGACGTCGGCATAATCGTGTCGCCAGACCTAAAATCATTACAAGACACTTTAAAGAGCGTCGCCGGTGCCTGTAGGAGGTTCCATACCAAAGAAAGAAGCTCCTGCCTTCTGACTCCATTGCTCTTCCGACTCCTGTTCACATCGCACGTACGTCCCATCCCTGAATAAAGTTTTCTTGCCTCCTATCCACTCGCCAAGTTCGAATGTAACATGATTGAGAAGGTCCAACAGCGCGGTTCTAATCTGTTTTTGAGTTGCGTGATCTAGCCCATCCCCTTTGACTCCAACACTTGAATCTCTTCTCTTTGGATTGCGGTCGCCACTGTGGAAATTTAATTGTCACTTGACGTATCCAATGTGGAAAGTTGGTGGAGAGCTGCATGAGTTCTTTTAGCTCAGCGCTGAAACTTTGAATATAGGTCACAAATTGAAATTATCCAAACCCAGGAGGCTCAGATTACGAACTATTCCTGCTCTATCCATTAGTGCAGGGAATGACTGGAACTGCTTGCCGGAGCTCGTCGTTGACGCACAAACGGAGGACGATTTGAAAACGATGTTGGATTCTTACTTACTTACTATGTCGGGATCTTGCTGCTTATATTGCGACTTCGACGGCCTTATGCAGATCACTGTCACGCGATGACTAACTCATCCCTGGTATGAACGGGCGGTGATGGAGCTGACAAAGGATCACCTTTCTGCTCTCTACTACCCAACGATCCAGAAATCTAATAGCGCACGTAAAACATTCCACTAGAACTCACGCCCGCATATACAACAGAACCTTGAAACAGTTAGATAAACCGATATAAGAGTAACGATTTGAATACCGCAACGATCAAATACGTGTAGGTGAATAACCATGCACCCTTATCGGACCCGGCCCATGCTCCGTAGCCCTCCAGACATAACCTGGGCTCTTATTTATTTTCTTATACTTATTTGCACATCTGTTTCAGTCAACGTTTGCGTATTGGCTGTAGACATGATCCAGCGCTGAAGATACATGTAATATGGCCATGGCCTTAACTCTTACAGCCTGTTTTCTACGGTTTCTGAAGTATGTACTCATGTGAGCTTGCAAAATTCCATGCTTCATAGGCGCATATCCATGCAAGTTGAACTAAATATTACTATTGTGCTATACCACATATTACACTAGGTTTGACAATGTGGAAGTTATCATTCACCGTCATCACTGTTTTCCTGCGTCGCACTGACATGTCATTTACCAACTTGTAATATCCGTCCGTCCCGGGGTGGTAGGTTCCACTGTATTCGTCACCAGGTATAGCTGACAATAGACCGAAGACCTGTAATGGAAAGTAAAGTAGGTGGATGGAGAACCACGCAGTAAGAAACAATATAGACCCACAACCTATCGGGAGTCTGTTGGTCAAGCTGACACTGGAAAGTGGCCGAATAGCTACGAGCAATCGAGCGCAGGGGCAGCCAGCCGCAGTCAAGGTCACGAGGACAGGAAACGCGCCTGTGCCGGGGGCGGGTCGAAACAACATGGTGCGTTGCGTTACGAAATGATGCAACTTTCACTCGCATTGCCCCTAACACCAGAGTCCCTTGCTATTAAACTCTTTATTTTCATAATGACATATTTTTCCTATAGGGTAAGGCTTTCCGAATGATTCCGCATATTCGGATGTTCCAAATCAACTGTTACGGAAATTACGAGGTCGTTTGCCAAAAGTCATGTATTCCTTGAAACTTGGTGTCTATATCTATTGGATTATTCTTTGTCAGCTATTTACGTGTTACCTATTTTTACTGGTACTAACTTTGTAGCCTTTTTTACCTACTTTGATACTATCATTATTTTATTTCCTCCGTAGGTCCATTATGAACTGGAACTTCCGAAAGTTTATACTCCATTGTTGGTTGGATTGCGAGTCAGCGAGAGTTTGAAGAATTACTCGGCCACTAAAGTCCGTATTCCGCCTTCTGGTCAAACTGTGCTGGTTCAGAGCTACGAGATATCAGGTATCGAAGGACCTAACCTGAGCACAATTTTCTCCACATCCACCTGAAAAACGTGCATGTGTGTAACTGTTAGAACCTAATGCATCTTCCCATCTAATCTGTAAAGGCGATTTAAAGAAAACTGTGAATATTTTGATCATTTCCTATGTAGGATTAGTCTCGCCTCGTCGAGAAATCAACGATTTATTTATTTGTAAGACCTGCTACTTCGACACAGATGCACTAAACCAGTAGGGTCTATCACTGCTGCTGTTATCAACATCTCAATATTTTATTACGTTCAGGACTTGGCAATTCGCTGATATACCAGCTTCAACTTCTTCGAAAACATACTACATACAGTACCCAGATCAAATCAACTGATAAGCTACATCACTAGTCCAAATTTACTATCACAAAAACAACTTGAATCGTTCAAACTCCTAGTGTGACCCACACTAATGCACTGTACAATTTTAGCCCCTACAAATATAAGTGCTATCATTTATGTACTATTTCATTGTTGACCAATTGTACATTATTCTTTCTTGTTGTAACGTTCGTTACAACAGGCTCTTCACTTGACCGTCTTCTAAGTTCCCACGCTAATGTATTGTTCTTGTCTCGCTTCATCTGTCCGCGTCTTTTTGTATACTATCGAATACAGTCCGCTGTGTCCGACTGCAATTGCATTCTGATATCCGCGTTTAATTTCGCGCACCGTCTCTGACTAGTATTTACTAGTACTATACATTGGTGATCCCGAATAGCACGCGAAAATTTAAATTGTTTACGCCGTTTGTAATTTTTAGTGAGTTTATTCCTTTTCCTCGATTATATACGTGCAATCATTTGTACTTTATGTAATTTTAATGGCTTCATCCTGTTTTTGTTTGTCCTTGTTCTTTTCGATTCACATTTCGTACGTGGCATCTGCATTATTTCACAGCGTAAACATGCTTACTTTGGCTGTTCCAACTTTCATGGAACACAGCCCTGAGTTTCGGTTTGCGATATTCGAGATTAAACTGAAAACCAATGGCATTAAGGCGGACCGTCCGAGATAAAATCAGCTCCTCCCATGCCTTCCATCTTCGGTTGCGACGCTGGTCGAAGACATTCTACTCTGCCCAACGATTGAGTCAAAGTATGAAACGATGAAGCTAGCGATTCTAAAAGTTACAACTCAGTGTACGAGTTCTATTTAAACAGCCCAGCAGTCTCAAGCTAGAAGATTGCAAGACGTCGACGTTGCACTGTTAAATGTAGAGCATCGCAGGTCCCTTAATCTTGTGTGAAAATGGGATAAAGGAACTGTGGTTTGCATGTCACACAGAGCCGTGGACGGTAATGCTGTCTACGTTTCTGCACACGTCCGTGAAAGAATTAGCTACCAAGCCAGACACTGTATTCGAATTTCTTCCGCTGTAGATGACCAGTAACCCCGTAAGATATGCTCACCGAAGAAAAGCTAGTCTCATATTTGCTTCAAGTTGTCAGGCCGATTTGACCCTAATGACGAGGAAATTACGCCATTACGCAGCAGAATAGCAACAATAAAGGCTTCGAAGCAGCGTATGCCATGATCAAACGGTGACAACCTTTCGGCTATCGCTCATTGCGGCTTATCTGTGCATGCACCGAGTACGTCTCGGTCGATAAGTAAGCGCACTATTTTCTCTGCACGTTCTCAGATCGAAAATACCAATTTCGTCGAATTATTACGTTGGTATCCATGCTAATATAGTGGAGAAGCTGCACCAAACACGATCAACCGCTTCAGAGTAAATGAATAGCCCGCATACTAGCATGGCCAACGCAGCCATCAATAACCAGACAAATCGTTTGTTTTACCTTAAGGATTAACGTTCTGCTCTCAATTTCCTCATCAACACGGAAGCAGAAGTCAGCACCATCCCTGCGAACGCAAACGACAAGCACTTTAATTATATGTGCAACCTGCGTGTGGCCGGCGGTTTTCCAATAGATTCATTCGGTCAACACATGATGAACCTAGACCACAAACTCCGCCGAGATTTTCAGTTGGTTTTCATGGTTGTCCTGTACCCTTCGCAATTATCGGTAACGACTTCCTCCGACCTTTTGCGTTGCTTGTTGATACTGGTCGTCACCATAATGGTCGACCGTACTAAACTGGAGGGTGTAGGCGTTATTTCAGACGTGCCGACAATCCGTCTCTTTTTCCGCATTCTCCGACGTGCCTACAGCTTATGCGAACCTACTATCTGAATGCCCGCGACGGTAAGGTCAGCTGCAGAGTTTTAGGCAGTCACGACTGAGGTCGCTCATCATATTTTCACACGCGGTCCGCCAACAAGTGCGCGACCAAGACGACTCATCGAAAATTTACGTACTGCAAGAGCTGAATTCGATCACGTGCTTCAGCTCGGTATCAAAAGACCATCTAACAGCTCATTGGGATCACCTCTCCACATGGTTCCTGAAAAGACCATGAGCGACTGGCGTCGTTGTGGCGATTCACGATCTCTAAACAACCTAACCATACCTGAGCGCTATCCTATCCCACATATGGTGGATCCCACCGCTAGTTTGGCAAGTAAAACCAGTTTCGCTAAAATTGATTCGGCGCGCGCTTACAACCGAATGCCGGTAGCCGAAGCGGACATCACTCAAACTGCCTTGGCGACTCTACTTGATTTGCTTGAGCTTCTGCGCATGGTATTTAGTATAAAGAATGCACCTCAGCTACCAAGTTTGTCGCGGCCTAGACTTCGCTTATGACTACCTGGACGACAACTTAATTATCAGCTCCTCAATCGAGGAGCACTTAAGCCACATTCGAACGCTTTTCGACCGGTTATCTCAAGACGAGTGACGATCAACGCAGAAGTGTTTGTATAGTGTCGATTGGAGAAGATTGCTCAGCATCATATCTCTTCTGCAGGCGTCGTGACACTACAGGATAAAAGTAAGGCCATCACCGACTACCCGATACCCTATCTCTCAAATAACTAAGACGCTTTGACGTCCTAATCAACTGTTATCAACGTTTCATACCCACTTGCGCTTCGCATATGCAGTCCCAAGAACCTTTGCCGGGAAACCTTAAGAAATTCGCGTTTTCTGGTGTAGCAAGAGCCGCCTTCCAACATAGCTTCTACAGCGCCTCACGACACGGCAGTCCCACTGTCGCTCAGTACCAACTCCTCTGAAATTGTATTTGGGGCGGTCTTACAACAAAAGTTAGGTGAGGCTTGGCAGCCGTTGTCATTTATCTCCAAAGGTTTGCAACCTTCCGAGTCTCGTTACAGTACTTTCGGTAGAGAACTACTAGCCATTTATTTATCCATGCATCATTTGCGACATATCTTAGAAGGCCGCTCCTTTGCCGACTTCACCGACCACAAAGTCCTGACTCAGGTCTTTAGCTCGACTACTGACCGATACTCTCCTAGAGAGTCATGCCACCTAGACTATATTGCCCAGTTTACAACCGAAATACTACTTGTCTTATCTGTGCATAACGCCGTGGCTGATGTACTTTCCTGAATTCAAGCGATCTACGCTGACGCGGACATCGCTCTCAATTTGGAAGCCATGGTCGCAGTGCAAGTAAATGCTCTCGAGGTTGATCTACTACTCGGGTCACCCTCACTGAAAGTAAGATCCGTATTGCTGACAGCATCAGATGGAAGTATACTTTGCGATTTAGCTCTGAGCACGCCTCGCCCACCTGATTTTCGATAGACCGTGTTCGACGTTGCAAAGCTTGTCTCATCAAGGCGTTTGAGAAGCGGTTAAAATCCTAAGTACATGGTTCGTCTGGCGCAATGTCAATCGTGGCTTTCGTATTTGGACAGCCGCTTGCCTTCTTTGTCAACGTGCGAAAGGGCACGAGCCCAAGAAAAGCTCAGTGGAAACATTTCCCATGCCAACTGCACGTTTTCACCCACGTGCACGTCGATATCGTAGGTCTTCTGTCGCCTTCGAAAGGCTCTGTATATCTACTGACCTGTGTCGATCGGTTCACTTGGTATCCGGAAGCTCTTCTCATACCTAATTGCTCATTGGAAACTCTAGGAAAAGCTTTTCTGGAGCACTGGGTAGCTCAATACAGCTGACCCGCCATCGTTACCACCGATCGTGGGTCACATTTCTTGTCGCCTTTTGTCACCTTACTTAAAGATTTAGGCTGTCGCCACATTCAGACGACGGCGTACCATCCGGCCGCTAGCAGCATGCAGGAACGTTTTCAACGCCAGTTGAAGGTAGCGTTACGCGCGTACGCAGATCCCTCCTTGTCTGAAGCACTGCTTCTGGTCCTCCTGGACTTAAGAAACACTGTTAAAGCGGACCTCGACACAACGCCAGCGTAGCTAGTCTACAGTTGAACGCTGAGGTTGCCTGGACAACTGGTGGCATTAGCCCCGTCTGCTGCCTTCTTTGACTACGAAAGTTACATTTACCGATTGGCTCAACAGATGCTTGAGCTGCGTCCGCCCCCTCCACGATCGCTGAAGATACCAGTGTAGGTGCCTGAGAAGCTGTCCACGGGTTCACACGTCCTCCTCCGTGCAGACGGTGTTAGGTAGCCTCTTCGGTAGCCCTACATAGGACCCCTCAACGTGCTACACCGTACGAATAAAACGTGTAAGATTGACCGCGGTAAGTGACACGAAGTCAGCACTATCGATCGCCTCAAACCAGCTCTTGACGAGGTCGCTGAGCCTATGGTTATTTCGAACGCTTTGTGGGAAGCTACGAATCATTGCGCCACCTTACAAACAGGTCGCATTCCTGCAGCGGGTACTGATTTAGCTTCCCAGGCTAGGGTCATTCCGAGGTTATCACCTACTGTGAATTTGTCGCCTCCTACAAGCAATCGCCGTGGTCGAGAGACTCGTAAGCCCGTTCGCTTTTTCCGATTATATAGAGTGTAAAGATCTCTAATTTTGAAATATTATAAGTTTTTGCTCCGTTTCTGGTCGATTAACGTTTTGAGAACACAAAATAAGCAAAATAGTCTGCGAAACCTTATATTAAAATACAAAAACCCAAAATAAGCAA
>OX104069.1:44525808-44726291 GCA_944474145.2 Dicrocoelium dendriticum
TGAGCAAGGTGTTTCCCAAGTGAGCTTATCCTCTTCTTCTGACAGCAGGCGTCCTCGAGCTTTATCGTCTCGAATTCTAACCAAAAGGAATTGCACCGCCATCGTCTCCGAATTTCGTTGCGGGAATTTCATCGTAACGGCAGTCAGGAAGGGACTGTTGTATACGACTGATGAATTCATTAACACTCCTCTTTTCCCTGTTGTAAATGCGAAAAGCTTAGGCGCGCAGTAAAAACGTTGCCGCAGCACCCGAAGGCCATCCAGGGCGTCAAAGCAGTCCGTCAGGGATATGCTTTCGTACAAACAACGCTTCAAAATACCGTTGACTTGCACATAGGTGTTGTCTCAGTAGTTTAATAGATTGGGTTTCACTAAGTTTGATGTGGGAGTGTGTACTTGTGAAAATTTCAATTTCACAGAAGGTTCGTTTCCAACGATTACAAACTACTAAGGATTGCTTGGACGACGTGTCCTTCTAAAAGGGACCAGGCGGGGTAACATGGCTCATAATAATTCATTCTAAGTCTAACCTTCGTCGCCAAAATGTCGCAGTATAGCAATTGCGGAACTAACGCACAGTGGTTGACTCTTAACCGAATTATCACAAAGCGCGACACGCTAGGCACATGGAAGGCAAAACTATATTCTAACCGGCATGTACAACACCTTAAACTACTATTCTGAATTAGGCCAATCGATAAATGGGTGAGCACGTTACTGACGCACGCCAGCGGATGCAGGCAACGAATAGAAAGGGCTCAGGACATTGGCCGTGAGGATGCCACATGGACCTAGACATTTCAGTCGTTGGATCAGATTGCTGTAGCCTTGTCGACCCTTATGTTCACCTCGTCTGCCCAGTTTACGATTGTAGTATACAGGAGTCATGGAATTATTGACTTTATTCACACTCAGTCTGCGAACAGGTGTCTAGGGGATTTCAACCTCTCTGAAGTCTGTTGAGCTGATTTTTCTTACAGGAACATTCGGTGCAGACTTTCTTGGGCTAACCCTCAAAGTGCCGTTGCACCAGTTCGTAGACTTCCCTATTAGGTATATGGACATCTTAGTACCACCTAGTTTAGATGTAGTTTTCACCAAGTTCCTCGACTTCGTAACTGAGGTTTCGTACGGTACTCATCTTAGGCACAGCGATCACGCATGCATGTCCTTTCGGTGTGCTCTTTCAAGACACCAACAGATTGCCGTTGAATTACTTCCGAATATTTGACTGACGGACTATAGTGTAATACGAACTACGACTTCAGTTCTGAACTGTCCCTTCTCGATGGCCGACTCTGTTCAGTTAGCCTGAGATAACTATAAAGCATATCATACGGAGGTTTCTGCTCTCGTAGCCTCAAGGTAACTAGCTTGCCTTGCAATCTGACGACACGGGTTCGAGCCTGCGTAGAGCCAGGGCAACCTTCGTAGCATACGTAACCCACATGCAACTGGTGGTGGTTGCGCGGCATCGGAGTGTCGGTACTGCGTATCTGTGTCCCGCTGATGCTTTTTTTACTCCCTACATTCCACTCATGTGGAAATGATAGCTACGGACAATGTCTCCAGGGATAGATTCCACGGGCAACTACCTAATCAAGAGACTGTCTAGATGCTTGCTAGCCTACCAAGCAAGTCCATCAGCCAATACCTACGACATTTATTGAGATGTTAGAAACCAAGGTATCCAACATCTCAGGACTGCTTGTCTCCAATACGAGAAGGGTTTAGCTGACTTGACTACCGCTAATCCCAAGATTTTTGCTTACCTAAAGAGGCGCTGCGGTGCAAATCTGTCTATACTAGCGTTCCTGCTAGCAGACAAGACCCGTGCGCACACTGACTATGATAATGGTTGTATATTTAGCGAACATTTTACCGGTGTTTTTGCTCGTGAGACTCTTTTACCACGGGTTGAATTGATTTCAAGAGTTCCAGAATATACTTGCTTAGCTTAGTTTAACATAACGGAGATTCAGGTCTTCAAGCTTCCGGCCGTGATTCAATTCATTCGAAGCTGTTGCATGAATTGGCGCTGAACTGAGTGGTCCTCTCACATGCGTGTTTTCACTATCGTTTGACAGCTACGTCTTACCTTCGGAATTGAAGGAGGCAATCATCTGTCTGATTTCTAAGAGCATTGACAACAATCTGCCCATAAACTACCGACCTGTCGGTTCGACAAACCTTGTGGTCAAATAGTTTGAAAAGCTGCTGAGGGATTCGGTTGAGAACCACCTGAACAAATTCAACCTCTGTGCCGCGTTGCACGGATTCTGAAAGGGATTTTTCTTATCAGACTAATTTACTAGTGGATTGTGAAAACCGGGCCGATGCTGTAAACATTAGCCACGCTATAGACATGCTGTTCTTAGACTTTTCAAAAGCTTTTGACGCTTTTCATCATCCTAGATTCCCACTAAAGTGGAGGTACTACGGGATATCTTGTCGCGCTCTTAAATGGTTGTCTGCTTCCCTGGATGTGTGACAGTGTGTGTTCGTGTGGTGTAGTCTTTCGCTTAGGCAAGCTATCCTTAATGGCGTTCCGCATTACTCAGTATTGGGGCCATTCTTATTCGCGATTTATGTAAATGGCTTGTTGGTTGAGTTAGGAGTGTCGTCTCTAATATTTGCTGACGACCTTAAACTCTGGAGTATCGTGGATATCCGGGGGGGGGGGTTCTGAGGTAATTCAGAAAGCCTTGGGTAAACTGTGGGAATGATCTGCCTTATAGCTGATGCCCATAAATCGGGCCAAGCGTTCTGTTCTCCGCTTAGGAGCGGCCAGTCCTCACACACGATATATTGTCGGCTGTAGTGAAGCCGCTCTTGTCTTAGCAGGTTGATTTAAGCGTCGTCCACTCTTCAGCTCTTCACACTGGCGTCGGTTCGAAGAACACTGCTTGTAGAGGGTTCCGTATGATGTGGTTTATCCGCCACTCTTTCGGCGTCTTAACGGCTCATATGTTTGTGCAGTTTTTCTCGGCATTCGTGTGACCCCACTTGGATAATTGTATCCAGGCTTGTCCACCATGTCTTATCCGAGCCAAAATGGATTTGGGGAGGGTTGCAGGAGTGGGTACTAGGTTAGTGCAGGGTTTACAGGGACACGTAACCCGAACGCTTGCTTAGTTTGGGGATGTATTTAATGCACTACCTTAAGATTAGGGGGCTTGATTCTCACTTACCGTATTTTGACGGATAAGATAGGCCAAGAATTGTCTTGGTTATTTAGTCTATCTAAGCTACTTAATCTCCGCGATCACCCATTGAAACTGCACAAATCGTTGTCTGAACGGCTTAGGGCGGAAACTCCTTTTTCGCGCCGAGTTATAGAGCGCTGAAACTAGCTTCCAGATCACGGGCCAACTCTTTCATTTAGCTCGACCTTTTATTAGGTGGTTGTCATAATACCATCCAACAGCCCCAGTGTTTACTTTGCTTTCCAGTCCCACCGCTTTCTACGGACGGACTCGGAGAAATTCTGTGTCCCGCGTCTATACACGCATGTGACGTGCACCTCTCTCGTTCTGAGTTTGATCCTGACCTACTGGGTCTTATCTGCTCCTACTAGGAGCATTACACGTTACACTTTGAAGCGCTCTGCTGCCGCCGCTTGTTATGGATGTCCATGGTATTGTTGCACTTGACGAGCAGTCGAATCTTTCAAAATGGATTTACGATGCCAGTCAACATCCTTTTACTGATTTAACTATGTACCCACATCAGGTCGGTGGTCATGGAACTCATGGGAAAGAAAGCGGTGGTAAGTTGTCACCCTTCTAGCAACTGCCTATTTTGAGCCGTTCACTTCATAGCGATTGCATCTTGTTGCACTTTTGTATTCTTTGTTCTATCTATACTCCCAGGTACGTTGTTGGTTTCTTCGTCTTTTTTGTTGTTGACAGGTTTCATATTTTTAAACAGGCTATTTAGCCGCTAACTCAATTTCTTGATAGCCTTTTTCACTGTTCTAATATAGCCCCCTAATTTTGTGTGACCGAGCTTTCCTACTGAATTGCAAAGTTAACCACTGTATCGTTTCTGAAGATATCACTTCTTTCGTATATCTTCTAGGCTGGTTCCAAAGGACCTCTCAGACATCAAACATATCCATTTTTGAGCCTTACTGGTTCACCAGGTTTTCTTGTCAGCACACAGGCTCCGCTTTAGCTCATGCCTAGTAGTCCGTCTGGTCACATTGTGCTCAGAGTCACCCGGCTGTCCAGTGACTTGTGTCGTGACGCTTGGTGGTGCCGTGAGCAGAGACTTCCACGTCGTGCATGACGACCAAGATCCTGTCCTACTAAATTTCAGTATCGTTAAGACGAGGGAGTGAGATTTCGGTACGCAGAACATCCTGGTAGGCTTGTAACTACCGAGAGATTTCCCCGTGAGATGTGTAAAACAATACCCATCATATTTTCATCTTGTACCCAGAGACATTAGTCATTTTGCTTATCTTATGTTAACCCCTTTTGTTTCTGAGACTGGGACTGTATTTAAGAGCAAGTAGAAAGATTTCTCTACAACTCTATCGAATTATGCAAAATCAAAAACATAATTGCGAATCGTCAGCGGTAATATTTGGTCAATTACTCGTTTATTCTTGTTCGGTTAAACCTTCGTATCTTTGTCATTATTTCCGGGTATAGGATGTATTATTTTATCTTGTATGTGCTCCGTTTCACAAAACACAGGTTTCCGAAATAATCGTCGATACTTGTTTTTAAACACTTCACAGAACCGGCCTCTATTAGTCCTTCTGGTAGTGTATTCCATAAGTTTATTATTCTTCGTTCTATATAAAGCTGATGTAATACCTTGTTAATGGAGGGGACCCGGAGTTTGTAACAGTGTCCTCGGGTGTTACAGGGTTCCCGCAAGTGAAATATTGGCCGCAGTACTGGGAAGTGATTTAAGTGTAGTATTCCATGGGTCACAATAAGCTCAATTCTTACTCGGCGATAGGATAGTGTGTAGAGTCCGAGCTTTTTACCATTTTCAGACGGAAGCTTTCGTAGACTGAGTATCATTTTAGTTGCGATGTGCTGTATTTTCTCCAGCTTTTCAGTTTTCCACTGGGTTGTCGGATGGTAAGCTGATGCGCCGTATCCAAGGATTGGTCTAATGAGCGAAGTGAATAGGCTAGAAACAGTTTCTTCGGACCATGTGGAGAAATTGCGTCGTAATGCCCAGAGCAGATGAAGTCTCGCGCGGTACAACTTTTCTGTATTTTCTAGTGATCTCATATCATGTCGCGAAAGCACTCCTAAACCTTTGACATATGTGTTATGGTGGAGCAAGTGGCCGTCCAAAGTGTATGCTCGAGTGGCTGGATGTCTGATACTGATGAACTCCGACTTACTTACGTTAAGAGGGAGTTGCATTTCAGTGGACCACGTTGACAGTCGATCTAAGTCATCCTGGAGGTGAGCGCATTTGTCCTGGTTCTCAGTGATTATCCAGATTTTCAAATCATCTGCAAACAGAGCGCGTGATGACGGGCTGCTGCGGGAGATCGTTGATATGAATAAGAAATAATACTGGCCCAAGTACAGTTCCCTGAGACATGCCACTGGTCGATAGGAACCAGTCTGTCAGGTAGTCATTGACCTGTACTCTTAACTTTCGTCCCACAATAAACTCGTGTAACTACTGAAGTAACGTGCCACCGATTCCGTAAGTCCTCAGTTTACGAATAAGTATATCGTGGTTCAGTCTGTCAAACACCTTACTAAAGTCGATGTACACCACGTTAACATCCTTCCGTTTGTTGAGAGCTCGTACCCACTGGTGGTTTGCGTGCATCAAGTTGGTGATGGAGGATTGCCCTTTTGTAAAGCCGCGTTGTGCTGGCATCAGTACGTCCATCAATTCAAAGAACAACAGCAGACCATTTTAAACAAACTTCTCGAGAACTTTGGATAAGATCGAAGTCAAACAGATCGGTCTATAGTTCCCTATTTTACTCGGATCACCACACTTGGGAAACGATCTCACTATCGAGCCTTTCCAGCCGTCTGGTACAGATCCTTTAGAGAGTGATTTAGTGAATGAATTTGTCGTGGCTGGTGAAGTCCGTCTGGTCCGAGGGGTTTTGCACCATCGAGGTTGACGAGTAGCTGAAACACTTCGACTGCATCACATCGTTGGCTTTTGAGCAAGACTGGCGCATCCTGCATCGGTACTGGAACAGTCGCCGGTTTACTGGAAAATGCGGCGAGGAAGTGCGTGGCAAAGGTGTCTGTGCGCTTAGCGCTTGAAATGAGCGTCTGTCCGCCCAAGCTCTCTAAAACCGGTAGGTCGCCCCCAGGTTTCAGTCGACGTTTCAGTAGGCAAATATTCTCTTTGGAGCGGTTTTGGCCGAGGATGCTAGCTCCTCTTCTAACCGCCGGCGTTTCTCGATTTTTGTGACGTTACATAAGTGACGCTACTTCTTGTACACCGTGTAATCACAACCCGAGCAGATATATCTAACCCAAACTTTGCGACGCCAATGCGCTAACTGTCTCTATTCCGTAATAAACCAATGCCGTTTGACAGGTCGGACTTTTACATACTTCAGGGGAACGAACCGAGTACACAGCGAGTTAAGCTTCCATTTCATTAATGACCAACAGGCCTCAAGCGACACATCCTGTGGTAGTGTCCAGTCAGTCTCACTTGCGGCTTGGACGAGCCCGTTGAAGTCTGTCTTCCAATAGTTGAATGTCGGCTTCCCTTGGTTGTAATACGGTAACGGCAGTTCTATGCTAGCCACGATGGAGCAGTGGTCACTGTTCGCCAGAGGTTCGAGGACTCTGATCTCTTTCAGCTTCTGCTCGCAGCTCGTAAACATTAGGTCCAGGCAAGATGCCGAGTGCAGATTTACGCGCGTCGGTTGGATGACATGTTGCATTTCCCCGATTTCAATAGTCATTTTAACGAATTGAGCCTCAACGTCGCCATGACCGGGAAGTAGCCGAACGTCTGGCCAGAATATCTTGGATAAATTTAGATCCCCCCATCATTCTGTATATGTGGTAACCAATCGCAACGTCGGTTTAATGGGTTACGGTAGATAACATCCACTATCAGTTCTGCGTGGCTGAGGCGTATTGTATCCCACAATTGCTCGCATAAGTTATCCTCGCTCCGATAGGTGCCAGATGGTGACGATTTTATGTACAACAGAACACTACCGTGAGCCTTTGATTTTCGGTCGAATTGAAAACAAGTGTATCCTGACAACACGACTTCTTGGGATATGCCGTCGGAGTTCAGTCAAGTCTCTGCAAGTCCTAAAACGAGACAGCGAAGTGGCACAGTTCGTCACGTTTGTTCATTGGGCTGCACACATTGGCGAATGCCACACGGAAGTCCTGGGAGGTACCTTTGGACGTGGCTGGAGATTGAGCAACCGGCTGATACAGGTTCGTACACCCTTCTTGATCGCGCGAAAATTTACAATTTGTAAGTCCGATGTTCACATACAGACTCTGAGAAATTCACGGATCGATCAGTGAAGCGGCATTTCGTAGGTTCCGAGTCTGTCTTCAATCGGTGGGGAACATTGAACCTAAGGCTCGGCCGGGGTCGAAGACGCTGGTGGTGGTGCAGATTACGGAGTGACAAGGTGAGGTGACAGGTACTTTCACCTGGGCGTTTGACCCCACGTGGTGTACGGTTTGCTTCTACCTGAAAGTGAGGTTTTCCCGTAGTTTATGGCGGTCGCTGTGTATTCTGATCTTTTGCACCGCGAGATTTAACACACATAACTTGGAAAAACGGATGTCGGATATCGATGGTTTCGAAAATAGGTCAACGGATAAGCCATTGCACGGAATTTGGTATAGAACATCGCAACACGAACCACCACCAGCTTGGGACGGCCTCACAAGGTAGAGCGAATCCAAGTTGGCGGACACAGATGGCAGTTGGGCCAATCAATGAGATCTCCGGAAGTAGCCAAAGAATGTTCACCAAATTTGCATTGATTGGAAAATACACAAACAGAAGAATATTGATGCACAATTCACACAGGGAAATCACTTATAACCCAGTAACCCGAAGCAAAAGTAGTATCCAGCCCACGGTGATTCAGAAATTCGCGGCAACCCTGGGTACAGCTTCCTCTATACACACATCCACAACGCGATCCGAATGCTCCCTTGCAAGCTTCCGGAACCTGCTTTGTTTCTTCTGACTGACTTTTCCTTGGGTGCCGGTTAGCCGAGCGAGTTTGTATGTTTCGGCAATAAGCGCATATCACATATTTCTATTTGTTTTTTTTACTTTTCATACGATTGGTTGGTTTTTCGAATATAACGCCTCTATTAGTCGCGCCATAGGCTTACCTGATCGAGGACTGAGATAAATTCGTAGTTACTTGGAAACGCAATTGTTAATTTTCATTATAAACCTCATGGAAAAACGACGGTACCAAAGCATATATATATATACATATATATATATATATATATATATATATATATATATATATATTGCATTCGTGATGCTTCCTCACCGCAGTTTGGCTAAACTAACTTACACTTTAAATAGGTGTTTCTTAAGCTGGATAAATTTCATTCCAGTGTTATTGGTTAGTTCTGCCTACCTAAATAATCTTCTATTAACTTGCGCACGTTGATTACGCTAATTGCGCTTTTTTTCGTTAACTTTATTGCTTTCGTAGCATATTTAAGCAACTTCTGGACATTTTGTACTTATCGCAGATGCATTACTAACCAACTTACTTCATTTGCTAATTTAGCGAAGAGTTATTTCTGCATAACCATATGCTTTAACAGATATACTTTATTTGATAATGTTATTTCAAGCGATTGGCTGTTGTTTGACATCCTTCGTGTAGCTGCGCTTGATGTGCATGTTGACAAGCTGCCTACCTGCCTGTTACCCACTACCTCGTCCATACTGGCTCCAGGAGACCGGGTGCACGGTCCTTGTGGCCGTCCTAGGCTCGAAGAGTGGTTCTATGCACTCAGTGTGGAGCGGACTACGGTCCAGTCACTGCCTTGTGTGCGCTTGATTCCCCAAATTCAAGGTGCTTGTGTTTGCCTGTGAAGGAGTGTGGGCCGGCTCCGTTGATGAAACGTGGTTGCGATCTACATGCCTCCCGGTCTTATTCCTTCTGTTTTACAATGTATATGGGGTGTGTGGTGGGAGCTGTAAGTGGTGCAGCGCAAGCCACCTATGGTTTCTCTGTAGGCGCAGGCGTCCTGTGGCTGGCCACAGTGACCAGCAAATCCGAAACCGGATGCCGCCATATATATATATATATATATATATATATATATATATATATATGGCGTAGAGCACGAGGGCCACGCATTGTCTCTGACGGTGGGAGGACACCTCCGGGTGTTCAATGGTTTGCTACTGCCCGCCTCAAGCCAGGCAGCCCCTGGTCAAATTGGTGCAAACCCGCCAAAAACCCACCTGCGTCTGGCCGTGGTCGCAGGTGCGTATCCAATTACGGTCGCAAAACATATGATAATTGTTCCAGAACCTCAAAGGCTGCATGTGACGGCCGTCAAGCAGATCCCAATCTGTCTCTGCAATCACATTCCCGAGCTGGATCTGCTCTCCACTGCCTTGTGGGTCAGGCTATTGAGCCAAAGGCTGCTGATGGAGTCCCTCAAGCAAACCTCCGAAGGACAACGACCACCTCGCGTGCGATTGCCCACCAATGCAATCGTATGCCTGCGTGCGAAGCACTCAGCATCGGTTGCTGGAACGTGCGCACACTACTGGACCGGAACTCCAGCGAGCGCCCGGAGCGACGCACTACACTGGTCGCGATGGAGCTGGCGCGCTACCACATCGATATTGCGGCGCTCAGTGAAACTCGGCTCGCTGAGCAAGGTAAGTTGCATGAAGCACGTGCTGGCTACACATTCTACTGGGTGGGGAATGCCGCCTCAGCACCACGTGAACATGGGGTCGGATTTGAAATATCCGATCGCCTCAATGGCTGCTTGGTGCGTGAACCAACTGGCATCGGCGCGCGACTGATGACTGTTCGCCTACGACTCGGAAGCGGTAAGTTTGCTACTTTTATAAGCACGTACGGTCCGACTATGTGTTATCCTGATGACACGCGTGATCAGTTCTACACTGAGCTATCCTCCGTGATACGGTCTGTGCCTAGGAGCGACCGAAGATTTCTGCTGGTGGATTTCAACGCGCGCGTTGGGCGTGATGCATCCGATGTGGACAGATGTTATCGGTGCGCATGGCATTGGTTCAGCGAATGCGAACGGTGACAGGCTGCTCTCGCTGTGTGCCACTCACGGCCTGACGATCACGAACACTCGGTTTGCACTGAGTGCGAGTGATATAGCAACTTGGACGCACCCACGGAGTGGTCACGCTCACCTGCTCTACTATGTCAATGTACGTCAGCGTGATATGCGTGAAGTGCGCATGACACGTGTACTGCGTGGAGCTGAGTGTGGCACTGATCACGAATTGGTTCGGATCAAATTGTACATATATTTTCGTAAACCGATGTATTGCACTCCCGCCGTGAATCGGCGTAAATTTAACATTCTCTCCCTCGGTACTGTGGCGAAACGTACTGAGCTGGAGAAGGCGATGGCTGCACGCCTGTGTGATGTGGACTGCATAGCCACAGTGGGCGACCTGTGGCACCACATTCGCGACCAGGTGACAGCTGCTGCCGAGGAGACTATCGGGCGCGCAAACTGTAAACGGCCTGATTAGTTTGATGACAACAATGTGACGATTGGCGCATTGGTGTCAGAGAAGAATGCAGCATTTGCTGCACATGTGGCAGACCCCAGTGACTTGGGGAAGAGTAGTCAGTTTCGCAAACTTCGACGGCGACTGACCCGAGAGCTCCGTCGCATTAAAAATGCATGGTGGACGGAGAAGGCGAAGCAGATGGAATGCTACGCCGAACGCCTCCAACACAAGGAATTCTTTGACTCCTTGAAGGCGGAGTATGGACCGAGATTGGAGCCGCTGAGGACACTGATCGATGGTAGTTCAGGCGCTACCTGCACCCAGACTGCAGACATAATGCAGATCTGGCGGAAATACTTTGACTGTCTCTTGAACAACCGTTCAGAGATCGACTGGCCTACATTAAACGGCCTGAAGCAGCACGATGTGAAGGCGGATCTGGCGGATACGCCGAGACTGGATGAGACGCAGAGAGCACTTGCTCAGCTGCGAAACGGGAAGTGTGCCGGAGGTGACGGGATCCCACCTGAAGTATTGAAACACGGGTGACCCGCGTTGTTGACTGCGCTGCACCACTTGGTGCAACGCGTGCGGATTGAGGAGAAGGTGCCTCCTGAGTTGAAGGGTGCCCTTGTGCTACCACTATACAAGAGCAAAGGTAGCAAGCAGTGTTGCACGAATTATCGTGGCATCAACTTGCTGAGTTGTGTGGGCGAGTTGATTGCCCGAATCCTGCTCAACCGCCTCGTCAATCAGGTTGTGGAACCTGACGTGGCGGAAGAGCAATGTGGATTCCGTTCGGGTCGCAGCACTATAGATATGGTGTTTGCGGCTCGTCATTAGCAGAAGTGTAGAGAACAACGCCAGCCGTTGTACTCGCTTTTTGTTGATTTCACCAAGGCATTTGATACGGTGAACCGCGAGGCATTGTGGCTGGTGTTGGGTAAGTTTGGTTGCCCGCGTAAGTTTGTAAGTTTAATTGAATGTCTGCACAGTGGTATGCGAGCGAGAGTGCAGCTGAGTGGAGAGACCTCGGATGACTTTGCAGTTGTCTCTGGTGTGAAGCAAGGCTGTGTCTTAGCTCCTGCCCTGTTTAATATATATCTTCATGCAATGTTGTCTTGTGCTTTTGATGCGGCTTATGCTTACGGTGTTCGTGTGGAGCACCGTATTTATAGTGGGTTGCTGAACATCCGGCGTTTCGGTGCGAGAACTCTAGTCTGTGAGACAACTATCCGTATGTTGCTGTTTGCTGACGACTGTGCGTTGTTTTCACACAGCGCGGATGAGTTGCAGCACATGACTAGTGCTCTGGCTTCGACAGCGGCCAAATTCGGGCTCACCATCAACACAAGCAAAACTGTCTGTCTCGTTCAGTCTTCACCGGAGGTGCAATCTTCAATATTGCCGCAAATCAGCATTGGTGCTGAAGTATTGGAAACCACCTCCCGCTTTTGCTACCTTGGGAGTGTGATGTCGACTGATCAACAGCTACACGTTGAGTTGCGTATTCGCGTGTCGAAGGCGGCAGCGGCATTCGGGATGCTTGAGTACCGAGTGTGGAACAACCATCAGCTTACCATTGGCACGAATTTGATGGTCTACAAATCCATGGTACTGTCCGTTCTTCTACACGGCAGTGAAACGTGGACGATGTACCGTCGGGATGTGCGATATCTCGAGCGTTTCCATCAGCAGTGTCTGCGACGAATTTTGCGGATCGGCTGGGGCGCCAGAGTTGCAGACACGGAAGTTTTGCGCCGAAGTGGAATGTATGCAGTGGACGGCATACTTTTACTGCGACACCTGAGATGGCTCGGTCATGTGAGCCGTATGGATTCGGCGCGGGTACCGAAACAACTTTTATACGGTCAGCTGAGTATTGGGAAGCGGCACTTAGGGAAACCAAAGTTACGTTACCAGGACATGATTAAAGTGAGTCTCACATGTTCTAATCTTGATTGCAGATCATGGGAATCGAAGGCGGTTGATCGGCGTGCATGGCGCGATCTGATCACTAAGTCAGTTGCTGAAGTGCGGGAGAAAGACCTCATGCATGCAGAGAAGAAGCGGCAAGTGCGGAAGCGGCAAGCACCGATGGATTGTAGTTCATCGACATCGAGTGCATGGTGCTGTAGAACATGCGGTCGCGAGTGCCTTAGTCAGGCAGGCCTAGTGAGCCATGAGAGAGATCACTCGGGACCACTGCCGAAGCGACGACGGGTCCCGTAATGAACGTAGGCAGCACCGGCGCAGCGTTTGTAGGCACGCTGAATTCGATTTACTAACCGCATGCTTGCATGCTAAGTCTCTTTATTTCAGGTGGTGGGTTTTCGGCTCTGTCCTGATGCCTTTCTTTCCCATATAAATGTCTAGTGGGCCTTGAGCTAGGCCCTTTTTGGCCACTACAGAAGCGACGACGGGTCCTGCAGAGAATTACGGCGAGCCGGCGCAGCGTGTTGTAGGCACGCTGAATTCGATTTACTAACCGCGTGCTTGCATGCTAAGTCTCTTTATTTCAGGTGGTGGGTTTACAGTTTTTACCTTATTGCTTCTTTTTCTCATATAAATATCTCCCTGTACTCTATTTCATTAACTTGCACACATCGCCTAAACCAATTGTATTCGATTTCCATAACATTTTTGTGATCGTGGCATTCCGTGAACTATACTTCCTGACCTCGTGCATTTAGCTAGGATTTGTTTGTAAACAACTTATTACATATGCTATTTAATTAAGGTTTATATCACCGTTTCCTTATGCATTAATCGAGTTTTTCTCTTTTTCTTTCTCTCTCTCTCTCAAGTGTTTGGCTGTTGTTTGATACCCTCGGTGTGGATGCGCTTGCTATGCATGTTGACAAGGTGCCTACCTGTCTATTACCCACTACCTCGTTCATACTGGCTCCAAGAGGCAGTTGGTCGTTGCTGTAGGGGACGGGGTGCACGGTCCTTGTGGCCGTGCTAGGCTCAAAGAACGGTTCCATGCACTCAGTATGGAGTGGACTACGGTCCAGCCACCGCCTTGTGTGCGCTTGTTTTCCCAAATACAGCGTGCTTGTGTTTGCATGTGAAGGAGTGTGGGCCGGCTCCGTTGATGAAACGTGGCTCCCATCCAAATGCCTCCCGGTGTTATTCCTTCGGGTTTACACTGGATATGGGGTGTGTGGTTGGAGCTGTAAGTGGTGCAGCGCAAGCCACCCATGGTCCCTCTGTAGGCGCAGGCGTCCTGTGGCTTGCCACAGTGACAGGCAAATCCGAAACCGGATGCCGCCAACCATATATATATATATATATATATATATATATATATATATATATATATATATATGAGGTTTGTACAGTTAATTGAATCTCTGCACTCTGGTATGCAGGCGAGCGTGCAGCTGAGTGTACATACCTCGGATAATTTTGCTGTTGTCTCTGATATGAGGTAAGGCTGCGTCTTAGCCCCTGCCCTGCTTAACGTTAACCTTCATGCAATGATGTATTGTGATTTTGATGTGGCCTGTGATTACGATGTCCCTGTGGAGCACCGTATTGTTAGTTGGTCGCTAAGCATTCGTCGTTTCGGGGCGAGAACCCCATTGTTTGAGAGAACCGTTTTCATGTTACTGTTTGCGGACGACTATGCTTTGTTTGCACACAGCGCGGATGACTTGCAGCACTTGACCGGCTCTCGCTTCGATCGCGGTGATGTTCATGCTCACCATCAACACAAGCAAAGCTGTTTATCTTTTTAAGCCTTCTCCAGAAGTGGAATCCGTGAGCCTGTCCCAAATCCATATTAGCAACGACGTTTTGGAATGTTCTTCTAGGCAGTTTATTGTCTACCATCCTGCAAATGGCGAGCGAGCTGCGCACCCACCTATCAAAGGTGGCTCTATCATTTGGTCAGTTGGAAACACGTGTGTGGACCAACCATTTGCTCACTGTTGCGACGATGCTGATGGTATGCAAGTCGATGGTGCTATCCTTTTATGCGGCAAAGAAACATATGCGATGTGCCGGAAGGATGTCCTTTATCTGGTGCCCTTTCACTAACACTGTCTGCGTCGTATTCTGCGCATCGGCTAGGGTGATTGAAATGCATCGGCCTTATTCCTTTTGGTTCACACTGGATATGGCGTGTGTGGATAGAGCTGTGTGTGGTGAAGCGCAATCCACCCATGGTCCCTCTATAGGCACAGGCGTCCTGTGGCTGTCCTATGGAGGCCACAGCGACAGTACAGAACGTGCTCAAACAGTTTGCTTGTTCCATAACAACCAGCTAAGCGTATGATCAGGGTTTAGGTTTTATACGACCTAGTGCATGTTTTACCATCTTACTAACTCACTTGTTTCGGCTGCTTTAGTTGTAAGAAGACAGTTAAAAGCCAGTCAGCATAATTTCAATTCAGTAAACCCGATATTCTTTATTGCTTATCTTTCCAATCGTCCTCATCTGATTTGCTGTGCGATTTTCCTGCTACACGTGTGATCCACACTCTATAAAGTATGCAGATGCCTGATCATACAGATGTAGGCGTGTCTCGAATCTTTGGGAATAAAAGTTTATTTATTTATTTATTTAAAAAGGCTTAAAATATTTAGCCAAAATAGTTGAACCCGAAATGGGCAAATGGATGATCTCGTGACTTCGCAATCTCCCATAACGTGTCAGTTATTGAGGAGCTTATCCAAGCAAATGACAACCACTAAGGCAACTTAATCCCTCAGTGAGCATCCTCATATTTTTTCTTCTTATCATTGACAGACCCATGAGAGATTTCACTCGACCACGCGTAATATTAGCAAACAATACATGCAGAGACAGCCGTTTTGCATGCATCCCCAGCACATGATTGAGCCAACAAAGGCGGCACCAGTTCAACAGAATCCGTAATGAGGAACCGGAGTATCTATTGCCAAACCTCTTTCAAATGCATATTTTCAGCAAACAACTTGGCAGGTGTATGCGTCAGGCAATATGATAGAGCACTAATAGATAATCGGGGACCACGCTGGACACGTACTTTTCACAAGTCGTCGGGACATCGTCCGCACCGAAATATAGAGTGAACCTTGGTAGCGTGCCGTATACTTTTGTTGGGGTGCTCACTTTATACGCTTTGCCACACAGTAAGATGCTTTCTTTCATCAATGCCCATCAAGAACGAGGAGAGGGATATGAAAGCGGATGCGATCGAAAGGGGTAATGTTCCTTCAGTTATTAAGCAGGGGGTCTTTGAATTGCAATAGACATTGCATTACATGTACCGAATAACAAAACATCACCAAAATGGATGAGCAAGGGACACTGGACACATCCAGATAACGTTCTTTACCAGCCGTCGGGGCGTCACCTGTACACACATGTAGGGTGAAACCTGGCGGTGTGCCCTTAAAAACTTATTAGGGTTCGTGCATCATAAGATTTGTCACACAGGAAAAGGAAGAGGGGAAGCATCTGTATTAGCATGTTTTCACTCAGTCTCCCTGTTATGTGAAGTGGATAGGGCGATTCTTTTGGAACTACGCAACGATCGATGCAATATGTGGCTGGCAGTTAATGAATAATTCATGTTCTCATATTTTTACGTGGTTTTGGGTAATATTGTGGAGCCCAAACCTGGACAGCAGAATGAATAGGGTTGTCAATCAAAGCTTTTGGCTCAGCGAGAAATGACATTAACCCAGTTTTTCTGATGTATGCCATTTTGAATTCGTCTTGTCGCTACCCAATCTGTCTGGTGTGAGTGGTTTCCAAGGCACCCGAGAACACGCACGCAGACTTAACGCATGTTTTACTCACGCAGCAATAGCTGGTAGCCGAAATGATGCGAAGACTAAAGAGCGCGCCTACATGATATCACGCAGTGTGTATTATGAACAAAACCATGTACGTCGCATCGATCATATAGTTGAGAGCAACTCGTCAATTAGTGGATAAGCGCTACGCAGACCTTAACGCAGTAGATACTAGGCGTGTGGCAATCACATTGGCGATGTTGTCTCATACGCCACACTTCCTCCGTTCTAGTTTGCACTCCGCCAGGTAGCTTGGTAACGATCAACTGCACGGCGTACTGCAGCTGAGCTGCGAATGTTTTGGCCTACGACCGGCTTAGATTCCGTGTGCCCCACCCGTCTGCTGGTCCAGTGAATGAGAGTGACAAATTAACGTCTGACCCTATTGCAAATAAACGACGTGGGACATGGCTCATTTGGCGGGTAACCACCCTGGCGTCTGGCAGCGCGATCTCCGCTCTTTGGCCTTCTGTTTCGTGTAACTGCAGACTGCCAACTCCATTCGTCGGGCAGCTTGATGCAAACTGGCTCATTCTCACGAAGCTACCGGTATGATACCTTTCGACCATACCTCGCTTTAAATTTCTCTCCTCGGACCTCGACGCGTAATCCCTGATCAGAAGAGGGTAGGTCTGGCCGCATTCTAAGCCTCCGGCCGAACATCGGCTCGCCTGGACTCTGGCCTGTCATCTCACTCGCTGTCTAGTGGTAAGCGATTATAAGTTTATCCGGCTTCTTTTGAATTGGAGCGAGTGATTGTTTCTGCAATTCACTTTTTACTGTCGGAATTGCTTTTTGCTGATCCGTTTGAGGCTGAGTGCTAAGTTACCGACTTCACGTTTGATACCTTGATTTTGGAAGAAGTCTTGAGACTGCTGATCAGGGAATATAGGGCCGTTGCTCATTTATAATGTATGTAGAATACCGGACAGGGGGAGCCTATGGTGCGCTGAGGCTGGTGGTGTCTAGATCCTGACAGATGGTCTACCCACTGCTGCTATTGTTGTGCAATGGGCTCATGTCCTGGACGTCTCATGGCGACCGATGGGTGGTAGTTGGGTTACGCCCTTCTCCCTGCTAAGATCCTGGACACCAATCTGCATGAGTCAGTGAACTGACCATGTGCTAGACCTGCTGTCTTTCGGGTGTTCATTTAATCAAAGGCTTTGACTGGGGAACCGAGTCGTTCTGCTCTCAGATGTGGGCGTTATGCCAGTATCCTAGTCCATCCTTTTCGGAGGTTAGGAAATGGTCCATGGCTCTCTTCCCGTAAAACCTAGCCATGGGTTACAACTGGTCTACAACTCGATTAGTGTGAAGCGCGAGCGCCAGGCATTGTCTCTGACGGTGGGAGAGCACCGGGTGCTCAATAGTTTGCTACTGCCCGCCTCAAGCCAGGCAGCCCCTGGTCAAATGGGCGCAAACCCGCCAAAATCCTCCTGCGTCTGGCCGTGGTCGCAGGCGCGTATCCTACTACGGTCGCAAAACATATGATAATTGTTCCAGAACCTCAATGGCTGCATGTGACGGCCGTCAAGCAGATCCCAATCTATTCTGATCTACTGCACACCACTCAACTACGCACTGATGATATCACCTCGATTTGTGACGAAACGTTTGCAGCTAAATTGCCAAGCTCAGCGAACAGTTTAACTGCCATCAGATCCCAATCTGTCTCTGCAATCACATTCCCGAGCTGGATCTGCTCCCCACTGCATTGTGGGTCAGGCTATTGAGCCAAAGGCTGCGGGTGGAGTCTCTCAAGCGAACCTCCGAAGCACAACCGCCAAGTCACGTGCGGTTGCCCACCAACGCAACCGTATGCATGCGCGCAAGGCACTCAACATCGGGTGCTGCGACGTGCCCACACTACTGGACCGGAACTCAAGTGAGCGCCCGGAGCGACGCACTACACTCGTCGCGTGGAACGAGCGCTCTACAACATCGATATTGCGGCGCTCAGTGAAACTCGGCTTGCTGAGCAAGGTAAGTTGCATGAAGCACGTGCTGGCTATACGTTCTGCTGGGTGGGCAACACCACCTCAACACCACGTGAACATGGGGTCGGATTTGAAATATCCGATCGCCTCAATGGCTGCTTGGTGCGTGAACCAACTGGCATCGGCGCGCGACTGATGACTGTTCGCCTACGACTCGGAAGAGGTAAGTTTGCCACTTTTATAAGCACGTACGGTCCGACTATGTGTTATCCCGATGACACGCGTGATCAGTTCTACACTGAGCTATCCTCCGTGATACGGTCTGTGCCTAGGAGCGACCGAAGATTTCTGCTGGTGGATTTCAACGCGCGCGTTGGGCGTGATGCATCCGATGTGGACAGATGTTATCGGTGCGTATGGCATTGGTTCGGCGAATGCGAACGGTGACAGACTGCCCTCACCGTTTGTCTCTCACGGTCTGACGATCACGAACACTCGGTTTGCACTGAGCGCGAGTGATGTACTAACTTGGACGCACCCACGGAGTGGTCATGCTTACCTGCTCGACTACGTCATCATACGCCAGCGTGACATGCGTGAAGTGCATATTATACGTGTTCTGCATGGAGCTGAGAGTGGCACTGACCACAAGTTGGTGCGGACCAAGCTATACGTATATTTTCGTAAATCTATGTATCGCACTCATACCGTGAACCGGCGAGAATATAGCGTTCCATCCTTAGTTACTATTGGGAAGAAGATGGAGCTTGGTAAAGACGATGGCTCCACCCCTGTGTGATGTGTGTGTGTGGAATGCATAGCCACAGTGGGCGACCTGTGGTACCATATTTGCGATCAGATGACAGCTGCTGCCGAGGAAACCATCGGGCGCGCAAACTGTAGGCGGCCTGATTGGTTTGATGAGAACAATGCAACGATTGGCACTTTGGGATCTGAGAAGAATGCAGGATTTGCTACACATGTCGCAAACTTCAATGACCTGGGGAAGAAGAGGAAGTTTTGGTGAATTCGACCACGGCTAACCCGAGGAATCTGTCGTATTAAAATTGCATGGTGGATGGAGAAGGCGAAGCAGATGAAATGCTACGCCGAACATAGCCAACACAAGGAATATTTTGACTACTTGGAGGCGGTGTATGGACCGAGGTTGGAGCGGCTAAGGACGCTACTCAAAGATAGTTACTGCTTGCACACAGACTGCAGACATAATGCAGGTCTTACGAACTTACTTCGACTGTCTGTTGTACAACCGTACATAGCTTGACCGACCTACATTGGACGACTTGAAACAGCACGATGTGAAGGTTAGTCTGTGGACTCGCCGACACGGGATGAGACGCAGAGAGCACTTGCTCAGCTGCGAAACGGCAAGTGTGCTGGAGCCGACGGGATCCGGCCTGAAGTATTGAAACACGGCGAACCGCGTTGGTGACTACGCAGCACCACTTGGTGCAACACGTGTGGATTGAGGAGAAGGTGTCTCCTGTGCTGAAGGGTGCCCTTGTGCTACCACTATACAAGGGCAAAGGTAGCAAGCAGTGTTGCACGAATTATCGTGGCATCAACTTGCTGAGTTGTGTGGGCGAGTTGATTGCCCGAATCCTGCTCAACCGCCTCGTCAATCAGGTTGTGGAACCTGACGTGGCGGAAGAGCAATGTGGATTCCGTTCGGGTCGCAGCACTATAGATATGGTGTTTGCGGCTCGTCATTAGCAGAAGTGTAGAGAACAACGCCAGCCGTTGTACTCGCTTTTTGTTGATTTTACCAAGGCATTTGATACGGTGAACCGCGAGGCATTGTGGCTGGTGTTGGGTAAGTTTGGTTGCCCGCGTAAGTTGGTAATTTTAATTTAATGTCTGCACAGTGGCATGTGGGCGAGGATACAGCTGCGTGGACAGGCCACGGATGACTTTGCAGTTGTCTCTGGTGTGAAGCAAGGCTGTGTCTTAGCTCCTGCCCTGTTTAATATATATCTTCATGCAATGATGTCTTGTGCTTTTGATGCGGCTTATGCTTACGGTGTTCGTGTGGAGCACCGTATTTATAGTGGGTTGCTGAACATCTGTCGTTTCGATGCGAGAACTCTAATCTTTGAGACAACTATCCGTATGTTGCTGTTTGCTGACGACTGTGCGTTGTTTTCACACAGCGCGGATGAGTTGCAGCACATGACTAGTGCTCTGGCTTCGACAGCGGCAAAATTTGGGCTCACCATTAACACAAGCAAAACTGTCTGTCTCGTTCAGTCTTCACCGGAGGTGCAATCTGCAATGGTGCCGCAAATCAGCATTGGTGGTGAAGTATTGGAAACCACTTCCCGCTTATGCTACCTTGGTAGTGTGATGTCGACCGCCCAGCAAATACAGTGTGCTTCGTATCCGCTTCTCGAAGGCAGCAGCGGCTAGAGTACCGATTATGAAACAACCACCAGCTTACCGTCGGCACGAATTTGATGGTCTACAAATCCATGGTACTGTCCGTTCTTCTACACGGCAGTGAAACGTGGACGATGTACCGTCGGGATGTGCGATATCTCGAGCGTTTCCATCAACAGTGTTTGTAACAGATTCTGCGCATTGTTTATTGCGACAGAGTTGCAGCTACGGAAGTGTTTCACCAAAGTGAAATGTATGCAGTGGACTGCATACATTTGCTGAGACACTTTAGATGGCTCGGTCATGTGTGGGGTATGGATTCGACGCGGATACCGAAACAACTCTTATATGGTCAGCTGAGTGTTGGGTAGCGGCATGTGAGTTACCTTACCTGGACATGACCAAAGTGAGCCTCTCACTTTCTAATCTCGGTAACAGATTTTGGGAATCGAAGGCGGTTGATCGGCATGCATAGCGTGATCTGATAACGGAGGCAGTTGCCGAGGTGCAGGAGAAAGACCTCATGCATGCGGAGAGGTGGCAAGCGCCGATGGGTTGTCCTTCACCGACATCGAGCGCATGGTGCCGTAGCACATGCGGTCGCGAATGCCTGAATCAGGTAGGCCTAGTGAGCCATGAGCGAGGCCACTCGGGCCACCACTGAAGTGACGACGAGTCCTGCAGAGAACGTAGGTAGAATCGGCGCAGCGTTTGCTGGTGCGCTTCATTCGATTTACTAACCGCTTGTTTGCATGCTGGGTTTCTTTATTTCATGTGGTGGGTTTGCTATATTGTCCTAATGCTTTTTTATCTCATATTAATGTCTACCTGAACTACGTTCTATAAACTTGCAGACGTCGCTTAAGCTATTGGTAGTTAACTTTCGCGTTTGTGGCATTTTCTTAAAATATGTTCTCTGAGCTCTTGAACTTATCGCGGATTCGTTCGTAGCCACTTTATTTTCTGCGCTCACATAGTAGAGTTATATCACCCCATCTGTATGGATTACTCGATTTATTTTATTTTATAATGTTATTTCAAGCGATTGGCTGTTGTTTGACATCCTCCGTGTAGCTGCGCTTGATGTGCATGTTGACAAGCTGCCTACCTGTCTGTTACCCACTACCTCGTCCATACTGGCTCCAGGAGACCGGGTGCACGGTCCTTGTGGCCGTCCTAGGCTCGAAGAGTGGTTCTATGCACTCAGTGTGGAGCGGACTACGGTCCAGTCACTGCCTTGTGTGCGCTTGATTCCCCAAATTCAAGGTGCTTGTGTTTGCCTGTGAAGGAGTGTGGGCCGGCTCCGTTGATGAAACGTGGTTGCGATCTACATGCCTCCCGGTCTTATTCCTTCTGTTTTACAATGTATATGGGGTGTGTGGTGGGAGCTGTAAGTGGTGCAGCGCAAGCCACCTATGGTTTCTCTGTAGGCGCAGGCGTCCTGTGACTCTCCCTGTGGTAGCTGTAGTGACAGGCGAATCCGAAACCTGATGCTGCCAACCTGTGCAATACCGAATGTACTAAAGCATTTTCGCATTTTTGGAGCGGCTGTCTCCGGAGTCGTATGTGTCAGCGGAAATAACAATCTGTTTGGAACAAGCATCGGTTACAAGAAGAAGCGACTTTCCATCTTGCAGACCGAGGTATCTGCATATATACGCTCCCATGGCTTGTCAGGCCGTTTCTTTTTACTCGGTGGCGCCGTCGGGGCATTTCTTTGTGTACTCTGACATACTTCCTGTCGTCCGACCAATTTATCTATCACTGTCAATGTTTTTCTACCACACATAAAACCACGCGATCCCCTTCCTTATAACGATCCTTGGGTGAGCTGCGTGCAATCCCTCCAGAATCTACTGTCGCATCCGAACGGTATACTAACTATGTACTCCCACAGGAAGCAGCCGTCTTCGAGGCTCAATTCTGTACCTCGGGTGAAGTATGGTAACGATGCCAGGTCGCATTTATCGGACCATCCTTGTAGAGGAGTACATCACACTGTGTCACGGCTACTATCCGCGTTCATCAGCTTTCCGGTCAAATGCTGCATCAAATAGACCCATGTTACCGGTCCCGCTATGCAGTAGTTTAGGTGATTCAAGTGCAACCGGCTCAGGGTATCTGCAATCTTTGCTTTTCTAGAAACATAAGTGATGGTGTACTTGTAGGCCGATAGCAGTGTCCGACGTACACGTGTAGATGACATTTTCTTGATCCCTTTGTGTTCACCAATCAAGGCTAATAGTGGTTTATGATCAGTACTGATTCCTTAACTTTATACCCAGGGGTACTGGGGAAAATTTCTCATCACCGAATATAACCCGTCTCCTTGCTTAGTTGTACATAGTTTCTCTGCCCGCCCTAACCTAGAGGCAAAAGCGTTGGGTCTTATGGTATAGGACGCCGCTGAGCCGTGGTAGTGGGACGTAACATTTGGGAGTGATTGGCTTCCTCTGGTCAAAAGGTACTAGCAGTTTCGGCTTCCTCATGCCTCCATTGTTCTTTAGGTGACCACTGCCACTTGGTGTTTTACAAAGTAGTAGGAGAGTTGAATGGTAAAGGAAGAAATTCATCACATCATGACTCAGTCAGACAGCCATTACACGCTAACTGATGGTTTTCATTCACCCGTGTTTCAGATGAGCTGGAATAGAACTCAATACTATGAATACTATGGAATATCACTCGGCTGTTCCCCATAACACTGGCTTTGTCCATCTCACGGGCCCTTGTTACCCTTCCAACTTCACGGTCGTTTCTAACACTTTGTTAGACGCTGCTTAAGGGAATTACGACATGCTGAAACTCAATGTCCATCGTAACCCGTTTCCGTGCTTCGGTCAAACTTATCGATGCCTCAGAGATCCGTTCACAGTTACGACGTCTTAACTTGTGTCCACTGGAGGCGTCAAAGGCATTCTTAATGACACCTGTGTGACGATCCAAGTCAGCTTTCGGCTCGCCAACCTCACTCATCACTGACTACTGGTGGGCCAGTTCGTTGTGACATTGTTGAACTGCGAAATGTGGATTCAAGTTCCAGGCAAAGTTGGAAGATCTACGCTTCTTTGTTACGGGAAGAGTGCGCACCGATCGCGCGCACTAGAGCCTGATCGTAATACAGGCACCTGCTCCAAATCGACCGACAGTCTTGGACTTATGTGCGCCATATGCAGCTGATTGCAATATGGTCAGTTTGGCTCCAGATCATTAAGGAATTCGGTGGGCGCCAGTGACGCGATGTGAACATTTACGCTGGAAAGCATTGCCGCTAAAGTATAGGTTGTGGTCAACACATAGTTGGAGGAATCGATCACCATTGTCTGTTCGGCGTGTATCAGCTCCCAAGCGGCCTCTAAGGTGTTCATAGTTCATTCTTCTTCGCTATGCGAAGTTTCAGTGTCAACAGAAGAAATCGTTGGCGTTGAAACCTAGCTTGCCGTACTATGTGTTGGCTGTTTCTCTGATTGTGGTGCAGGGCAAATGGAGCTACGCGTTTCAGCGCAATTCGCTCTACTATTCCGCTTGTCAGACTTTTCAGCTTCTTTCTGCCCAAGGTTGGACTGACATTTCTTACAAATGGTTTCAAAATGTCGTGCTGAATGCCTTGAATTACGCGAAATTGGTCCACAGACATACCAATACACGAAATATGAAACTTTATGCTGCATAAACTGCATGTAATCGCATTTGCGCGATGTTTAACGACTGGAGCAATCACCACAGGGTGTCCACTTTGCCATTTCCAAATTAGGTACCGATCGATATGACTAAATCGACTTAATCTAGAATCACAGAAAATACCATAAACTAGTACAGGTAGATATGATGAAACAATTCCAAATAACTAATGTAAGTGAATTACACCAATATTTATGGGATAAAACGACTTTAACAATGTAATGAACGAGGTAACTTGGCCTGATGATGACACGAGCTTGAAATATAAACTTAGTGTTGTTGCATATAATATATTCGGGCAGCTTATTCCATAACGTTGTATATCTTATGAGAAAGAATTTGGCGCGCAACCTTGTACGTATTCCAGGGACGCAAAAGCTAGATGATGTTTTCATAGTTGAATATTGATGGAAAATGCCAAACTGGACAGTATCTGGTTCACCAGAACTGGGATGAGCCAAATCAAACAGGAAGATAAGAGTAATCTTAATTCTTCTCACCCATAATGATTCTAGCTTCAGCAGTTTACTCCGTTGTTTTTAAGTCGAGGATCCAGACCCTAGGAACCTTTTGGTAAAGTAACGCTGTACCTTTCAATATTGATTTTGTTATACATTTTTAAATTTCTGAATAATGGACAGTATTCTAAGACTGGGCGCGCATACGCTTTATACATAGCTAGCCTAGTCTTTCAAGCATAACGTATTAAAAATACGTGCTATGCTAAATCTCGCTTTATCGGTGACATGATGTACCTGTTCAGCGAAATTGAAAGCGCTTGTGTAGCGAACTCCGAGGTCACGAATCGTTGTGCAGCAGGTAATTGGTTTTTCATCTAACTTCAGTATGTCATTAATATGGTTGCATCTGAAGAATTGGACTTTACATTTGCCAGCAGAATGTCATTTTCCACTCTCGGCACCACCGCTGAAGGGCGAAGAGCTCCATCTGTATTGTTTGAGCACCGTTTGGTTCATTTATGCTATCAAAAGCGAACACAGCTTTGATATCATCCGCGAAAAGAAAGGGTCTGCCATGTCGAAAGATTCAGGAAATGTCATTTATGTATAGTAGGAATAGCGGTGGGCCTAAAACGCTTCCCTGTATGACGCCACTCGTTACTGGTATAGGTGAAGATACGCAGTTTTCCACTCTGACACATTGGAGGCGTGTAGACAATAAAGGTGACAACCAGCTAGTTATGCGTTAGCAAACCCAAAATAGGCTTTATTAGAAGTTCTACATGTGGTACGCGATGGAATACTTCTTCCATGTCTAAGAAGAGAATAACCAACGACTGCCCGGAGTCAACGAACTTTGTTGCGTAGTCCAGCAATTCAAATTGGCAAGTTTGACATGAACGATCACCGAGGAATCTATGTTGCGATCTGTCGATCAGATTTTGTGAATTAACAAACTCCGTGATTCTTTCCATCATATTAGTCAATTTAGTAGAATGCTTAATGGGGCGGTAATTTGCAATCTCGTGACGTGATCCACCTTTGTGTCGGAGTAGGGCGGTGTCCCTCTTTCACCCAGCAGGGTATACACCAGTGTTCGTTGACAAGGTGAATATGTTTAGCAGGAACAGGGGGATATCGGGCCCGGCTAGTTTAAGCAATGCTGATGGTATGCTATCATGTCCAGCGTGCAAAGAATGCTTTAGAATTATTATTTGCCTGCTAATGGTATACAGGTTGAACTCAACTGTATCTATTGTTTTACTGGTGAGTGGAGGCAATCTTTCTTGTGCAACAGGTGCGCCTGTATTAACGACGGGGATAAATGTTTATCAAATAACGCAGAGCTCATAGAGGTCGGTAGTGATACTGCCGTCTGTTGAAGCAATGGTGATAGGTTGGTGACGTTGTGCTTCCTATGGGACACTTATTATACGATGTAACATGTTTTTGCAGCTGGGAGCTGTTAGCTCTTGTGCGTCTTGTGACATAAGCTTTCTTTCATGTTGGTCTTGCAACTCCTTGAGCATTTTATCAGTTTGTATGATAGCACATATACCACTCATTTTTCTTAAACCTGATGCACACACATTTTAGACGCACCGCAAGAGCTTTAGGAATGGGATTTTGAGGATGAGGCAATGGCTGCTTCCTATATTGCAGTGGTGCAAGCTGGTCAGTGCAATATATCAGATGCTGGTAAGACGCTTCAGCGACGATATCTGGACAGTCTCTAAGGAAAAATCCATCCCAGTCAAGGTGTCTAATAGTCAGAGAGAAGCTGTTCTAGTCCAATTTGCGATATGGTCGATATTGGTGGGCATAGTGAGGGTTTGGTACCATTATTTGGGCAACTTTGAAGGCTAGTTGGGTAACCTTCTGATCGTTCCCAGGGAGACTACTAAGAGTCTGTGTTTGTGCACTGGATATGTCAAACGTGAAATACAAGTCTGGAACATTACGGTCTCTAGTGGGAGAGCCTACCTGCTGTGTCCATCCACGAGTGACTACTGACGACAGAAAATTCCGATACTTAGCTCGTGCTGTTCATTCCCGCCACGAAACATCGGGTATGTTGAGGTCGCCACCTATAATTTTTTGAAGAACGGCATTCCAGATGCCCGTTCGGACAATTCAGTCAATTGATGTAATTTGGCCTTGGTAGCGCCGCGCGGCAATTAAATCCAACCAACAAGAAAACGATTGGATTTAATCTTCACCTGTATCCAGCCTGAGTCTGACGCTGCCTGACGAATCAGCCTCCAACGTACTTGCTTCTATAGCATCATTACCGTGCACAACGCCACCGTCACCTCGATCATTAAGGCGGCCACTGGTAAAAGTCATGAAGCCAGGAACTAGTAGCTCTGTGCATTGCTGGCCAAACCATGTTTCCGTTACATACACAACAGGTGGACGCGAGAAGGGTAATAAGGGTCGTAGGTGATGCATCTTGTTCTCCAGCGTTCGCGCATTCGTTCGAAGAAGGTTAACTATATCATTTTGGGATAGAAGACTTGCTGCCCGCTGGGACTAGAGTTATTTAATAATGTATTTTCTGAAGATTATTGAAATTAACACTCATTTTGACTGTATTCATCGTTGCCTGTATCAAAGGACCTATGGGACCTTGAGCTACTGTATGGGGTGTGATTTAAAGAGACCGTGATGCAGGCCACGGATCATGAAGCATTGTCTGTTGGTACGTTCGGGATTGGGAACGGTTTTTTTCTACATGAGTGAGGAGGTTTATGTCGGTGTACACGGCTTGCAGAACCATGTGGTGCATTCTGCATCCCCAATTACTGATTGATATGCGCTGGGAGGGAGGTGAGGTAGAAATGGGGCCCGGGTGAGGCGGCGGGTTCCCCAAAAAAGGCTAGTGCATGTCTGCTTCATGTTCTCCGGAGGTAGAAACATATTGCGATGATCTAATACATGACTTGTGGTTACTCAAAATGTGGTACGGGTTGGAAGAGAGTGATTCCATGAGAGGATGCAGCCCTGCTACTGTAGTTATCATCATGACACTGATGGGCACCCGTGCCCATGGGGAACGGAAGGAGAGAAGGGATGGGCGCACCAGGAGTTGGGGGATCATGAACCCCTGTACGGGTTTGGATAGTGCTGATCTTGAGAGAAGCGGTCCAACCATTTGTAAATGAGTTGGGTGGAGTTGCTCTTTGGTTTGCGTTTTGCGTCTTTCGGAAGGTTTTTGAAGACTGTTTTCTTTGAAAACTATGATTACAGCCATTTTTTGCATACATCCCTTGAGATTTTGGTTCTGTTCCAACAACCTTTGCTGCAGCCTTTGGCATGTAGGGCTTACCGCGTAGTTGACCCTTAGTTTTACTGCCTATCTAGGAAGCAAGCTACTTGTTGTCTAGGGGCGCGTGTGGTCTATTTTCCCTAATTTATGCCCGACATTGATTTTAGCGTTTATAGGTATGGTATCCACAGGATCATTGTTTTTATACTGTCCACCCAGTGGTTGGGCAAACTTCGTTCAGCCTGAACTGTCACTGTTAGTGGGAACAATTTTAATATGGTTCTGAAGACCATTATGAGAGATCTCATCCAATGGCTGAACTAGGTCAGTGTCAAACATACTGCCTACTTCTGGGGAAGCTGTTTTGGACGGACTGAATGGTGCCGATTGTATAGGTGCAACACCCACGCTGGGTGGTACATTGGAGTGTCAAGGTTCACTTCGGCATCTAGGCTTACGTGGCGGTGCATATTTACAGGTGTATGTTCTTTCGGGCCTACCAGAGATCGTCTACTTCGAATCACTTCCCTCATGAGTGGTGTATCATCGTGTTTAGGAGTTATCCTTTCGAAACCGGGTCTTGTGGCTATGGGGCTTTGCGAACGGATAATCTTTTCAGCATTTGCTTTGTCAAAGAGCTTGAACACGACCGGGCAGCAATGCTTCATCGAGTTCTTTACTCGAAAGAATGTACAACCTATTCGCCGTAAGCTGTTGGTTTCAAGCACTATCTTTTCTACGGTTTCGATTTTGACCTTATCAGGTACATTGAACGCCACTACATTTTTCTGACGGCGTATACGTTCACAAGATTCTGATTCAACTGTAGAGATGAAGTCTGAAGCGTTGTGCAAGTACTCTAGTTTGGGTTTATCAAGCATACTACACAAGTAGGAGAAGAGAAGCAGCAGGTTACAGAGGTCATCCATTGCCGAGAGATTTTTATTGATTGATTTAACGTCCTTTTCAGTCCGATCTATTCTACTGTACACTTTTATAGGACTGTTAGTAGTAGAAGCTAAACAATATTTGTAAGTTTTAAGAGTTTCCTTTGGTTTACGTACTTTTACAGCTTTTTTGGCAACCTTTAACACTTTTCATTTGGTAGTAGCGCATTTGTAGCCGAGTTTTTATTATTATTCTGAAGATTGGCGATACCAGGGAAGAGAAAACAAGTTGATCTACCTCTGCAACTTTACTAGTGCCCCTTAAAGTTTACTGGTTTGATAACACTGAGTTGGTGGCTGAACTTTTGTTCTTTGCGGCTAGTTTTTTAGAAGTCATCGATAGAGTGGGAGATAAATGTAGTTAACAAACAAATGGAGTCGATATAGCAAACGTAAGCAAGAAGGAAATGTTTAAGGCCTTAATGGGTTTGGCAGATGGGAAGAAGTAAGTGCGTCGGAATGAGGGAGAAAGGGAAAGTGGAGTAGCAGGGTAGAAGTGCGGTATGAATACACTAAGCCTATGCCTATAGGCTTTTAAAACTATTCAACAAGCAGTTGAACGATAGAAACCAACCGTTTAGAAAATCCGCTGAAAATCCAATGCACCAAGATATGCGAAAATGAGTCCTGCAATCAGCAACGGAAGCGCGACGGGGCGGTGCTATTCGCAGTCAGTTACGAATGTGTTATGGACAAGACCTCGTATTAGAGTGAACCACGGGTTCGTTTGTGTTGCGTAACGTAAGTTTCTACTGCAAGAATGGCGAAGCGCGAACCAACTAGAAACTGCGCGATCAGTTCTAGTCAACCTTTATCAGCCTGTGGTTGGGACAAATGTGACGGTTCCGTATGACGTCTCGACTCCGCAGTTGGAAAGACGTGTTTGTTTGTCGACTAGTTTTCCTGACGGACATCGACGATTCGACCGAATAGATGCAGGAAATCGATTCCAAGGATAGCATCAAGTATAGCTGCTACTTTAAAACGCAAGGTCAATGGCGAGAGAACGCTGGCCAAAAATTGCTATTGTCTTTCCGCTGGTGACACGTAGATTTTATGTCCCCCGCTTAGTCGATTGGTTTGGGCGTTTTGGGGTCACACTGACTTCTGCTCCAGTGTCGACTAGGAATTTGATCCATGAGATTCGATCGACTATATTGAATAGACGACTTGCGGTATTTTGCGTGCCGACGTCAGTCGCTAGTACTTGTCGATCAGCTTGTTCTAAGCAACCTTTGGTTGGCATCTGTTGACCGTTGTCCTTGGTATTTATCAGACTAAACCTGATGACGTCTTTCAATTCTTTGTTCGGTCTGCGTCTTTCTTTTCGATGTGAATATGCAAGGTTTAACGCAATTTGTAGCAGCGCTGCTGAACCTTGTGTGGCAACGGCCTACAGAGCGTCGTGTGGTACTGCAAGCGCTTGTGTATCCCTACATTGCTGCTGGTTTTGGCTCAAACTTTGGATTTCTCGTTTTAGTAAGGTTATTTCGTCCACGAGTGCCTGCGTTGAAGGCAGGTTGGTTGTGCTATCATTTGCCGGAGCTATGATCTGCACCCGGTGAGGCGTGTCAGCTGGCCGGGTAATGCTTGACGGAGCGTCGGTGGCCGTGTGGTCTGAAAGCTTGGCTGGCCGGTTCGAATTTTCGTAGGAGCGGGCGTCCTCGCGGTATACGCGGCCCACGCACAACTGGTGATCGCTCGGCAGCGAAGTGCAAAGTGGCTCCAATGCGCTGTCTGCAATCCCAACGATTTCTTACTTGGCTAAGATAGCTTGCACATGTTCAAGCAAATGTTGCAGCCAATGTTTGCCGTGCAAAGATTCGCCCAAGGTTTAACCCCTTAAGAGACAGCGCATCTCCAGTAACAGTGTCCACGGCTTCTTGCTTCCTAACTGCAAATCAAAAAAAGTTGATACAGACGAGACCTATCTGGTGGCGTGCATCATTTTGTTACGGCATATTTCAGAGCGTTATAGCGATTGGTTGGATCAGCCGTCACACCTTTAGACCGCTAAGATGGAAGGTCAGATAACTGAGCCGACGAAATAGCAAGTAGTTGAACTTATTTCATTCGCGTTTAACACGTTTATTAGCACGTTTTACCTCTAACATCGTGGACCGTAAGACATCTACATCCATAAAAAGGGAACTGCTAGTGACTGAATGAACAGTCTGTTCGTCCTCATCATACATGGCAGTGAAGCTTCTGGTAAGGAGACGGATTATTGCTTAATGGAAATGAACGAACTTGTGTCACAAAAGGGACCTGGAACAATTGGAACGGATTCACGAAAAATGTGAAGATAATTGCGGCTGGAATCTCCAGTGTAGTGGCAAAATTGATTCCAATTTCGTCACCATTGTAGCTGGAGTGACCGACTCTCGCTTACAGATTTGGAGTATTCGATTGCGAGTCCCGTTCCCAATTATTGAAGAGAAGGCACGGAAGTGACAATACCAAGGTGTTTTGTGGTACACACTACTCCCGTATATTGACTAAAAATTCGACACCGGACAACATGAAGTTAGCTATGGTAGGATGTGAGGAACCGCGCGATTGAGCGACGCGCTGAATCCAACCCTGACGCCGTGTGTGTCTTGAGTGTGTGTTTGGTCAGACACACAAAGTGAACATACGTTTCAGCATTCTGCAAACAACCTTTAAGTGTACAGTGAGGTGGTGTTTGCAATTTTCCACAACATACTCAGACAAACCGGAGGAAGCTACATACTGCTACAAATGCCATCGAGATTTTAACGATCGGTCCGTTAATTGGCTTTTATGAGTGCTACCTCCAAACAGGACTGCTACATGAGTGGAATTATACACCATCAGTCTTTGTTATATTTGTCAATTGGCCTTCGTAGACGACCTTATCATACTTTTTAATCTTCTCCCCTGCGAAGCTATTGCGCATGCCCCATGACCACTGCATTTACATACGGCGTTGGCACATAGGGCATGTGGAGAAAAACTGTGGTGCCGCGTCGATTTTCCGGACCGCCGGCGTTATGTATATGTTACTAATCGAATTTCTTGCTAATTCCAGCGAGCTCGTAATGTACCCTCTCACATTTTTTGCAGTTCGATACTCAAGTAAAAGCGCCACCGTGTTCAAACCTGTTCAAAAATATCCCAAAGGGCTCCATGAGGTGCAGCTCTATCGAAATGTATTCGCTCCCGATTGTACGAATCCTACTTTACTTGACTTGCGCTCTTTCTTGCCCAAATGTGAAGGTTTATATCGGGATCCAATAACAACCAGTAAGCAGGAATACTTTCCTTTTTAACGACGTTTTCTTACGCCGCTAAATTCCTCCTTGTTCTCTTTGGTCTACTTATGCATATCTTGGAGGAGAATACTCTAGCCTAAATCCTCCCCTACAGTTTATCCCTCTCTGCCATTCTTTTTTCATCCTATAGTGACAGTACACTCAGCTATTCGCTTACGTTTTCAGAATTACTCTCTTTTAATTCCCATTTGTCGTGATTTTCCCAACCTATCTTCCGCATAGCTCTTGGTGACTGATTTGCTCTACCTTATTGGTTTGACACTGATGCTTTTCGGTCAATTTTCATGGTTGCATATTATTCACACTTACTGATTATGTACACTGTGTTGTTTCCAAGCTTCCTCTCCAGTAACTGTTGTACTTCAAGATAGTCTATCACTCCATATGTGCATAAATTCAGATGCACTTCTGCTCCTCGTTAGGCATTTGGTTTAGTGATCGACGCGTCAGAAACCATTCCAACTGTCTGCCTTTCATCTTGACTTTGTCAGTGCAATCATCCACCGTTCACATCTGCATGGTCTAGACGCCACTTTTCCCAAGTGCAGCACTTACTAATTGTGCTGTTATGCAGTCGTTTTCCTTTAGTTCCATAGACGAAAGCCATACGAAGAACACATCCACGCCTTACGTATTCATACATGAACTTGTGCATGAATATTGGTTTGGGGGGTCTCTTGTTATCGGCACTCCGGCGGACATGTAGTTTTAGTTTTGACGTTTCCTTTGGTGCTGGGAATGAACATTCATGCTCGAGGTGAATTCTCATTGCCGCATTTACGTGATCACAGCGCTTCAGTGCTTTCGGATATCTAACTGGTCGTAGTTGTGGACAGATGATCCACGGGATTTGTTCTTCCACACGAGTTGCAACTTCTCAACCTCTTGATATTTTTCCTACCCAGGTTCACATATAAATCGTTTTATGCATCCTATATTTATCATTTGTGGACTTTCACTCTTGTTAGAAACGTATCTATGCCTGAAGGACGTTCTTGTCGGAATCCGTCGACCGACAGTCTGTGATATAAAAATTGGTCAAAGGACTTATGCACCGGATGCACCAGCGGAAAAAATTGCCGTGGAGCGGTCAAAGTACAAATGGCAGACGGATTTAGGATTCTGCATCACCGGTATGAAGGTAAGTTATTTTCTGTGTCCAGCAGTCTTCGCTCTTTCATCATGATCTATAAAGATAACCGTTTCCCTCATTATACCCTTCTCAGAAGGGACAGCCGGGATGTCATTTTCTTGCAGCTGCCTGAACGAACTTCACCAGCAACCCGCGAACGATTACCGAACGCTTCAAGAGTGCTCACTCTCTATTCTAGGACATTTTCTGTTGCCGTTAGATTACCGAAATTCTCCATCGCAATGAGGCTGCACCTCTTCTTGGTACAGAGGTTCGTGTGCCTCAACGATCCATTGATCTATGCTGGGGATTCTCGCATCTTCAGTCACTCATAACAGATTGGTCAGCGGTTAATGGTCAAACGAACTTCATTTCTTAGTCCTCCCAGTTGGGGGTCGGATGGAGCTTGGGTCTTTATTTCTTAAAAAGGACTCTTTGTAGCCTACCGCCAAACTTCCGCTTCTTGCGGTCAGGTAGTTGTACCCAAGGCTTTGGTTCGTAACCCTACTAATTCTCCTATCTAGGCTTTGGTAACCTGACAATATCCCACGCAATGTAAGGAATGTCTCTTCAAACCTTTTATTTATCCTCTGGTTGTCGCATAGAATGGTCAACGGCGCTCTATCCGCTGCATTACTCTGAGTGGATATGAGTGTGGGTGTTACCGCTGAAACGTTCCCGTCTTCTTGTTCTCTCCTCACGCTTATTAATCCTTATCGTCCCATTTTTGACTACACCTCTATCCACCTATTTTCAACCACCCGCTGTTTAGATTTTTTCCCACCTTTCTTTGGCAGGTGTTTGTCTTCTAGTTTTAGCTCACACGCAAGCATGGTGTGTCACTCCTACACTATCGATTATTCCATGTCCGACCAAATAGACAACCTAAGTTCATCCGCTTCTATTTGGAGTCCGCGAGACTGGTATGCCTCAGCTATACTTGCTCGAACAATGGGGACCCTATAGACTAATCCCTTTATTTGACACTGACCGTACTTTCTCACTGTCGTCTCGATGAGACTGGACCTTAACCTAATGCGACGGTTTGCGTAGCTCTTCAACCCATTGAGCTACGATTTTATTGTATATCCTGCGACATGAGACGTCGAAATTGGATCCACCGTCCTCGAATCATGGTTATTCATCTGAACTAAATTGAACCAACTGGACGGAATACTAGACGCGAACTAAACCGGAGGCTTCACATCACGATCGGTTATCGTTTGAGAAAATGTGTCCAAAACTATCGCTCGGTTTGGAGCACGAGTGCTGACTCTGACCCGGCGTTCGTATGCACCGACCTGCGGGCGCGGTTCGGCGGACGTCCGCAACGGCGCTGTGAGCGCATAGCTACTTGCCAACTGACGAAGCCAGATGTTCTCTATGCGTATCAAAGTACGCTGGCATCCGAGCTCAGTAAGCGCCTAATAACCACAGTTGAAGATCACTGGTCGCATATTCGCCAGATGTTATTAGCAGCAAGCATATCGTCATGTGGCAAATCAAACAGCAACCTAGACATTTGGTATCTACGCAGTCCCTGGAGGTTCTGGATGCTCGTGGACGTGTTCCGGCTGAGAGCGAACACAACAAGACTCGCAAAGATCTCAGTGCGAAACTGTGTGCTAGCCTGAAGAGAGGCTCGGAAGCCCAGTGGTCCCATCATGTCTCGGAAATGGAAACAGCCGCCGCCAATGGTACCCACCGTTAGTTATTCCGTCTGATACGCGACGAGAGTTGACAGCCGATCCACAGCTTGTCAACGCGCTTGGAACTTTGGGTCGAACACTTTGCGAAGCAGTTTAATTAGCCACAGTTACCAGCTTCTATATCGGCCATTGATCGCCATTCTCCCTTGGCAGTCCATTGAATCTGCTCTCAGGTGCATAAGTCGATTTTGAAATCAGACGGTTGAAATTGAATAAGACCGTCGCAACAGATGGACTTTATCCAGCCCTCTTCAAATTCGGGTGACCTGCTCTCATGGGTGGTTTGCATAACTGTGGAAACCGGAGACTATCCCAACAGACTAGAGCCGCTTCGTAATAGTCCCACTTTTCAAGGTAGTCTTCCGTTCGGAATGCGGCAACCATAGAGGAATCAGTCTGATCTTAATTGCCTCTAAGTTACTTACCTCTATCGCCCTCCATAGACCAATTGGCACCCATGAAGGCCAGATGTACGAGGATCAAGCCAGATTTCGTCCAAATTGTGGCTGCATTGACCACGTGTTCACATTACGCCAATTGTTGGAACACCGACATATTTATTGGCGACCTGTCGCAATCGTGTTCCTCTGTGTCAAAGGTGCCCTCAATTCGGTGGATCGATGTCGCCTTTGAGACTGCCCGCTCAAAAAAGTTGTGCTCGATAAAAATTATCAGAGCGCTGTACGCGCATAGTTCGAGCAGAGTGAAGGTTTATGACAAACTGTCGCTGTCCTTCAATAGCTCCAGCGGTGTGAGACAACTTCGCCTGCTGTCACGTTCCTTCTTTAACTTCGCCGCTGACGAAGTCATGGAAACAACGTTCGCTGGACACGACCTGCAACTTGTGAGCGACTTCTTGACTCGGAGTATGCCGAGGACATTTCCCTAATCTGTAACAGCTCCCAAATGTGCCAATCTCTACTGGGCAGATTAACACTGGCTGTCAGTTGTTTTGAGCTATGCATTGCATCCGTGAAATGCAAACTCCTCCTCCAAGAGTAACATTGACCCACCTCCGTCAACCGTTACTGACGATCAGCTAAAAGTCTTCCAGAAACTCAATTACCTCCGCAGCTATATTAAGGCCCGTGGGATCGAAGATGAGATCATGAACCGTATAGGAAAAGCCTGAAGCGCTTTTGCCAATCACCACCACCTGTGGAGCCGGCGTGACATTGCTCTCACTCTGAAGGACAGTGTTCACAATGCAGCCGCCCGTTCAACCCTCCTGTACGGTTGCGAAACCTGGCCCATCAGGTCGGCAGGCATAACGAGGCTAGCCATGTTCGATCGTCACTGCCTTTGCAGCTCAGCTCGTCTGGTGGGAACACCGCGTGAGCAAAGTGCGTGTTCAGCGTCGTGTTTTCCGTGCAAGAAGAGCGAGTGAATTGCTTAGCACTGTTATATCACGCACAAGGCTCCGATTGTTAGGCTACGTGTTGTGCATGTCAGCACACCGACGCTCGCGTCGTGCGTTTTCGCGCCGGGAGTGTGAAAAGGAGAGGAGGAGGGAAGGGCAATCTACGATCTGGTCAATAGGTATGAAGCCAATCACTTCGAATTTGGTGTCAGTTGGTGTCTCTCGACTCCAGGGCTGGGGTCCGAAGGATGATGGACATGTTTGGTTGGATACATTGGTTGACATAGCGAAGAGCCTGCTCCAATGGCGTTTGTGTTGTAAGTTTCTCTGTCTCTCCTCGCCGTCCAACCACGTTCTCACAGGTTATGATTAAAGTAACACTAAGCGTCATATTGCTTATTTGGTTTTATGGTATACGCCGTAATGTTTATAACTCGTTTTTTCTTATTCACTTATCTTTTCTCTTTTGTATCGCGGTTTATTGGCTGAAATGCGTTTGAAATTTTTACCTAGCGTGTATTGATGGTTTGTTAACCGAAGCCTGCGTGCTGACAAGGAAACCTCGTGAACTTGTAATGCCCCAGAAATGGAAGATGCAGAAGCGGTTGGCAGTTATCACAATCCTTTCCAGCTGTTCCGCACCACTGGTCCCAAAAAACCAGGCCTTATTAAGACAACCAGGGATAACGTTGGAGCACTGATTTATCCTTTGGAGTGCCGCATGATTTCTTTTGCGCAGCAGGTTAGTGAGCAGTTCAGTTTGAACCTTGCTTACTGTCCACTCAGATGCCACAGGCTAAGCAATGGTCGGTTAGCTTCGAAACTCCATCGGAAGCTGATGTCTGAAATGCGATCACAGCCCTTAACCGTTTTCGATGTGTTTGCTTGGATTCCCTCGTGCTCGCACTCTGCGAAGTACTAACTTTCCTGTTCGAAGGCGTCTGGACGGAAGAGATCATCCTAGATAACGGGAGTGAATCTATTATAGTGGCGATCTACAAGGAATGCAATCGCGCGGATTGTGTTGCTCACATATGTATTAGCCTAACGTCGGTGTTGGTAAGATTACTGGCCTAAATATTTCTTCCTCGACTGACTTCAGAACTGGAATCCCATATTAGGGGAGAGCAAGTTGCTTTCCGCACTTGACCGCTGTTGTATTGACCGCATATTCACTCTACGGCAGGTGCTATCATTGCGCCACAAATATCATAGACCAACAATAGCTGTGTTTCCCGACTTCAGGTTTGCATTCCAATCAGTCGGTCGATGTGTTCTGTTTGAAATACTTGTGTGGAAAGATGTTCCCAAAATGTAGGTGAACATTTTACTTGGCCTGTACTCAAACATAACAGGCTATCTCACTGTCCACGGTGGTTTGTCAGGAATCTTTCCGATGGCAAGTGGCGTTTATCAGAGTTGTCCACTTTCCCCATTTAAGTTCATCCTTATCGTTTTACCGCATCATGGAATCCGCGATGCAGGCATTGAGATGCTACATGGTGAAAAGCTATTTGATCTTGATTATGCGGTTGAGATGTTGGAGCGGCCCAGGCAACCCTAAATAATCTCTCTAGAGTGTTTTCATCATTTGGCATGCACTACGCACCTTTAAGGTACGGTGTTGTTGCATGACCACCAGCCACTTGAGGACGAGGAACTGGACATAGTTTATAAATTTACCATGGCAGCTACATCAGTAACGATGGTCGCAAAACCACTGAAGTCGGATCATGTAATGCGAATGCCTTGACCTTCATGCCAGACGGAAAGTTGTTTTCCTCGGTCAGGAAAGCCGTGTTTACAATGCCATAGTGTGGGCCGCCCCACGCTATGGTAGCGAAACTCAGCCCCTTCGATCTGAGGCTCTGAGGTGCTCTCGAAGCATTGCTGGTGTCGCGTGACACCACCGTATCCGCTACGATGATGTTCGTAGGCGAGCGTTAGGCAGTGATTCTCGGGCAGCATATAGCACTGAATAAGTTGGGTTGGCTTGGGCACGTACTACTTATGCCCGGTCACCGCATACTCCATGAGGCCTTATTTTGCTTGCGAGATAGAGTGGCGCATGGCTCGAGGTTGGCAACAGTTAACTTGGCAGCGTGAAATTAAATCACTGACTAAAAAATTGGGTGTTGTTGGTCCGTCTCGCCTTCCAGCGTAGAATCCATGCCCTCACAAACTGTTGCGCTGCTTCCTTGAACGGCAACTTCTGTCGTCCATTGAACGAGCTCCTTTGCTGTAACAGAAGCACAGATACCCTAGATCTGGTTGGTGATCTGAGCGCTCATGTTGTCCGCTCATCTGTATCTAAGCACCCAACACCGTGTACGCTCCCATAATGATACTATTTAGTGGTTGCTACTTTTTGCGAGGATGATCGTCTTTCTCACGAGCACTAACTTCCAACACAACGCTCACCTGAGAAAAGAAAAGGCGCGAATAATCGGTACGCCGGTTCTCCAACCCTGACGCTTCGCTGTCACTCGACCCCCATCAGTGGCACGGGTGTTGGAGATACTACGAGCTCGTTTGCACCTACATAGGTTACCAAATAGATCCTTGATTCCTTCGGTCACCGGCCGACAACCGACCGGGGATGACATGGAGGCCACCTGCTTGGGACTAATCATGAATTCAAACTGATCACATCGCAACTGGTTACCACTGAAGAGGTTTCGTCCAAAGCTGCCGCTCTACTTTGGACCCGAATGTTTAACCCGACCTTGCACTTGTGTATCACGATCACCGGGTTAACTTCAGCTGCCGCCCGCGACGATGACGTGAGCGCATAGGCACCTACAAACTGGCCAAGGCAGATGTTTTAAATACACTTGAAATATGGGCATTCGAGTTGAGGCAGCGCTCACTGGATACACTTGAAGGTCACCAGCTGCATTCTTATGAGCCATTATTGGCCTCAGGTGTGTAGTCTTCAGTTAGGTAAATTGGTCGACTAGTACCAGCGCGTCCGCAACGAAGATGTGTGCAGGCAACTACTGGGGTGAAGTAGTGAGCTTAATTCTTTAGAGCCGCAGATAAGGTTTATTCGTAGCTCAGTACTGCCCGCCCCGCTTTATTGCCCAGTTTTTCAAAATACAAATACTTTTCTCTTAAACATGCTAAATTTTCCTCGTCTAATTGCCCATTGCCGACGTCGTCCCACCGCCTAATTGCCCAGCGGCATGAGATGTGCTCTTGTCGCTTTAGCAATTTTACACCCCCGTTCCTACTATCTTTTATTACGATTACCCCACAGCCAGCCATTTTGATCGAGTCAAGGACAATGAAGATGTCGGCGGCGTTATTGACAGATATGAAATGGTTACCTAAGTCATTCAATACATCAGCAAGCTAAATGTACAGACGGCTGTCGACAAGCATTCGGCTCTAATCAAAACTCCAGAACTGAACGAAGTCGGGTAGTCTATCCGCCCCACATTTATCAGTGCTCTAATGGTTACACAACTATGGCCAGTAACAGAAAGGATTTGTTCTTGAAAGAAAAGTTGGACGTTTTTGTGAAAATTAAAACCTAATGGCCATGAACCTCGCAAGCCGTTGTCGCGTGATGTACACATTTCACGTCGTACCCTAGCCAATTTGCTTGCCAGCAAGAAGGAATCGCGGCAGAATTTGTCGCATGTCACTGCAAGCTCTCAGAAAAGGAAGTGATGTGGAAAGGATGAAGTTGAAACTGCATCGAATGACTGGACGATAAGTGTTCATGAACACAGCCAAACGGTTATAAGCCCGCTTCTGAAGAAAAAGGCAGAAGACTTCGTTGAAAAACTTGGAAAAACCTTTGTTGCCACAGTAGGATGGCTGCAATGATGGAAGAATAGAAAACAACTTGTGTATAAACATGCGCATTGGCGAAAAGAGTTCCGCGGATAGATCAGTGTGATAATTGACTGAAATATTGATTGCCTGAGCTTTTTAACGTATTTGATGATGACAACGCGTCCAATGTCTAGGAAACAGGCTTATTTTGTCGAACAATTCCAGAGGGTTCTTTGTGTTTTTCCGCCGACAAGCTCAGTGGATCGAAAAATACCCTGGATATGATCACTCTCCTGTGCCGTGCGTATGTCAGACACGGAAAACTGGTTTCAATTGGAAAAAGTAAGAAACCATGAAGTGTAATGACGTAAACGTGGGCACACTTCCCGTATGTTGCAGAGCTAACAGAAATGTGTGTATGACGAAAGACCTTTTCATCGCGCGAGTCCTCAAATGGGACAAGGAGCAAGGCCAAAGCGGTCGAGCAATTTTGTTGCTTTTGAATAACTGCACAGCTCACTCATAGGTAGGTCTGAAAAGCCTTCAAACCAACTTTTTTTCCGGCCAACACGACCAGCATTCTCCAACCCATGTTTGAAGATGCGATTATGAGTCTGAAAATCCGTAACAGAAATTGTGAACCGAATTCCTTACCACCTTGAAAACAACATGTTATCTGGCTGATCGTCGGCGGTGCATGTCAGCGTCAAGATTTCTGTGCCCGATGCAATTCAGTTTGTTTCATAAAGTTGGAGACAGGTTACCGGTACAACAATAAAAGCTTGCTTTCCGCATGCTGGCTTCAGTCGACCGGCATCCAGTGCACTTTCTGATGACGCCGTCATCGCTTGCACAATTACAGTCGTCAATGCAGAAGTGTTCGTCCCCATTGACAACGATGTGGAATGTACCTCAGATCTGACAGCTGTTGAAGATGAAATCGTCAATAAAATTGTGGAGAACCAACTAGAACAGAAGGAAGGCAGCAACTCAGAGGATAACCTGCAGGATGCCTCCGTGAGTAACAGCAATTCGCGCTTGTCGCATTTTAAAGCAAAGAACTGAATGGTCTGTATAGCTGCTCACTTTTGCACTGGCTAGGCAAAGATTTCTTGTCCAAATTAGACTTCATCAATTCAAACATGACTTGAGTAGCGGCGCAAAATAGTGTCTAGCTGACGCTGGATTGTTTTCTCTGCAAAACTACACATTAGCGCCAGCTTCTATAGCTATCCAGATAAGATGCTTTATTGTATAATTTTTAAATTAAATACTATGCTCTTCTGAGTAAATGTCTTTTGTATGATTTCGGTTAAGTACTTATTTTATCCTCCGTTGCAGTGCAAGTGATATACTGTACAATAACTCAATGGTTGTCTCCCTTTTGGAAAAAATGGTAATGTCGATTAATTGCGCACCCCGCTTTTTGCCCACTTTCGAAATATCCCGATGGATAGCAATAAAGCGGGTTCGACCGTATCTGCTAATAAGCTACTCGCCATTACGCACTGAAGATACCATCTCGATTTATACCGGAACGTCTGGAATCAAATTGTTCTGCTCCCAGGACCAATCAGAACTTGATTAAGCTTGATTAAGTCGCGTTGGCATTTTCATATCTTATGCCCGGTGACTGTTTTCTAAGGAAACCTTGTTTTGTTTGCCGGATGTTGGGTGGTGTAATACTTGAGGTGGATAAATTTGACTTGGCACTGGGAAATGCAGTCAATGACAACTACGCTGGGTGTTTTTAGTCAGTCTCGTTTTCCAAATTGGTGTCCTCGTGATTCACCTTTTTTAACTCGAGGCTCTACAAGACATGGCTTGCAGTTGGCACCAGTAGCGCGTATGTCGTCCTCTCTTAGTTCGATTACCTGTTTAACTTGTATCTGAAAGTAAATTGTCCTCGGAGTAATGACTAATTATGACGCGGGGCAGTGGAACCCACAGGCGACCTGTACTCTCAATGCTGCCTTCTCACGATAGCTAGTGTTGTTGGTCGCATGTTTTTGGGAAAACGTTGGCGCCTTTACTATTTGCTTTAGGTAAGGTACCGCATTAGGTCCCTATTCTTCCAATTCTTTTATTCCTCACTTCCCTATCTTCTTGTCGTTGTACAGCTGCAAGCCGTCCGTTTTAGTTCCTGATATACTGTTTTTGTTTTCCTGTCCTGATGAATGTTTTTAATTTTGTGGGCTTTTGCCACCTAAAGTCAGTTTGTGAAACAGCACTCTCAGTCTTAGTTAGTGAGTCAGCTAGTATTAGCGAACGAACTGAAGGGACGAAACGTCAGATGGCGATGCTGTCAGCGTCCTGTGAATAAAGCACTGTTTGCCGATACCAGCTGAGCTGCTCCGTCTGAATAGTGTATGGATCTATGCATAGTCTTTTAACTTATTTACAGCGTGATACCACCGAGTAATCAGTTTCATGGTGTAAGCGATATCCTGAAACTGCTTCGGATTTTGGGCGGTGGTTTTTATATGGCGAAGCCCAGGAAGTTAGTGAAGCCAGTGTTTTCACGAACAGTAGAGCAGTTGTAGTATTGCCAATCATCTGCTCACAAAGTATCTTTAGGCAAAACTATAGGTTGGAACATCAGCAGCAGATGCATCACTACACGTTAGCTAGAGGTGAGAGCATCCAATAGTTAATATATCCTCAGAATCGCTCACATGAAATTTGAGCTGAACATTTGTGGTAACAACTTACGAGGCTAACATTGTTCAACTTCGGAGAAATCCGACTTGATCCATCGTTACTGACGCATAACCGTTGGGTTAGACCCAACATCCCCTTCGTTATTACAACCTAATGGTTTTTTCTCAAATGTGCTGCATTTTAGGGGCGCCATCAGACCCATGGTTGTAAACGATTGCTCCGTCTTTAGACGGGGCTGCAGAACTTGTCCGCGATCGACGCACCGGCCTTCAAAACGCTCACCGGTCTTCGCGAAAATATAGCTTCTGAAACAAAGCGTTTATAACTTGTGCTGATCACATTGATGCGCTTGACCGGGTCTTCGGACGGTGTCGTACAGTCATAGACCTATTACGGTCATCTTTGACCGCTTGCGCTGATTACCCTTGGGCTCTTAAGTTTCTTTTACTGTCTTTTTGGTTTGGATCACAGCACTGAAATTCTTCTGACAGTCTGGTTTGTTCATTTTCTCGCATATATTGCTTTGCCTCACAGTCAAGCAGGTACCTGTGAACTTCACTCTTTTGTAGCTTAATGCATCTGTTAACTATATCAGTTCCTGCTTCTTATGAATCACCCCCTCTTCTAATTCGCTTGATCTTCCTTTGGACGTAACCGCACTTTACCATCGAGTGTCGTTCTCATCGGATGTATGCATGCATAATCTCTTCAAAATAGATATGTACTCATCATTATGACTGCGACATGGCTGTGCTCCACCGATGTTCTCGAGTTTTCTCTGAGTGACTGGTCGCGTATTGTCGCTGTACATACCAATTAGGGTTGGACACGATGCGAGTGGTGATAAGTTCATCATCATACATCAGGCATTTGAACTGATGCTTCGCTGCCATACAACCATGAGGACCTATGAAATAAAGAATAAGAAGAGGGAGAGAAGGGGGACTTACCTGAAAACCTTAATGCCCTAAGCAAACATTCTGGGTCAAGGCGCCTACACCTTGTTTAGGCAACATTCCGTCACAAACAGCTGGCTATCGTGCAAAGATAAGGTGATAAGTTCCCTCACCGTCGGATGCAACCACTTCAGTTACAGGGTCCATCGCTTGTCTTGGTCATCAGAACCCTATCCGAATCAGCGGTACAAAACCGCGCTACATTGAACATAGCTTTGAAACCATTAGGAGGCTTGACACAAAGCACTTCGTTACAGCTGTTTTTGATGTGGCTTGCGACATTTGACAGCGTGAATACTGAATACTGAATACTGTATTTTGGAGCAAGTAGAAAATAATTCTGTACAACTCCATCGGGTGATAATCAAAAAGCATTTTAAAAAAATATACACGTCCGGTGGTTACCCTGAGATGGTTCAGCAACTCATTCTGTAGCACACAAAATGCCTGTTCACACAGTGAGTCAAAAGTGGGTGATATTGTTGTCAAGTGGCAACCGTTCTTTGAAACGTATGTTAGCGAAGTGTAAATCCAACAAAGATTTGAATTTCTGCACAGATTCGGCCTCGACGACGTGTTCTGGCAGACTGTTCCAGGCGTACACAACCCTCCGCTCGAAACACAGGGGGTGTGGGATTTTCTTCAGATCAGGTACCACGAGTTTGTACATGTGCCTACGTGTGGTGCATGGTACTCGCAAGTGGAGTAACGACCTCAGCATGGGGAAATGACCGAGATGTAAAATACGGTAGGTCATGATAAGATCCACTCGAACACGGCGATACGACAAGGTGTAGAGCCCAAGTTTCATGCACCGGTTTTCATACGATATCAGTACACGATATCAGTCACATTGCTGCTGCTTCAGATCTACCAATGAGTCTGAAAATGAAATTAACCACAGCGATGTCATAGGCTTACTATTTCGCATAGCACTATTTAGTATAACTTAATTGTTCGTTATTTTATGGAAAATCGAAACCTTCTAAAGGGATCACTACGCTTCCCCAATGGTGATCATTTCTGTGACATGGTCAGCCCCCACTTACTGTACAACCACAAGGTCGAAGCTCTCAGCTGCTCAACTTATGCCTTTTGCTATTTTTAACTTACACCACGCTTGTATTCTTTCCCTAGCTGTCGTCATTTTGACGCATTTATGTAAGGCTACTTATGTGTTCGAAAAATTATTCCAACGCCACACTTTTCATGGTCCTCACACTCATTTTGTCAGTATTTGCCTCATCTTAAGTACCAATCACCTGAATGCCTACCATTCTTTCATCGTCAGGTGTACCACCCAGCGTCATGCACGCCTATCTATTTGGATCGATATTATGGGCGTTCACTGAGTCCGGACACTGTTTACGAACATGGTGAGTTGGGAGTTTTTCTTCGTGATCCCCATTTTGGCTTTGTTTGACACCTACATGTCTCAGGTACTTTTCTTTTCTTGCTTAAAGCTTTCTTTTGGGAATGATTGTATCCATATTTCAGGCTTCATGTTAACTGCATTTGTGTGCAACTTCGCCTATGTTACGCGCCAATAACATCTGTGATGTGGTCTTCAAATTCGTTAGCCTCTGAGGTTTCAACCGCGCTTCAGATGTCGGAGGCTCACCGGTTGTTCCACGATCGCTGCTGAGTGTTACTTCTAAACATACGAGAAATGCGTTCTCCGATCTTCGCTTTTATTTATTTGCTTGCACTTCTTTCTATTTATTACTAATAATAATAGATATATTTTCCATCAAGTGAGATCCGCGTTTACATTTGGCTCAGCTCATATAGTTCGGATCATAGTTTATTTTACAGATCGGCTCACGCCACACAACTACACGCTGTTCTGTTTCGTTAAAGAGACCACCTAGCTACCTGATACATCGAGTTCAAAATCTAGCGGTGTCAGATATTTGGGACATGGTGGATTTCTTTCTCGATATTTATCCGAATCAACCGATGAAAACACACTCCTTCAGATACGTTTTCAGTGAGCTCACTACTTCGCCTTACTGACTGTATTTCGAACGTCCCGTGATACCATCGTGTTTTTCCGTACTTTTACACATCGATCAAGTTCGGTAAAATTTGACGGATGCATTGAAGTTTTTGTCACACGTGACGATCATTTTTAGTTGTGATGGATAGACGCATGAAAGTACTTTTTTGTTATCCATACGCTTTTTGTCGTTCGCATATTAACGTTGGTTTGATGCCCTTATATGTCCTTTACTTTCTTACCGAATTCAACATTGTGTCATAACCACACGGTTTAGTTCCTTCATATATCGAGTTAACAATAAATCTTTGTAATGACACGAGGTCCTCGAGATTACCTGGATTCCGATAACCGAGATGACTGTTTCGCACATTACTCTGACGCCCATCATCATTACAGGTTAGATGAAGGTTATAAACTGATTTCAGCCACTGTACCGCGATACAAAAGAGAAAAGATAAATGAATAAGAAGAAATGAGATACAAACATTACGGCGTATACCATAAAACCAAATAAGTAATATGACGCTTAGCGTTATGTTCAAGGTTCAAACTGAACTGCTCACTAAACTGCTGCGCAAAAGAAATCATGCGGCACCCCAAAGGATAAATCAGTGCTCCAACGTTATCCCTGGTTGTCTTAATAAGGCCTGGTTTTTGGGACCAGTGGTGCGGAACAGCTGGAAAGGATTGTGATAACTGCCAACCGCTTCTGCATCTTCCATTTCTGGGGCATTACAAGTTCACGAGGTTTCCTTGTCAGCACGCAGGCTTCGGTTAACAAACCATCAATACACGCTAGGTAAAAATTTCAAACGCATTTCAGCCAATAAACCGCGATACAAAAGAGAAAAGATAAGTGAATAAGAAAAAACGAGTTATAAACATTACGGCGTATACCATAAAACCAAATAAGCAATATGACGCTTAGTGTTACTTTAATCATAACCTGTGAGAACGTGGTTGGACGGCGAGGAGAGACAGAGAAACTTACAACACAAACGCCATTGGAGCAGGCTCTTCGCTATGTCAACCAATGTATCCAACCAAACATGTCCATCATCCTTCGGACCCCAGCCCTGGAGTCGAGAGACACCAACTGACACCAAATTCGAAGTGATTGGCTTCATACCTATTGACCAGATCATAGATTGCCCTTCCCTCCTCCTCTCCTTTTCACACTCCCGGCGCGAAAACGCACGACGCGAGCGTCGGTGTGCTGACATGCTCAACACGTAGCCTAACAATCGGAGCCTTGTGCGTGATATAACAGTGCTAAGCAATTCACTCGCTCTTCTTGCACGGAAAACACGACGCTGAACACGCACTTTGCTCACGCGGTGTTCCCACCAGACGAGCTGAGCTGCAAAGGCAGTGACGATCGAACATGGCTAGCCTCGTTATGCCTGCCGACCTGATGGGCCAGGTTTCGCAACCGTACAGGAGGGTTGAACGGGCGGCTGCATTGTGAACACTGTCCTTCAGAGTGAGAGCAATGTCACGCCGGCTCCACAGGTGGTGGTGATTGGCAAAAGCGCTTCAGGCTTTTCCTATACGGTTCATGATCTCATCTTCGATCCCACGGGCCTTAATATAGCTGCGGAGGTAATTGAGTTTCTGGAAGACTTTTAGCTGATCGTCAGTAACGGTTGACGGAGGTGGGTCAATGTTACTCTTGGAGGAGGAGTTTGCATTTCACGGATGCAATGCATAGCTCAAAACAACTGACAGCCAGTGTTAATCTGCCCAGTAGAGATTGGCACATTTGGGAGCTGTTACAGATTAGGGAAATGTCCTCGGCATACTCCGAGTCAAGAAGTCGCTCACAAGTTGCAGGTCGTGTCCAGCGAACGTTGTTTCCATGACTTCGTCAGCGGCGAAGTTAAAGAAGGAACGTGACAGCAGGCGAAGTTGTCTCACACCGCTGGAGCTATTGAAGGACAGCGACAGTTTGTCATAAACCTTCACTCTGCTCGAACTATGCGCGTACAGCGCTCTGATAATTTTTATCGAGCACAACTTTTTTGAGCGGGCAGTCTCAAAGGCGACATCGATCCACCGAATTGAGGGCACCTTTGACACAGAGGAACACGATTGCGACAGGTCGCCAATAAATATGTCGGTGTTCCAACAATTGGCGTAATGTGAACACGTGGTCAATGCAGCCACAATTTGGACGAAATCTGGCTTGATCCTCGTACATCTGGCCTTCATGGGTGCCAATTGGTCTATGGAGGGCGATAGAGGTAAGTAACTTAGAGGCAATTAAGATCAGACTGATTCCTCTATGGTTGCCGCATTCCGAACGGAAGACTACCTTGAAAAGTGGGACTATTACGAAGCGGCTCTAGTCTGTTGGGATAGTCTCCGGTTTCCACAGTTATGCAAACCACCCATGAGAGCAGGTCACCCGAATTTGAAGAGGGCTGGATAAAGTCCATCTGTTGCGACGGTCTTATTCAATTTCAACCGTCTGATTTCAAAATCGACTTATGCACCTGAGAGCAGATTCAATGGACTGCCAAGGGAGAATGGCGATCAATGGCCGATATAGAAGCTGGTAACTGTGGCTAATTAAACTGCTTCGCAAAGTGTTCGACCCAAAGTTCCAAGCGCGTTGACAAGCTGTGGATCGGCTGTCAACTCTCGTCGCGTATCAGACGGAATAACTAACGGTGGGTACCATTGGCGGCGGCTGTTTCCATTTCCGAGACATGATGGGACCACTGGGCTTCCGAGCCTCTCTTCAGGCTAGCACACAGTTTCGCACTGAGATCTTTGCGAGTCTTGTTGTGTTCGCTCTCAGCCGGAACACGTCCACGAGCATCCAGAACCTCCAGGGACTGCGTAGATACCAAATGTCTAGGTTGCTGTTTGATTTGCCACATGACGATATGCTTGCTGCTAATAACATCTGGCGAATATGCGACCAGTGATCTTCAACTGTGGTTATTAGGCGCTTACTGAGCTCGGATGCCAGCGTACTTTGATACGCATAGAGAACATCTGGCTTCGTCAGTTGGCAAGTAGCTATGCGCTCACAGCGCCGTTGCGGACGTCCGCCGAACCGCGCCCGCAGGTCGGTGCATACGAACGCCGGGTCAGAGTCAGCACTCGTGCTCCAAACCGAGCGATAGTTTTGGACACATTTTCTCAAACGATAACCGATCGTGATGTGAAGCCTCCGGTTTAGTTCGCGTCTAGTATTCCGTCCAGTTGGTTCAATTTAGTTCAGATGAATAACCATGATTCCATGACGGTGGATGTACTTTGCACTGCTCTTAACGCAGGATTTCCAATGAATCGTAGCGTCATGGTGGTGGAACGTGGTGCGTTGAATTAGTCAGAATAGTACGTAAGTTATTGACGAGATCCAAAAAACCGAGCGCGGAGACGCCCCTGTCTGCATCACTGCGCCTTGTCTGATGCTGTCTCCGCCTGGTGGTTTTAATCATTGTTGATGCCTGTATCGTTTTGTCCACTTAGATGACGCCCATTTTTCGACATTTTTCCATTTTTGTGCCTTCGGGTTATCCGCTCGATCCTCCCTATCCCTACTTTTTTGCAACGTAGGAGCTCGTTTAATTTGTGATGGAAGCCTATTTTTACGGAGTCAGATCTTCAATTAGTGGGCGTGCTTACCACTCTGACAAACAGGCACCGTTTGTCCTCGCGCGAGTTCGTGGCTTTTGTCAAGCTAGCCAGTGTGACAGGGTAACCGACTATTTATTGGGAACTAATCGATCAGGGCAGCTTTAGCCCAATCCAGCAGCTGCAGCCGTACCCACGTCGGATTGACCGGTGTTTGGAGCTGCGTCATCTGCGGACAAACGCATTGAAAAAATACCACCGGCTGCGACGCCCACATGTGCTACATCTGATTGTGGGTTGTGGTCAAGCAGTATCCCCTGTCATTCTTTATTTGACGACCAATGTCGCTACCATGGTTATTGTGCGTATGGGGGTCTTATTTTCAATTAGTTTATTTTGTTACAAGGCATCTTAATTCTGAATCTTACTAATGGGCCTTTATTATAACTCCGTCTGTCCCAATGTTGAAATACCGTAAACGGGTAACTTAGGACCAACATGAAAAAAGTTTTAAACTTAGATGCCACTTTTATTTTTTATTTTATGCGTACTAAACTCGGTTTTCCATTAATTTGAAATCCCTTTATTGCCGAACTGGAACATTAAGTCCTGCGAATGCTCCTTGTGAAGATGGTCTGCTTTATGACATGTTTTTAACATACGATATACTTTCAACTGCGAATCAGGTTTCTAAGAATGTCTGTATGACTACTTCTGTTGTCGCTCTGTCAATAAGTTATAGTAAGCATGTTTGACGTTATCCACCCACTTGTTTCATGCACTATGGGATTATTTTGCTGACCAATGTTGTCCCGATAAGCTTTGTTATTTTGGGGTAACTTTGGCCAGGTGGCCATCGCAATGAGGCGTTACCTTACCGTGGTGCCATGGTTTGTGTGCCTCAGCGATCCATTGAGCTATGCTGGGTGGTGCTTTTGCACCTTCAGAGCCACTCATACCAGATTGGTCAATGGTTAAAGGCCAGACAGACTCAGCCTCCTGGTCCTCCATGTTGGGGGTTGTAATTATGGTGGCTCCTTATTCCTTAAAACGGACTCCTTGTAGCCCAACGCCAAACCCGCTGCCTTGCGGTAAGGTTTTTGAACCAAAAGCTTTGGTTGAGAACCCTAATCGTTCTCTTGTCTAGGCCTGGGCAACCTGACAGTATCCTGCCCACGCAATACAATAAATCTCACTGCAAACAAATTTCTGATGCTCTGGCCACCGCAGAAGATAATCAACGGTGCCCTATCTACTGCATCGAGCAGGGTGGATAGGGGTTTGGATGCTACTGCTCAAGCCTTCCCATCTTCTTATTCCCCCTTTTACGCTTTGTCACTCTTATCGTCTCGTTCCAGCTTCACTTTTATCCCCCCTGTTTTCAACACCCCGATTCTTGGCTTTCCCCCAACATGCTTTGCTAGGCATTTATCTTCTACTTTCAACTCACATGCTAACGCGGAGCGTCACTCCACTCTGGTCAACAAGCCCATGTGCAAGCTAGCGGTCCATTCCAGTTCATGGGCTTCCATTTGGAGCCCTCGATCCTCCTTCAGATTTGCATGCCTCAATATACGCACATTACTACAGATCGGTCAACAGGCGGCACTTGCCCGAACATTGGAGACCCTCTCGATCGATATCTGCTGCTTATCAGAGACCCGCCTGCAAGACTCCAGCTTTGTGCTCACTCTACGATCCCCTTCAGGTGAGACAAGCAGTATTTTCTCATTGCGCATGTCCGGTGACGATGCAGCTTCGAGCACCGGCCAAGCTTATGTTGGCTTTGTTCTGAGTCCCCGGGCTGAAGCTGCTCTGGTTGATTGGATTCCAATCAGTAGCCCGATGTGTGCGGTTCGATTGGCTAGCTCGTTCAAAGCTTCGAAGTCGCGCTGGACTAACTGGTGTCTATTCGTTATCGCTGCCTACGCGCCCACAAACTATAGCGATGATTCGGTAAAGAACGACTTCTACCGCCAACTGTCCCAGCTCCTTCGCCACGGAAGAAGCACGGACACTGTTGTGCTGGCTGGGGATCTGAACGCTGAAGTTGGAAAGTTGTCCACTGATGAAATGCATCTGGGTGGTCAGCACGGTGTAGGCTCCCGTAATGATAACGGTGAGCGGTTACTTCCTTTGTGTGAAGATGCTCGCTTATTTGTTGCGAGCACTAACTTCCGACACAGCACCCGCCGGAGGGTGAGTTGGCGCCCACCAGCCTCGAACCAGTTTTGGACGCAGATCGATCACATTACTATCAGTCACCGCTGGAGAGGCTGCATCCAGAACTGTCGCTCGATTTGGAGCTCAGGTGTTGACACCGATCATGCACTTGTATGTGCTGACATGCGGATGCGCTTTGGCGGACGCCCGCGACGGTGTTGTGAGCGCATTGACACCGGCAGGCTGGTGATGCTAACTGTTCTGAACGCCTATCAAATTACGCTGTCATCCGAGTTGGATAAATGCTCACTGGATGCAGTTGAAGCTCACTTGTCTCATATGCAACAGGCCTTACTTGCAGCAGGCAAATCCTCATGTGGTATGTCTAATCGGCAACATGAATTTTGTGTCTCTTCACAGTCTCTGGAACTTGTAGATGCTCGCCGGCATATTCCGACTGGAAGCGAACACAATGAAACTCGCAAAGAGCTCCGGGCGAAACTCCGTGCTAGCCTGAAGAGAGACCGCGAATCCTGGTGGTCTCGTCGTGCAACAGAAATGGAAATGGCCGCTGCCCTTGGTGACCATCGTGAGTTATTCCGTCTTATACGGGAAACGGGCAGCAGGAGACCTGGTGTTAGTGAAACTATACGTGACGAGAGTGGACAGCCTATCCACAATTTGTCCAAACGTTTGGAGCGTTGGGCTGAGCCTTTTGTAAAGCAATTTAATCGGTCGGAATTGTTAGATTTCTCGCCGACCAGTTATCGCCCTGCTCCATGGGTTGTTCCTTTGGGTCCACCCTCTCGCTCAGAAGTCGAACATGAGATCAAACCGTTGAAGTTAAATAAAGCCGCGGGACCAGATGACCTTCCCCCAGCCCTCTTCAAATTCGGGGGACCTGCTCTTGTGGATGATTTACACGAGTTACTAGTGAAACTTTGGGAGCAGGAAACTGTCCCAATCGATTGGAGCCGCTCCATCATAGTGCCAATTTTCAAAGGAGGCTCACGATCGGAATGCGACAGCCATAGAGGAATCAGTCTGATCTCTATCGCCTCCAAATTGCTTGCCTTTGTCATCCTTCACAGAGTGACTGGCACTCGTGAAAGCCAGATTTGCGAAGAGCAAGCTGGATTTCGTCGAGGTCGTAGCTGCATTGACCACCTCTTCACCTTGCGTCAGTTGTTGGAGCACCGTCACATATATTGGCGGCCCACCGTTGTCGTGTTCCTCGATATCAAAGGTGCATTCGATTCGGTGGATAGACATGCACTTTGGTACTGTCTACTCAAGAATGGTGTACCTGAGAAATATGTGAATATTATCCAAGCATTATATGCGCGTAGCTCTGGCAAAGTGAGGGCTTGTGGCAAGTTGTCGTCGCCCTTTAATATCTCCAGCGGCGTGAGATAAAGATGCCCACTGTCACCTTTCCTCTTCAACTTCGCTGTTGACGAAGTCATGGTAATCGCGTTCACAGGACACGACTTAGTAGGTGTGGAGCTACTCCCAGGAGAACGACTTCTTGACTTAGAGTATACTAATGATATTGCCCTAATCTGTGACAGCTCACAAATGTGCCAAGCGGCACTGGACAGATTAGCACTAGCTGTCCGTCACTTCGGGGTTTTCTTCGCACCCTCGAAGTGCAAAGCGTTTCTCCAATATTGGTCTGGACCGTCTCCTACGCTGACCCTTGGTGAGGATCAGCTAGAAGTCGTTCAAAAATTCAACTACCTGGGAAGTTGTATCAGCGCCCGTGGGAGTGAAGATGAAATCACGAATCGTATAGCAAAAGCTCGGGGTGCTTTTGCTACCCTTCGCCACTTATGGCGCCGGCGCGACATCACTCTTACCCTGAAGGGTAGAGTGTACAATGCAGCTGTACGTTCGACCCTATTGTACGGTTGTGAAACCTGGCCGCTTAAAGCAGCGGACCTGAAGAGGCTATTTACGTTCGACCACCGGTGCCTTCGTAATTTAGCTCACATTTGGTGGGAACACCGCGTGAGCAACGCGCGTGTTTGACGCCTTGTTTATGGCACAGGAAAAGGAACTGAACCGCTCAGCACCGTTATTTCACGCATCAGGCTCCGATGGCTCGGCCACGTGTCACACATGCCAGCCCGCCGACTTCCGCGACGTGTGTTGTTTGCGGGCCGGGGTGTGGATGGAAGAAGAGGAGGGGGTGGCCAAGCGATGACTTGGTCGAGAGGAATGAAGGCCCTCACTTCTGATCTGGCCTCGGTTGGAGCGTCTCGGCTCTGTGGTTGGGGTCTGAAAGACGATGAACACGTTTGGTTGAACACACTTGCTGATATGGCTAGGAGCCGACCTCAGTGGCGTTCGTGCTGTGAGTTTCTTTGTCCTACGCCATCCCTCTTAGCCTCCCCCTCCAACCACGATCTCATTATTTAGCCTTATATAATTTTGCATAATAATTTTTTTGGGTGCACAGCAGCCGGCAGGTAGCTTACCAGAACGATGCCCATCCGTTACCGGTAGCTCAGCCTGCTTGCACCAATTCCTTTATTCTCATTTTTTTCTGTGTATTGCGGCACACTAGCTGAGGTGTTCCCCACCTCTAGCTAACGTGTATGATGATGATGATGATGTTTCTCCTTCCGTTATACAACATTGCTTCTTTTTGTTGTCATCATGACCAATCTATCAACGTTAAGGGGTAACTTTGGCCATAGTACTTATTTCACAACAACTGCCATAAGGATATGTAATTGCATCAGTTGACATTTTCCACACTATATCCCATGAACATGTAACTTAATCATCTTATCAAAAGCATTGATAAATGTATCGTACATTGCAAAACAAAAAGTGGATCACTCTTACCTCGTTCCATGGTCAACATTCTCATCATCGTCAACAACAGCAGTACATCAGCCATTTGAACTGATGCTTCGCTGCCATACAACCATGAGGACCTGTGAAATAAAGAATAACAAGAGGAAGAGAAGGGGGAGTTACCTTAAAACCTTAATGCCGTAAGCAAACAGTCAGGGTCAAGGCGCCTACACATTGTGTAGACAATATTCCGTCACAAAGAGCTGTTTACCATGCAATGATAAGACGGCATCGTTGAGAGAGCTTCCTTGCGGCTCTCACTGCCACGCGTCATAATCAGCCATTACCCCGCAGATAACTCAGCATCAAACACACTTTAAACAGGCAATCCGATTAGAAGACGGCAGCAGATGCGCCACTGGTGTCGGTTGCGAGGCATGTCCTGCAAAGTCTCGAGCCAAGCACAAGGTGAGTCACGTGGACTCCAACCCGGAAGGCGAGACGGACCAACGGCACCCAGTTTGGTTGTCAGTGACTTCATTTCTCGCTGCCAAGTCAACTTCTGTCCACCTCAAGCCTTGCGCCATCCTACACCAGGGAGACTAAACAAGGTCCTCCTAGGTAAGCGGTAACCAGGCATACGTAACATGTGCCCGAGCCAACGCAAGTTATTCAGTGCTACCTGTTGGTCTAACGAGCTAGCATGATTATCACTACCTAGTACTCGCCTACGCATATTATCGTTGCGGACACGCTGGTACCAACCGACGCCAGCAACGCTTCGCAGACAACGATGATCAACGACTTGAAGGTGCCTCAGATCTTCAGACCGAAGGGGCCAAGTCTCACTACCATAGAGCAGAACGGCCCTCACTGTGACCTTGTATACACGGCCTTTTAGACGGAGGGAAATTTCCTTCTGTTTCCAAAGATGCTGCAGGTTCAAGAGGGCAGCTCTGGCCTATGCAATGCGTGAGCTGACGTCAGTTTCTATGCGCCCATCATTGTTGATGCAGCTGCGACGTAAGTGAATTGATCAACCACCACGAATTTCTCGTTGGCATGGGTCAAGAGGTCATCAAGTGGCTGCTGGTCCTGCAGCAACACTTTGCACTTTGAAGGTGTGAAGTGCATACCAAATAATGGGATCACTCTAGATAGACTATTGAGGATTGATTGTACCGCCGCAACATCGTCGAAAAGCAAGACGATCTCGTCCGCATAATCAAGATCAACTAATCTTTCACCAGGCAGCACTTCAACGTTTACATCGTGAGATTCCGCAAGGGAACACTCTATGATAGAATCTACGACGAAACTGAACAGAAACGGGGAAATCGGACAAGCCTGGCGAACGCCACTTGTGGTCCTAAAGCTATCCCATAGGTCATCGTAGACCCTGACACGGCATGTAGTGTTCGAGTACAGAACGCGAAGGATGTTCACGTATTTCACGGGAACACCAATCCGCGCAAGCATTTCGAGCAGAATCGATCGATCGACTGCATCGAACGCACTCTTGAAGTCGAGTAACACAGCTATTGTCGGTCTGCGGTATGCGTGGCGCTGCTGTAGCACCTGCCGCAAAGTGAATATATGGTCTATACAGCCACGTCCTGGACGGAAACCGGTCTGCTCTTCCCTGATCCGAGATTCCCGTTCCACAGTGAGGCGACGAAATACTGAATACTGAATACTGTATTATAGGGCAAGTAGAAATGGATTCTGTACAACTCTTTCGAAATATGGCGAAAAACGTTATAAAATTTTCAACCGTGAATATCATTATCGTTCTCATGTAACATTAAAAATACTCGACTTACGATATTTCAGGATTCACAAATGTGATATGTCATCGTAAGTGTGCAGTCGTTCTCTGAAGCGAATAGAGGCAAAATATAAATCTAACAACGTTTTGAACTGCTGCACAGATGTTGCCTCAATCACATGTTCGGGCAAACTGTTCCAAATGTTTACCACTCTCCTTTCGAAGCACAGTGGGTGGGGAACACATTTCATATCCGGCACGACAAGTTTTGTATCTGTGTCCGCGTGTGCTGCATGGTCCTCGTAAGTGCAGTATTGGCCTTAGCATGGGGAACTCACCAAGATGTAGAATTCGGTAGGTCATAATGAGGTCGACTCGCACCCGACGGTAGGATAAAGTGTAGAGCCCTAGTTTCTCGCACCGGTCTTCATACCGAAAGCCACGTAAACTCGGGATCAGCCTGGTAGCAACGTGTTGGACCCGTTCGATCTTTTGTGCCTCGCCTCGGGTAATCGGAAAGTAGGCGGGCGAACCGTACTCTAGCATTGGTCTAATGATAGAATAGAACAGGCGAGTGGCAACCTCTTCAGACCATGTTCCGAAGCTACGTTTGAGCGCCCAAAGCATGCGCAGTCCGTTCCGATATAACCTGTTCGTGTTGTCCACGGACTTCAAATCGTAGCGTGAGAGTACACCTAGGTCCTTCACGGAGGGTGTGGGATATAGCGTTTGGCCGTCAAGAGTGTAGGTTCGGCCGTTATCACCCTTCCCCAGGCTCATAAATACGGACTTGGCTGGGTTGACCGGGCGAAGAACTTCTGCAGACCATGTGGATAAGCGGTTGAGATCTTGCTGAAGTAGGCCACAGTCATCGGGAGCGTCGTTTTCTCTCCAAATCTTCATGTCATCCGCAAACAAGGCACACGGCGACCGGAGAAGCTGCGGTAGATCATTGATGTGGATCAGGAACAGAGTGGGCCCCAGCACAGTGCCTTGAGGCACGCCGCTTGTAGAGGGGTACCAGTCAGTTAGATGGTCGTCGACCTGTACTCTCCACTTTCGTCCAACAAGAAATTCACGGATCCACCGGTGCAGAGAGCCACCGACACCACACATGCTGAGTTTGTGAAGGAGAACCTCATGGCTGACCTTGTCGAACGCTTTACTGAAATCGATGAATATCACGTCGACGGACTTCCCCTTGTTTACTGCCTTCAACCACTCATGCCTCGTCACAAGCAGGTTCGTAATGCATGAGCGACCTTGCATAAAACCGTGCAGTGCGGGCGTCAGGACCTCTTTTGACTGTAGCAACTGCAGCAATCTCTTCTTCACGATTTTCTCAGCAACCTTTGCCAAAATAGGTGTCAGACAAATTGGCCTGTAATTGTCTACTTTGCTAGGGTCGCCGCCTTTCGGAATAGGCTTCACCACCGAACATTTCCAGTCAACCGGCAACGAACCTTCGGACAGCGACCTGTTGAAAAGCTCAATCACGACAGGAGAGAGGATGGTTGAAAGTGACTTGAGAACCAGTGGGTGAAGCCCATCAGGTCCGGCAGGTTTGGTGCCGTCAAGGTTGGCGAGTAGTTGAGCTACCTCTTCAACGCCGCATTGCAGATTATCGAGTTCGGTAAAAGCGGTACACGTCGAACTCGGAACAGACACCTGGTTATTCGCAAATACAGAAGCGAAGTGCGCCGCCAACGCGGACGCACTCTCAGTGCTGGAGGTTAGGGGCTGTCCATCCGTGCCATCCAGCACTGGCACATCACCTGCCGGCTTCAGGCGTCGCTTCACGTATGCAAAGATTCTTTTTGGGGCGGTCTTCGCGGCTAATGCGAGCCGCTCTTCAAAGTGTCGGCGTTTGTTCTTTTTCGCACTGTTGCAGAGGTTCCGCTGACATTTATACCCTTCGTAATCATTGGCAGAGCCAGAGAGAAGGAATTTGTCCCACAGTCTGCGCCGCCTCCGAGCCAGGTTTCCATACTCCTTATCAAACCAATGAGGCTTAATGGGTCCAACCTTTCGACATTTCAATGGCCCAAATTGGGAACATAATGATGTCAATCTCTCTTTTATAAATATCCAACAATCTTCCACAGATGCAGCTTGTGACAGAGACCAATCCAGTTGGCTCGCGGCTCGAGCTAGACCATCGAAGTCCGTTTTCCAGTAGTTGGGAGCTGGTTGCAGTGGATGTGAGTACGGCAAAGATAATTTCATATCAGCTATCAGTACTGAGTGGTCGCTCGTAGCCAGGGGCTCCAGAATCCTAACGTCACGCACTCGTTGTTCGTAGCTCGTTAACATCAGGTCGAGACAGGACGAGGTTGAACGTGTTGATATGCGTGTTGGCTGGCACATGTGTTGCGATGCACCAGTTTCAAGTACCAAATCCACGAACTTTGCTTCAACCTCACTATGTCCAGGCATCAAATGCACATCAGGCCATCGTATTCGAGGACAGTTAAAATCGCCCATAAGCAGAAAGTGTGGACGACTCATGTGGGCTTGAAGATGGGGCAGCCAATCCAAACAACGACTCAGGGGACTGCGATAAACTGCGCCTACAAGCAGTTCTCCGCGCCTGAGACGGATGGAGCACCACAATAGCTCACACAGGCCATCGTCACTTCGGTAGGTGCTCACAAGTCTCCCACGCAGGGAGGACCGGATGTAAAGTAAGACACCACCGTTGGCATTCTTTAGTCTATCGCATCGGAAACACGAGTAACCGTTGAGTTCAAGTTCTTGGGTGTATAACTCTGCATGCAGCCATGTCTCTGCGAGTCCCACTACGTCTGGCCGCTCAGACTCAACGAAATAACAAAGCTCATCACGTTTATTCATAATACTGCAAACGTTTGTGAAGGCTACTCGCAGGCCTCAGCAGGAGCCACCGGGCGTGCTTGAAGTGTGAGCAGCCTGTTTATCCTGATTCGCGGATTGTTGGAAACCACCCGAAAATTTACGATACGAAGATTTGTTTCCCCCTCACCAGCGCGTCTTTTCAACTCAATGATGGCAGACTTGAGCCGCTCCCTGTCTACTGGGTCCAGGTCGGGACGAACATGGATCTTCAAACCTTTCAGCCTACTTAGACGAGACATGATCAGTCTTGGACTGGCTTCGTCCACAAAAGTGATTCTCATAGGCCGATTGTTGATCACCTTGCTGTCCAAGACGGGTAATCTGTCTCACTTTTACCGAGTCCTCACCAGCGTCGAGGAGTCTATCAATTAAACCCTGTAGAAACTCGACATCGTGATCGTAACGCACTTGGGGTGATGGATCACTGGACTCCGGTGCGTGAAAGATCACGAGATTATAACGCCTCTGGTCGGACGAGGTTGGCCTTGCAGGGCGAAGTATACCACCAGCCTCACGTGGTTTGGCTAACTGTTGACTTACAAAAGGTAAACACCCAACGTTCCTTCGTAATTTCGTCCTCTGTTCTTTCCACTGGTCTTCAGCACTCAGGCTTTCACCTGCTGGGACATCAGTGTCCGTTGGACACAACAAAGGTAAACAATTTAGGTCAGGTGCAACTGGGTTTCTCACAACGGCTGGACTTGGTGTCGGTGAGTTTGCACGGGTAGAGGAGGACGACTGAGTCGAAACCTGAAGGCTCTTCGCGCTAGGTTGTTGGGCCAAACACAGGGAGCTGTTCGCAACGAAACGCTGAGGCCTACACGTCGGCTTTACTCTTTCTGGCTGTATCTTATTTCGGCAATTTTCACATACAGTTTGGATGAAATCGTGTTGGATCTCGCGAAGACGATGAAAATGCTCAACTGATAATCCAACACATGAAATGTGGTATTTAACTTGGCACAAAACACACGTGAGGGCATTTGCACGGTATCCGACTAGTTTGGAGCAAGTACCACAGGATGACTGCTTCGGCATTGTGAATAATCCGAAAACAAGATGGCGGCCAATTGACGAAGAAAATGGCGATAGCAAGATCGCCGAAACCAAGTGATGAAAACACAAGTATTTCTGGTCGTAAAATTCAGAATCGGAAATGAAACTGAATTTTAGCTCAATTAACACGAAATACTTCCATTAAACGCAGAAAGTTAACACAAAGTGATCTTGTCAACACAGCCAAAAATAACCGACCGGAGGACGCTATCCGCAGAGAATCGAACCTAGTAACGTGCAACTTTCGTACTCTGAGACATACGTCAACTGTGTGCACTCGCACGCACCTTGGATTCGCTGGGTATTGATGTGGTTTGTGTGTCCGAAACCAGGATAAATGACCATAATGGGGCTGTTGATTTAACTGCTCCCGGCGTATCCTCTCGTTATGGTTTTTTGTGGTAATGTCAAATATGTCTTCATCTTGTTCTTTTAGCAGCTTCTTTTATTTTTTTCTACTGTCAAATCTGGACGTTGAATACGAGCAATTATTCCACCAGCTGTGCTCTGTCGTTTTAGTGCATACCTAATTTGATGTGTGTTATTGTGTACTTGGTCCTCGTTTCCGCTCGCTTCGTTTGGATTACCTGCACCCTGTGTGCACGCTGACAATTCATTTGCCCTTCTAATCTTTTCCCAATTAATGACCATAAGTTCCTTCAAGTTTCGGCTCGTACCGATGAGACTAAGTTCAAAGGCGTCTCATAATGGAATGAGCCTTAGGTCAAACACTCCGTCTCTTTCCTTTGGTATGCACATCTCTCCTGTTTACATGGCCTCTTTTCAGTAAATTTATACTGTCGCAATCGCAATCACTTCTCCCGTTTTCAAATTACCGCCGTAATTCCCACACTGTTTTGAATTGTCACCTGTACATGCAAACCGCTGTCTCTGTCCCTATTTGCCTGTTGTTTCCTCGCCCCAGCTTCCAATTGGAGCCACCCCACCACAGTCTCGTAAACCGCTTTTTGGTTCGTACACTTTTGATCGCCTTCTTGTCTATCCATTGTCGCACAATGCGGTCTCCTTTGGTGTCCAATTCCCATATCGATCTCAACACTCACTTTCCCTCTTTCAACCCACTATTGACTCGCTTACATCCTACCTCCCCTGTTCGCGTACGTCTGATGCATCATCCTTCAGTCCACCCGCGTCTTTATCCTATAAAGCAGGACAGATCGGATCTGGACTTTTGTGTGTTTGACCTATTCTCCACACGGTTTATGTTGCGACTCAACATGCGTCCCCACTCATGTCTTTGTTACGTGTCCCTCAAGATGCTGTCTTTAGTCTTCTGTGATTGGTTCGGGCGTCAGCACTGATTCACGGTGCTGCCACTGTACTGCCGTATTGTTGCGTCATTGTTGTTACGGATAACCGCTGTACCAGCTTTGTTGAGGATCTTGCTGTTGTGATTATGATATTCTGTTGTTTGTGAGATAGCATTGCAATTCAACACTTACGATGGCTTCTTGTTTAACCGGTGGTCGTACACCAATTCCGGTTCCTTATCGATCGTTCAATTATTCCTTTAGGTCGCACTTCGGTGTACTACAGGTTGTTTAACTAACCTAATCGCTTTTAACGCTTACACTAATAACCGGTTGACACAATTTCCGCATACTACTGGATTCACATATGCTTTCGTAGTGCACGTTTTTTTACATTGCAAACGTCATGCATTACTTTTTGATACATGTTCACAGATGCTTCCTGTGTAGGTAACAGTTGAAGGTTCCGACACAGTTTTCGCTCACAACAGCATGCATACTTATGGCCCATTCTTGACACATTATTTGCTGTCCGTGCAGCACTGGCCATTCAAATTGTGATTCACATATCCTGCAACGCTTGCTTCTTAGCCTAGTAGCTTGGACGCCTCTGCTCAGCCGGCCGATACACCAGATGCTGCGGTATGCTGAGCTTTGGCACCTTGTTTGGTCTGACCTAAGATCGGAATCAAGTTCGTTCAGTCATCCCCGCACAACAAACCGATACAACCACGCGAACTTCGGCATCTAATTCTGTTCACGACTGCCGGCTACTGTTGGTTTCTTCCGTGTGCACCAATGCAGCTTTTGTCTTCCCCTTTTGCAGCTTATGTCATGTTGTTTATACGACCGTTTTCGTATTACGTTTCTTCCGGGTAGCGTTCAATTTTGAGCTGACTATTTAGTCATGATGTTCTCCTTAGAAATTCGGTACAGTGTTACTATAAGAATGGATTGCCTAGATAGTTTAAACATCACAAAGTTTAAGGACTAATGATGACTGAGGTGACACGAGTCATAGCGCATGAGTCCACTGCACTTCAGTGCACCCTTGCTCATTTCCTAACCGTACAACTTGGACAATTTGGTTGTAGTTACTTAAACAGATTTAAAACACGGTTCATTGCTTGCTCTAACTCATGTCATTTGGTCACCGCACCGAGCACCATCATACGGTCGTGACTCTCATCCTCCTCCCGGGTTGCTTTCGTTAGAAAATGTTATTGGCCTACTTGCGCTTCCCGTGTCATTCGGTATTTATTCGATGACACACGGATTTATATCTCAAGTATACAGTGCTGCGAACGAGAACTGACGTTTACATCATTTCGGCCCCTCCGTTTTCTTCTCCCGTTCTTAATTCAGGCATCTTGTCATCTGCAGTTCTGGTGTTTGTTTGAGCGATCAATGTCTAGCTGTTCTACTTTGTATGAACTCGTCTTTTACATTGGCTCTGGATTGCGTCTTTGCATGCACAATTGTATTCGAGTTATTCAGTCCGCTCAGTTCCCTTCATTTTGTTCCGTTTCGCGTCTTGTCCTGTTTGTCGCCTTTTGAAACAAACCCTGGGCTTACTTCTTACTTATGTAGGATTTGGTTCGTGGTGGAGGCAAAGGATACTGGTTACTGACGCGTCCCAAGAGGACGAAAAGTTTATCTAGTATTTTTCCGGACGCATGGAGTGATATCTGACTTCGAATCTGCTGCGAATAAAGCTATTAATTACTCTAGGCCTAGCACTCTTGCACTGTCATTTTAACCTTTCTAACTCAATTGCTCACGTGGTGCGCGATTCGCCACAGGACGAACGATACACCACGTGCACACAACACACACACACTCACACTTGCTCATGGGTGTTTTATAATGACCACCTTAATCCTTATATGCCCCATGATCGAAAATCCTCTTCCTTAGCAGAAGTCGTTGGTGTATGTTCAACTCCAGGTGTCTCATATCTGTCATTACCGCTTGCGATTATCTCATTTCAGGCTTAATCAAATAGTGCAATGTTGCGGGGACGTCAAATGATCCCACAAAAACGCAATACTTGCATAGGCAACCACACGGTCCTGCCGCTTGACACTCGCAGTGGTACCACGCAACTTCCAAATCACAATGCAACAGTTGTTCTTGCGCAACATGTCCTGCCAAAACCCACGTCTGGCATAATGAGTCATTTGTGCGTTAAAAAGATGATATCTCGATCTGTATTGGCTTTTACTTGGACAGCAAAAACGTTTGTGCAAGAGTCCTGTCTGGTCCGTGACGCGGTGATGGGATCATGTTGATTTCGCGTCCGTGCGTCTGTCATTGTCAGGGTCTCCGTTCATCGTCTATGTGGCGGGTAGTTTTCTGGGTGGGGGGGGGGGGTAATCGGTCCGAACTGTGCAATCGTTAACTTGACGCTTGGAAACGGCAGTAAGCGAACGTCACTGCGTTCGTTTAATAAAGAGGGTCCGCAACACACAGTCATCTTCGTCGTAGATATCTTCAGCTAAGTGGTCCTATTTCTTCAGGTTTATTCTACTATGCCTATATCCTGACACCAAAGTTGTTTACTCTCTTACTAAGCAGCTGCTACATCCGCATGCTTTTAGCTATCCATCAGCTACTCTTGGTTCACTGATTCCACTGTATACTCACCTTATCGCACTACACATACTTTGACGTAGCCGGCCACTTGTACGCATCTCTTAGATATTCGCCACTGTTTGTTACTTCCAGCGCCATTGGCTTCTACCATTAGCTTCCGTCAGCATTTCGTGATCCACATCGATCGGAAATCTAGTAATTCCCTCCTTGTATGTAAACAAACAATTTAACATATGGCCTGGACTGTAATGTACCGCCCTTCCATCCTTCTGTACGTTCATACAAAACATATTAACTACGTCCTTGATTGTCAGAATATGACCACAGGTATCCTTATCTGACCTACCCACAAGAACTGATGAAACTAGTCCAGCATTTCTACCAGTTCTCAGGAACCTCAACGGGTTTACTTCGACACAAATGCTGGAGCTTTGTTTTTAACGCTGGTGACTAGCAGATGCGATTGTGGAACTCTTGTCTTATATGTACACGTTTAATGTCTGTGTCCGGACTGGGTGTTTACCGTGGGGTTTCCAAAAGGGTGTGATTATCCATCTTACGAACTGCGTGGCGCGCATCAAAATATTGCGAAAACATATGACAATATCCCAACTTTGTGACTCGAATTTAACGGCGATGTTGTGGCAAATTTGGAATTTGTGTACTCGCTTTCGAAAAATAGGGACGATGTCCACATGTAATATTGCAGCATTGTTAATGATCAGAAACACCCTAGACCGCGTTCACATGGTTTTATTTGGCCTTTTCAACGATCAAACGTTATTCTCTGCTTTGACACCCGCTCTAAATGACATACTACCTTCTGGCCGCATCACACTATTTATTACACACAACTGTCCGTTCTCCAAAACGCTGGTATCCGCCAGCACTGAGTTTCCCCACTCTCAATAGTTGGAACGATACCTGCCTAGTAAATTCTGCAAATGGTTTGGTTGTGCGTCTAGACGGTTCCCTCTTCGCCTGCCTTAATAATATGGACGAAACATTGGGCTAAAGTTCAGCGGGGCTTGCTTGCTTAAGCGATGAGCCTTATGGTACATCAACCTCGGCTCATAAATCTATGGGACATAAGCATTTTGCCCACTTGTACTGGGAACAGGCTAATGGTTCGTAACATTCGTGCAACAAGTGCGATGCTTAGCGTGCCTCAAGCTAAAGCCATATGTGAATCATATTCCAATCTTGTTACAGTGGGTATTCTGTGTTCTAACTGCTGTAAGATTTTGCATACGAAATGCGTTCGAGTGAAAGCTAGCCAGGCCAAAGTATTGAACAACCCAGCTTCTCTTTGATTCTACGTATAATACACGTCTATTCCACTGATAAAATGTGTGCTCCTGTTATCTCAGAAGTGCGACCAGCTACTAGCCAAGTTTGAGGAAAAGGTGACCACCAGAATCACCACAGTTGGGGTAAGCATAGCGGATTGTGCAAGCCAAGCCCCCAGCAAATGCCACTAAAATCATGAGGGGAACGGCTGGTAACCCCATAAACAAAACCACCCCAATAGTCCAGAAAATTAACTGTTGTTTCAACAGAACAAGCGGCTGACATTCTACTAATGCGGTTCTCATTTTGATCGGAGTAACTACCTGCAAAGCTTTGTCCAATCTCCTGACTGAGTGCATAGCAAAAGAGCAAGTCGGCACTAGGGAAAGTTAGGTTACAGTTGTTTTCAAGAAGAGATGACGTTTAAAATTAGCCACACCCTCACTGGATCGGAAGCTGAAGATCCAAACAGAGTTTATCTGGTGCAAGCACCACCGATTTCCTGTGGTACATCTCCGAATATTTCATTCACTACCCGTGACATGTCAAAAGATGCCAAGAAACAGCAATTTGTACTAAGCGTACTATGCTCCAAAGTCCCAGAATCGAAGTCGAGGTAAACTAGAGGCAGACAGTTAAACGACCACAACCATTGGGACGTCATTTGTAATCTACTTGGCTCTGTATTTAAATCTGTACATGTCGTGCGAATCGCGCAGCACCCCAACTCTGAGCATTACCGGGGCCAAGACTTCTGCGCGTTATGGTGAAGTCCATCACTGAAGTAGAATCAGTTCTGCTGTCGACAGGTCAATTCAGAAATGAACAATGCTCCATCCGTGTCTTTCCAGACCGCAGCTTAGGCAACCACCATTTTTGTCCACGCTTTTCCTGAAACGGAACTATGCGGTGAGCATGAAATAACAATTCATGATAAACAACAATGGTGTTATATTCGCGAAACACTCCTTGAATGGCGTGCTAGTGGCTGCGCACATCACCGAACTACGAATGCTGTGGCCTACGAATGTCGAAGTTGGTCCTACAGACAAAACAAATGGTAGCGCGGCTACTGAAAAGTTGGTGTATGTTTTGTTGCAGGCTGCCATCTGAGCTTCGGCTGAAGGCAGCGAGTGAAAGCCTTCCAGAGATGACATGTCACCCATTTAACCTTTCAATCTGGGAACTATAATTGACTAGTGCGCCAGTAATGTCTGCTGAACTCATACATCCTATTGAAGAGCACAATGACCAGATACTTTCCACTGTACGTAGAAGATTAGATATCTATCTAACTATGCACCTGATGAATGAAACGTCGAACCGATCGTCAAGTACCCACCGAAAAAACAACTGATCGTCGACCACTCGCTGATCGGCGAAACTTCACGTCTGAATTGCGCAACAGTTAACACGGTTGAAATCTGTGAAACTGTCATGTATGTACACTGACACCCAAGGGCTCCTAACTAGACTAACCGAACTTCGACTACTTCCGATCACAAATGCTTGGGGCTAATTTCCATTACCGCAAACTGTTTACACCAAGGAGTTGTTAATGCTAAGGTTGAGATAGCAGGAATGTTACTCATCCGGAGCGACCGTCCCAACAGTGGAGGTGGTGTCCTTCTCTACAACCGCAGTTACTTACAGTATGCCATAGTTGATGATCCGGAAACTCATGTCACCGACTCTGGTGCTGTCTCCTACTAGGACACAGCGACGCATGTCTCGTAGCTGTCGTTTACCGTCGCCCAACTCCGGAAACGGATATTAGCTTGATACGTGCCTTGAACACCCTAGCTACAGCCACATTCTCATCGTCGGTGACTTTATTGTACACGATCTGTAGCTATCGGCATCTCCCAATGAATACTTCAAAGTAGACTTGCATGACCTTATCGCTATTATTCCATTGTACAATCATGTCACCTCTCCCACTAGATTCAGGACAGCAAGCAACGTCCATATTGGACCTTGTGCTCACAAATCTAGGACTCATGACCGACAGGTCATTGATGGAGGGTCCATTATATCAGCGACCATGTGGTATTGACGTTCACCATGTTTGTTGTGCAGAGTATCTATTGGAACACTCGGAAGTAACTCATACAATCACATGCTATCAAGTTCTTAAAGAATTCGTCAGGACATTCGCTTGAGCGTTCTCAGACAACAGTTCCTTTGACAACGTTTGGATAGGATTCGTTGAAAGATGGTCAGCAGAGCATCAGAGAAAAAGCCCTTTCATTCCACTAAATTGCCGTCAATTCTCAGCAGCAGCAATAAAAATATGCATGGCAAATAGAGATGCAGCATGGCTTGCGTACAAATTTAACCCAGACTCAGAGACCTAGGACAACTTCCAGACCCATCACAACCATTGCACCACTCTTATACTAGAGGACAAAGTAACTTCTCAGCAACGCCTAGCCAAAATGCTAACGGTAAACAACAAACTACTGTATAGGCATGTCAACAGTCTTCGATAAGTAAACATGGCATCCTTCCACTTTTTATAACAGGCGGTAGGGTACAAAGCGCCGACGAAGAAGCCAACGCCCTGAGGCTACAATATGCCTTTATTTTCGAACTCCAAGCCTATCCATGTCACATACCGTCAAACGCATTACCGACTTCATGGTTTATATATGTAATTTTCAATCCAATAACTACTGCGGAAGTTATTTTCATTACGCGATCATAGCTCTCCGGGAGCCGATAAAATCCGCCCGAAAGCACTGAAGGCTGCGGCAATTAAGTTTACCGAGCTCCTGTCACAGTTCTTCCAAAGGTGCTTCGGTGATCAGCAAGTCCCCACTTTATGGAAGCATGGCCTTATTGTCCTATTTTTTTTAAAGGTGGCAGCCGTTCAGTCCCTGCAAACCATCGCTCACGGGCTCTCCTCCCTGTGCTGTCGAAGGTGATGGAAGCAGTTGTCGCTGAGGCTTTAATTGACTACGTAGAAATATGCAACATCTGGACATCAGTGCAGTATGACTTCTGTCAAAATTTGTCACGAACCACCAACCTGCTGATAGCACAAGGTAGTTGGACGGAAGTGCCTGATACTGTGGTCGGAGTCGACGTCATCTCTCTAGACTTCTCCAAAGCTTTCGACCGCCTGGATAACCGTATCCCCCTTCGCAGGCTACAGAGCTACGGAATCGGAGATCCTGTTCTTGATTGGATTTTCTGCCTTCTTCCTCAACGGAGGCTTTAAATGCATGTTAGAAGATCACTTTCACGTGATTGAGGTGGAAAATCTCAATTTCCTCCAAAATGACCTGGGTTGCATTCATGAATGGTCGATGAGGAACACAGCTAGGTACAAGGCGACCCACCTGCATCACCGTCCGGTGAGCGTGTACAAGCTTGGAGACCACACCTTGCAGAAGGCGTCTCAGGAGCGTGACTTGGGTGTATTGGTACATGACGATCTCGGATGCTCAATACAAGCAGAGAAGGTGTCGAGAACCGGCATTTAGCACCTTGGCCTTCTTCGCAGAACGTTTGGTCGGTTTGACCCCTTAATCTTCCCACAAATGCTTAAGTCCTACGTACTACTGCACGTGAACTACGCCATCCAAGATTGGCACTCTTGGCAGAAACAGAATCTCGTCGTTCACGAGACTCTTCAACGAGGTGCAACCAAGAACTTGAGTGGCCCCCTGCATCTGCTCTGTCAGCTTAGATTGTAGTCCTTCGGAATATACAACAGTCGTTATCGGCATTCGCGGGGGACATCATAATGGTTTACCAGATTCTGAAGTACACAAACCACATTTACCGCCCGCTGCTGGAACTGAACCACAACACCAACCTAATAGGTCATCCTCTGAAACTGGCAAAGCAGTATGGCCGGCTGGAATGCCGTAGAAATGTCTTTTCCCTCCGAGTGTGTCAGCCGTGGGATATTCTCCCAAATTATGTAGTCTCTGCCACCAATCCGGCGATATTTAAAAAACTACTTGACAGTGCGTTATCTCGCTTGCATTTCATTTTATAACTTGTTAGCCAAAGCCAGAAAGCGCAATCATACGGCGTCTTACCAAACCCCCAGTCAATGGAAGTTTGTATTTATACTTTATCACGCGAACGTCTTAGCTCTTCCACGCATGCCTGTAGTGAGTCCACACAAACGCTTCTGATTTTATCATGAATGTTTATTTTCTCAGTAATTTCCATTCCACGAGACGTAGGCATTGTTATTTTACCAGCACTGCACCATTTTGTGTGATATTCCGCCGCCGAACGAATATTGTACGCGTTAACCGGGTTCGGTAGATGCGTGCAATCCTGTAGGTATCGTATTCGACCAGTTTCGTCATATTCAGGATCAACCGTTGCGCGTATATCGACCCTCTTTTGAGTGTGACTCCTCAGTTGTTGATGGACGCTCTAAGAGAGGACACTAATCGGTCGACCGACTTCAGTTCGAGTAACTTTAGTCGATTTGGTCGCGCATGATGCAGGCGATGATTATGTCTTGCTCTCACACGTGCCCTCATCACCCACGCTTACATCGTTCAGTGACTCGCATTTTCTTCCGATCTATCCGCTGCATTCCGTCACAACGAGACTAGTGATGCAACGGTTTGCGCACTACTTTAACCCATTGAGCTATACTGTGTGGTGCCCCCGGGGACCACTCCTACCAGGTTGGTCAATGGTGAGAGGTCAAACAAACTCAGTCTTCTGGTCCCCCAGGTTGGGGGTTCGAAATGGGATGGCGTCCATTTCTGTAAAACTAAATCATTGCTACCTCCCCGCTGCCTTGCGGACAGGATTTTGGGCCAAAGGCTTAGAATGAGGACCCTAATCATTCTCCTGTCTAGGTCTGTGCGCCCTGGCAGTATCTCAGTCTATATACAACCATGACTTTTTCTTCAGACAAACTTCATCTTGCATCGGCCGTGGTACAGATTATCAATGGTCGTCTTCTCTGCTACATACCGCAGGGCGGATAAGCGAAGACATGCTACTGCTGGTCCCTACCTTTTTCTTTTCCACCTGTTTCTCTTACTCCCATCCCGACACCCATTACTGATCTTCCTTCTACAATTCCCAACTTAACGGCGGCCAAAGTGTCAGTGTAGTCACAGCATCTGTAGCCCCCTCGCACCGGACGCCTATCGGGAATAGATCCTTATAAAGCCACGCTGTCCCGTTTCCATGGCGACGTTCAATGTTCGCACTTTAAGACATATAGGTCAACGGCTGCACTCACACGCATCTTGGACACACTGGGTATTGGTGTGTTGTGTGCGGAACTAGGATCAATGACCCTAATAGGGTTGTTGAGTTAATTGCACCCGGCTTATCCTCTCGTTACTGGTTGCACGCATCCGGAGACGCCGATGCAGCACTCACGGGTCAAGCTGGTGTAGGTATCATTCTAAGCTCCAAGACTAAGCCATTGTTGGTTGATTGGATTCCGATGAACAGCCGTTTATGTGCAGCCCGTTTGACAATATCAGCTAAGGTTGATTCACGAAGTGGTACAAAACGCTGTTTGTGTGGGATTTCCACTTATGTTCCCACCGACTGCAGTTCAAATGCTGTCAAGGACACATTCTATCACGAACTGAACGCGCTACTATGCAGTGCGACCAATTCAAAAGTTATAGTACTTGCAGGGGATATGAGCGCAAAAGTAGGGCGTCTGAGCTCTTCAAAAGCTCAGCCGGGTGGTAAATGTGGGCTCAACTCCGAAGGGACTGGCAACGGTGAGCGTCTGCTGCAACTGTGTGCGGAGCACCAGTTGTTTTTTAGTAGCACTGCTTTTAGACACAGTGGGCGCCGAACTGTCACTTGGCGTTTTCCTGTAGCTGGCCGCGATGGATCCAAATTAACCACATAGCCATAAGTTATAGATGGCGTGTTTCCATCGTGGATTGCCGCTCCTACTGGAGTATCTGCGCAGACTCTGATCATGCCTCAGTACGCTGGTGTTTCTCCATGAATTTTACGGGGAGGCGCACCATGCGTCTCCTTCGATTGGCAACTGAGAAATTGGCTCACCCTCGGTCTGGCAGGCCTATCTAGACTCAGTTCGTACCGAACTTCACATTTTTGTTCTAATGATACTGAGCTTCAGTGCAATAATATTTCGGCCGCCATGCATGACGCAAGAGCATCTGCTTGTGGTACTATCAATCTTCACCGCACCAATCACTGGATATCCCAGAAGTCGGTGAACCTGTTGGAATCTAGAAGACACCTCCCAGTTGGCTCTGAGCACAATGTGACCAGACGGGCTATTAGGCGCGAAGTAAAGCAGAGCCTACATGCTGGCAAAGAGGCCTGGTGGACCAGTCGGGCTCAAGAAAAGGAGGAGGCAGGCGCAGTAGACAATTACCGCAAGCAAACCAGGCGTCAATAAGACAATCAGAGGCAGCGCGGTTGCATTGATACACAATAGGGAGCGCCGTATGGCTCGTTAGGCGGAACACTTTCAATATCAGTTTAGCTGGCCCCCTGCTCCCGGACCTCTTCCTACTCAGGTGATGCAGGATGAGCCATGGACGGTTAGTCTAGAGCCTCCGTCGGAAGTCGAGGTCCGAAACGTGATCACAGCCCTCAATCGTTTTCGTGCCGCTGGTCCGAATTCCCTATCACCTGCACTTTTTAAGGATGGAGGTGAGGTCCTCTGCAAAGCACTGACCTCCTTATTCGAATGTGTCTGGAAAGAAGAGAGCGTTCCGGCTAATTGGAGCGAATCGATTATAGTGGCAATACACAAGAAGGGCAGTCGCACAAATTATTCTAACAACAGGGATATTAGACTAACTCTAGTTGTGACAAAATTATTAGCCTCGATTATCTTTCGTCGCCTCACTGTGGAACGGGAATCTCGGATCAGGGAAGAGCAGACCGGTTTCCGTCCAGGACGTGGCTGTATAGACCATATATTCACTTTGCGGCAGGTGCTACAGCAGCGCCACGCATACCGCAGACCGACAATAGCTGTGTTACTCGACTTCAAGAGTGCGTTCGATGCAGTCGATCGATCGATTCTGCTCGAAATGCTTGCGCGGATTGGTGTTCCCGTGAAATACGTGAACATCCTTCGCGTTCTGTACTCGAACACTACATGCCGTGTCAGGGTCTACGATGACCTATGGGATAGCTTTAGGACCACAAGTGGCGTTCGCCAGGCTTGTCCGATTTCCCCGTTTCTGTTCAGTTTCGTCGTAGATTCTATCATAGAGTGTTCCCTTGCGGAATCTCACGATGTAAACGTTGAAGTGCTGCCTGGTGAAAGATTAGTTGATCTTGATTATGCGGACGAGATCGTCTTGCTTTTCGACGATGTTGCGGCGGTACAATCAATCCTCAATAGTCTATCTAGAGTGATCCCATTATTTGGTATGCACTTCACACCTTCAAAGTGCAAAGTGTTGCTGCAGGACCAGCAGCCACTTGATGACCTCTTGACCCATGCCAACGAGAAATTCGTGGTGGTTGATCAATTCACTTACGTCGCAGCTGCATCAACAATGATGGGCGCATAGAAACTGACGTCAGCTCACGCATTGCATAGGCCAGAGCTGCCCTCTTGAACCTGCAGCATCTTTGGAAACAGAAGGAAATTTCCCTCCGTCTAAAAGGCCGTGTATACAAGGTCACAGTGAGGGCCGTTCTGCTCTATGGTAGTGAGACTTGGCCCCTTCGGTCTGAAGATCTGAGGCGCCTTCAAGTCGTTGATCATCGTTGTCTGCGAAGCGTTGCTGGCGTCGGTTGGTACCAGCGTGTCCGCAACGATAATATGCGTAGGCGAGTACTAGGTAGTGATAATCATGCTAGCTCGTTAGACCAACAGGTAGCACTGAATAACTTGCGTTGGCTCGGGCACATGTTACGTATGCCTGGTTACCGCTTACCTAGGAGGACCTTGTTTAGTCTCCCTGGTGTAGGATGGCGCAAGGCTTGAGGTGGACAGAAGTTGACTTGGCAGCGAGAAATGAAGTCACTGACAACCAAACTGGGTGCCGTTGGTCCGTCTCGCCTTCCGGGTTGGAGTCCACGTGACTCACCTTGTGCTTGGCTCGAGACTTTGCAGGACATGCCTCGCAACCGACACCAGTGGCGCATCTGCTGCCGTCTTCTAATCGGATTGCCTGTTTAAAGTGTGTTTGATGCTGAGTTATCTGCGGGGTAATGGCTGATTATGACGCGTGGCAGTGAGAGCCGCAAGGAAGCTCTCTCAACGATGCCGTCTTATCATTGCATGGTAAACAGCTCTTTGTGACGGAATATTGTCTACACAATGTGTAGGCGCCTTGACCCTGACTGTTTGCTTACGGCATTAAGGTTTTAAGGTAATTCCCCCTTCTCTTCCTCTTGTTATTCTTTATTTCACAGGTCCTCATGGTTGTATGGCAGCGAAGCATCAGTTCAAATGGCTGATGTACTGCTGTTGTTGTTGATGATCCACTGCATATTTTTGCACTTTGCTGGCCAATTTTATATCGCTGTCGAACTCGATATTATCGCAGATTCTTGTCGCTGTGCCACTTTCCTTCCAATTTAATCCATTCTTCTCACATTGACTTTGTGTACTACCGTTGCAGTGCAAGCAATTCAGTCTCTCTCAAGACGCGAGCGTCACGTTACTGTTGAGCCACAGTGATTGTCAAACCCGGGGGCGAAATGCGTCAATTGCCATTGTGTCTTTCTAACTAGGATTTGTCTGTCTAGCCACTAATTCAAACTTACTGCTTCTTTTGCGTCCTGCTAATCGCTGCTCAACTTGGGTTACTGGGTGACGTTATAGCTGTCATACGTCGATTGCATTCGTGACAGTGTTGATGCTGTATCTTCTCACTGCACTGAACGCCTACGAACAATTATTATATTGTGCTCTTCATCAGCGCTGCCGCGCGTTAAAACGAGCAAGTAGTATAGTTTTCAACTGTCTGTTTAAAATACCGTTATTGTTTGTCCTGTCCTTCCTTTATGGGACCATAAGCGTCGCGTTCTACTCGCCCATTTAGGTTAGCCTCGATGTTTTTGCATGTGAGTGAAAACACTGTGCGAACTGCTATCGAACTTTTTGCGCTTCCTGACTGTAAGTCCAGATCCGGGAAGCCGGTTTGGGTACTGCTTCCGTGCCGCAGACGTCTTCTAAGAAAATGCACTAACTTTCATTGGTTTAATATGCTAACTATACCACCGAACGTATTCCGCAATCATTTCGCTTTTTGTTCATCTTTTGTTTTAGTTCATTGTAGAATGTTCCAGTTATTTTACTGGTTTTCTGTTTTCTCTGTATGAAATCTGTATGCATACTTTCTTCTCGTAAATTGCTCACTGGCCACCAGTTTCAATGTAGCTCCTTTTTGGGTTCACATCTGGTCACATTTGAATATAACGTCTACTCATCCTACTTATCCACCGATTTCTTCTGAGGGATCTGACAGGTTCAATTAGGCTTTGGAGAAGTAGTGAAGACAGCATTGCTGGTGTAAGTTTCATAGAACGAAACAATATTTTTATAGGTATAACCTCACGCAACTTGTTGCTCTTAACGAGATGCGCGGAACTCGGATGTTCGCCTTTTATACCTACGACAAAGACCTCCAACTATGTGTATAGACGCTGTCTGAATGCTACTCAATTAAGGGTGACCGTAGGTTAGCGGCAAACTGCAACTCAACTTTGTGCTTCAGGGATTTGGAAACGCGCTTCCTCAATTAGCCCATACGGTTTCAGCGAGATTGATGTAATATCTCTGAAACCATGATTTCTCCCTCGGTTGCAAGTATATTCCAAGCGTTTGAATCCTAAGATAGCCTCCGCAGTTAAATTAAATTAAAATAGAATAAATTTGTATATTTACCGACAGACGGTACACGGCCCCATAAGTGGGAGCGATCATTTGTATAGTGGATACGTTTCATAATAGAAAAGTTTATTAATAGCATTTCGGAGCATGGTTATTTTTCCTTGGGTCCTAGACCCGTGCAGCTCATATGTAAAATTTACGGATGTTTGTATCGTCAGGAGTAGATTATAAAGGGAGGGACTACTAGGCTGCAAAGACACAGGATCTGGTATGGTATGTAATGACATGTAGTGGGTATGCTAGCTGTAAGCAAATATCTTCTCATATGTTTCTTATACCAGCATTTGTCAGTGTTTCTAGTGTTTGCTGTGGTTCAAATATCTTCAAAGCATTTGGTATAGTGAGGAAGGTCTGAAGGAGATTTCGAAACGTGACATGGCTTGTACACATGCGTATCTGTAGGGGTAGTTTGTTCCACAGATAAGTGTATCTCACTAAGAAGAAATTCGATCAAATTTTATTACTTGAATGGTTTGTACGTATCAAGTAGCCGCCATTACGTGTGGGGTAGACTGCAGTCTTCCGTAGTTCAAGTACGGTGCTGTCTGCGTAAATTCGTTGGTTTATAATATTGTAGAAGAAAACGAGGTTGTTCTTTAGGCGTCTCAGCCTAAGTGGATCCAGTTGCAGTTTTCGACAGCGATCATAATAAGTCAGGTTTAAGTAGCGCCCCATGACCAGCTTGGTAAATGATCGTTGGACATTTTCTAGAGCCGTTCTGTCTTTCTTTCCCAGTTGGTTGTGAACGATAGTACAATATTCCAGAGTCGGTCGTACTATTGTCTTGAATGACTCAAGTCGTGCTTCAGATAAAGAGAAAGTTCTGGTGATATATCCGCATAAGTGCCTTGCTTTCGCAACCTGATAAAGTATATATTCGGAGAAATTGAAAGAATTGTAGTATCTAATTCCTAAGTCCCGAACTGAATCAGATGTTGGGATCACGTTTCCGGCAAGTATGATGGAGCCTTCTGGGATGCGTGTCTGTACCCAAGTACTTGGAATTTCACTGCGGAGAACTTAATTAATAAACGCTCACTAGCTATATTTAGTGCGGATAGGTCTTCACATATGTTCCCCAAACATATATGTAGTTGGTCTGGATGAAATGAGTATACCAGTTTGACATCATATGCAAACAGAAATGGGTGTCCATGTTTGATCGGGTCACATATATCGTTTACGTAGATTAAGAAAAGTAGCGGCCCGAGCACACTTCCCTGGAAGACGCCGCTAATTATTGGCTTCGGTGCAGAATGTTGCTGATCGATTTTAACTACATGAGTTCGACCGTTTAGGTATGAGTCGAACCAGTTAAGCAGCGGATTTCCAATTCCATATGACTCTTGAGCAGACAGCAGTGGCTGGTGTGGCACGCGGTCAAACGCCTTTTGCATGTCCAACAGAAGTATAATAATTGCCATTCCTCTGTCAATCATAGTGGTGATGTGATCGAGAAATTGTAGCTGGCATGTAACGCAGGAGCGTTTTGAGATAAAGCAGTGCTTTGAGGGGTTGATCAGATCCAGTCTTGTAAGATATTGGACAATGTTCTTCTTGACTATTCGCCCTAGGGCTTTGGAAGCAGCAGAAGTGTGATTTATTGGGCGGTAGCTTGACACTTGATTTCTCGGTCCATCCTTGTGCTTATGCATTATAATGGATTGCTTCCATTGAATTAGAAAGCAGCCGGTAGTGAGTGAAAGTGTGAAAATGTTTAATAACAATGCAGCGAGGTTTTTCCTCCGAGTTTTGGTGAGATGCCATTTGGACATGGACTAGTTGATGGTTTTATGGCTGCGATGGCACTTTGCACCTCTCTTAACGTCACAGGGATATTGCAGTATAGTTCCGTCTTTCTTTTTGGAATTGGAGGATGAAGTGGCTGAATGTTGGGGACAAAACAGGAGACAAAACTAGAGTATATGGCCTCGCATATACAGGAGATGTCGCGCGTTATTGAACCATCGTCTAGAGCCAACGTTTCAATTTCCTGAAGTGGTTTAGGGTTCCTTCTTTTGAGTGGTTGAATCAATGTACGTACTTTCTCAGGATTTCTGAGTACCCGGCTTTCTTCTTTGATGTTGACCACTAGGGTTCGACGTTGTAAATGTAGTAAGTTCTCGTGTATTCGTCGCAATGTTGCGAAGCTGTTGTTCCAGCGATATAGCGGTTTGAGTTTCTTTAGTTTGATTTTGGATTTGGACAGAAGCTTGAGTTCACCCCTATGTTCATGGGTATTTCTCCTTACAGTAGGTGCTAGTAGATCCACAACAAGAGCAATATTGTCTATAAACTCTTTTGTAGCCACAGTAGAGTTTTGAGTTAAGGATGACGTATTCATGGTACTGATAAGTTCATTAAATGCGTTCCAGTCCACACGATGGAGGTTGCGAATGGGTTTTAGCATTTTACTTGGTCGTTTATGTAAATCAATAGTCATACCACAAAGCACCTTGTTGTGCTCACAGCCAGGTAGTGGATTATCAATGAATGTATAAGCGTTCGCGATTTTCATCGTGAATACAAGGTCTAAGGTAGTAGCACTTCTAGTTGGCTCTCTAACATGCTGAGTCCAGCCATTGAGGTGGATACATGCTATCATTTCCTCAATCTCCATCGTGTTTCTGAGTGTAGGCAGCATCCATTTAACATGTGGTAGGTTGAAATCTCCACACATAATTTTGGATTTGTATGTGGTGCTGGAAGCAACATTGACCATATCGATTAGCTTTTGGGTTGCACATTGAGTAGTTCGGAGAGGCCGATAGATGCAACTTACTAGAAGATCAATAGATGGGATCACTAGCCATAGTGTATCTTCTAAGCCAATGAACACAGGTTAATCTGCGGGAATGGCAGTCAGGTTATTTCGAAGCTATATGGCACAGCCCCCACCACGTTTGTGTGGGCGATCCTTGCGGAAAAGCTTAAGCCTAAGATGTTAAGCTGAGAATCACTAATTTCTGACGTGCACCAAGTTTCAGTGATAAAAACAATATCGGGGGATCTCATAAACAGTGTTGAAAGTATATCTAATAATATTTGTTTCTTCCCAATTGCACACTAGATTTTGGCATCGGAAATATTTGGAATATCTGTAAATAAGCTTGATCGATTGCATCTTTACAATGCATAAATTTACTATCCGCACCCGTAATCCGTGGTAGTGGCACGCGTTTGGTATCACATGGGTTGACTTTTTGTGAAACCTTGCGCTCTTAGCCCCTGCTTCCACCGCGCCAAGCCGAAAATAAGCATGTACCTTTATAATGCCTCCTTTAATTTGCACTTTGAAGAATTTTCAGGCAGGCGTTCATTTCGTACTCAACGATTATGTAGTTGCGAATCGACTCTAATCAAGTGATGCTTGAGTTCTTAAGCAATGCGTTCCCGTCGGAATCGAAACAAGTTGGAACTAGCTAACAGCACTATTTGTCTACAATTAAATGCACTGGATGCATAAATTTCAGCATTGTGTGCTTTCGGCACAAATCCTTATCAGCGGATTTCAATTCGATCGGAATAAACGACAAATGTGGCTTCAACTGGCACATACACAAATCAACCACTTCAAAATACGCGACATTTTTGTATGACTGTTATATCCGGCAACCACTTCCGTAATTCTGCACGAGCAGAAGTATGAACGGCCAGCTCACAATAGACGCACAACCCAGCTAGGCTTCCAAACAATAACCCTTACTCCAACAAAGTAGAAGTCAAGATCTTTGAATGAAATCTATTTGACGGTAATTCAAGCGGCCATTAATGAAACACTTGTTGTTTTTTATAAGTTTACTAGCGGCTTTGTAAAATTGAGCAATCGCAATCCGGGCCTGAGGCGCAAATGGATTTGCAAGTGCCGTTTTAGTTAATCCACATTTTGGTTGTTTCCAGTGTTATCCTTCGGAAATTTGGCGTTTTCGAAATAAGCCCAATGCTGTCACCGGCCCATAAATCAGTACAAATTTAAGACTCTCAAAACGAATAACGGCCAACCTCGCATCGGTCGGCATTTTACCACACTAGACTATTTTGGCTCCCTGTGGGCTCCTAGAGACCGAGAAACTATCCTGCCTTCATACAAACACTCAATGTCTTTTCATTAAGCTGGCCGAACTGAAGGACCGCCAAATTTCGAAGGCATGCAATATTATCGGTGTCACAGAGACATGGTTTCACACTGTGATGGCAGACGCTGAAGTCTAGCTACTGGATATGTCACTCATGCGAAACGACAGGGTTATGAAAGGAGGAGGAGTAATTCTGTATTACCGAAGCGACCTACAGTGCGAGGCCCTTGAGGATTCAGAATTACAGTTCGCCCATTCTCTTTGATGCCGCCTGCAATTACATGGCAAAGATACCTGCATTACAGCTTTGTTATACCGCTGCCCCCCCCCAAAAAACTCTACACCGGTAATGGACTGACCACTTGCGACAGCTTTAAGATGCAGCCTAAAGCGAAAGCACACCCACATCTTTATTATAGACGATTTCACTGTACACTGTTTAGAAACCTGCCACAATCGTAGAGCCATTCAAAGCCGATCCGCAAGAGTTTATAACAAGTATTCAACTATACAATCACGTCATTACGCTTAATCGTTTCAGAACAGGTAATAAATCTTCTTTGCTGGAGCTCGTTTTCACCAACGAGGAACATATGATTGATGAATTGTTTGTAGAATGTCCATTAGGTCACAGTGATCATGCACTCATCAGTTTCGACTTCATCTGCTGTGCGGAATATCGCAACCAGAACCCTTAGTTGATGCGCACAGTTACGCGCTACGACCGCTTAGCCCTGCTTCTAGGTGCCACAACCTGATCTTTCCTCGCTGAAGGCCATCCGGAAGTCGCCTGGTTTAAATTCGTCAGCAAATTCAATCAACTGGTTACGGCTACCTCAGAGCCAACGGTTTTCAATGGGCACAAAACCGTTTCGTGAGGAGCAGAGTTAGAAATTGGATGCCTATACGCAACGCAGCCTGGTTAGAGTGCAGACCATCATTAACGCCAGATTATTGGGACAGCTACGTAGCCCATCGTAATCACTGCACTTAACTGCACAGAGATGACAAAGTCTCAAATCAGCAGAATATGACAACTTCCAGCGCTAACCACAAACTGCTGTATATGTATGTCAATGGATGTCATATGGTGATGCAGGAAACTCCTCTTCTCCGGATGACTGCTGGTCCAACTAGAACGGCCATAGAAGCAGCAAACACGTTGCGGACGCAATATGCTCCCACATTTCATAGGGTCTTTACCTCAGGCCATCTTTCAACTTTTGTTTTCCTGCCTCCAGGGTTCACCCACATCTCTTTTACTGCCGAAGTTGTTTTGCGGAAGCTGATGTCTCTGCGCAACCATAGCTCCCCGGGAGTCGACACCATTTGTCCAGATGCACTGGGAACGGCAGCGAAACAACTGGCAAAACTTTTGGCACAGTTCTTTCATCGCTCTTCCGACCAGAAACTCGGAATAATGACTCCGATTCACAAAGGCGGAAGCAGGATTGAGTCCTCAAACTACCGCCCAGTGTCCCTTCTCCCTGTATTATCCAAGGCCATGGAATCCATCGTTGCCGACGCCTTGGTGTGTTATCTAGAAAATTGCATTACTGCTCCCAAGCAACAACTATCATGCACGACGAATTTATTAATCGCTCGGTGTAGTTCGACCGAGTCGCCTCACGCTGGAGAGACCGTTGATATGGTCTACTTAGATTTGTCGTAGGCGTTCGATCGTTTAGATCCTCGGGTTCCACTTTCCAAGCTCCAATATTACGGGATCGGTGACACACTTGAGCTGGATCGCCAACTTTCTCCTGCAACGACAATTAATGGTGTGAGTCCGGAGTTCCCTATCTGAACCCATACCAATCGAGTCTGGTGTGCCCCAGAGCTCAGTTCTGGGTCGACGGTTGTTTTTGTTATTCATCAATGATCTTGCCCGGAAAATCACTTCAAATTTCCTGCTGTTGTGGACGATAATAAGATATGGCGCCGGATTCAGACGAATGCGGTCAGAATTTACTTCAGTGTGACCTAGCTACGGTACATTATTGGTCAACCCGAAATCTGTTACAGTTCAACTTGGACCAATGCTAGGTACTCTCCTTACAATACCAGAGCTCATATACCTACAAGCTAGGAACACAAGTACTGCAGCGGTCATCCATCGAACTCGACCTTGGCCTCCCTGTTCAGGTAACTTGGGTTGTGCCAAGCAATCCACAAAGGCCTCGAAAACTGCTAACCAGCACGTCGGCTTGCTACGACCGGCGTTCGGACAGCTGGACCCTACTATTTTCAGACAGATGCTGAATGCGTTTGTCCGTCCCCAATTTGAATACGCAACCCAAGCGCGCCAGCCATGGCTGAAGCATGACATAGCAACACTGGACCAACCTCAGTGTCGGACTTCTAAATACGTCATTGGCATGCGCCACCTTCCGTACGAGCAGAGGCTGAAATATTTGGGAGTATTCAGCGGGTGGTATCGCCGATTAGTAGGCGACTTGATAATGGCGTATTTGATTTTACACAATCCAAATCATGTGTGACGCTCCTTATTGCAATTCAGAAGTTACACCAAAATTAAAAGGCCACTTCTTGAAATTAGCAGAGCAGTACAGCCGCCTGGCATGCCGTAGAAACTTCTTTTCTATTCGCGTGTGTCAACCATGGAACGCTCTCCCAGAATCCGTTGTTTCAGGACCCACACTAGCCATATTTAAAAGTCGGTTGAATGACGCACTCCGCCACCTACATTTTGTTATTTGACGCTACTCTCCATCCTACTCCCTGAAAATACCTTGGATTTACTTTTTCGTCTATTGAAGCTATGGAAACGCTCGGGGTGCAGGGCTACTGAATCAAAGACGATAAGTCCATTATTTTGACAGTAAAACTACTAACTGCTTTTTTATTAACGTTTTTCGCTAACCCGTCAAGCCACCCAACGGGGCTTGTAAAGCAATGCTTCTTAACCCGCATACAATCAATGTTCATTCTTCTGAGAACAAGCCATCGCCATCCGACCGTTACTCACTTCCCAGTGCTGGCGGAAACTAGGACAACTTGTCCTTTAGACCATTTGGTGTATTGTCTTCCATCGTACATTCTAAATAGTCAAAATAATTATAGTTTTAAGAATAACTGGCCAACGATGCTCTGTACCCCATCCCTTACCCACAGAGTCAAACATCCACGATCAGTCTCATATGGCCACTTTTAAAGGAAGCGGCAGTGGTCTCACAGCCATTCCTAACGCTGGTGCATCCTACTGAAACTAACTACATGGTCTCACTCCTTATTCAATTTGGTTAGATGGCCTAATACTAAACCAGTCACAAGTTACACCCAATGCCTTAACTCCAAATTCAAGTAGTTCCAGAGTTCACAAGGAGTAAATTGTCCCTACGCCCGAACTTATTAATCATGGACACGATAGCGTCATCTCCATACTCACCCTCCCTACCCACATATACATGTCCCAATAATTTTGATAATCCCGAACCAGGTATCGCCGTACTGCCGTCAACAAGAATAAGTGATATATCTTCATGGGTGGGTAGGCTCTTACTGTTCCAACAGATAACGAACTTGCCGGGCAACCGCTTTCCAGGCGCATTCTACTACCCAATGCACACTCTATCAAAAAGTCCCTTCCCATGTTCACTTATCCCATGGTCAATGTTCCTTCACATAACTGTTTCGGAGTTCGTTTTTTTAAATGCACAAGTTGATAGCCACATGTTACTTCTCGGATTCACATACTTGCACCCGAATTCCAGTGTCACAGAAATTTACGCACTACAAGGCATGTTGTCATCTAACAGATCAACCAACCAAGTATAAGATAATAGGCGGGACTTCAGCATGCCGGATTTAGCGTGGACCTTAAGCCATGTGCATGCCAAATACGCCAATCTGATCTCTTCATTCATACGGATGGATCCAACATGTCAAATGTTCACCCAGTAAGGATCTTATCTTGAACCTAATATTTCCCATTGGCATATTATAAGCACTTTCCTGGAAGTGTTTACAAATCATTATCATTTAGTAACCCCACACGATACCAAACATCCGCTTTATCCATATTACGAATACATACCAAGAAATAAAAAACCATCGACTGGGGCCTATTTGTCAAGTTAATGAGGTCTAGTCAATGGGACAGCTTTTTCCTTGCTGGAGACTGACAAGCTGCAGCAGATGTTCCCTACAACCCTACTAACATATGTATTGATACACTCACACCGACACTTTCCTCATCAGAACAAAACGCCTACTTTACGTGAAACAGCTATATAACTCAAAATAGCAGGTAATGGCATGCCGTAGCGAAAAGACTTCTCCGTCTTGCTTACACACCAAAGGTTGACCATAACTATACTGCTGGCAGGTCACATCAAACAGATCGCTAATAACAAACGTACTCTCTGCAACCAACATAAAAACCGTGAACTAATCACTATTTTATATTTCATGAATATTGAAGGGAATCAAGGCATGATCTCACTGGTTGCAGCAGATAACCGCATAGTAACGGACCTTACTCCCACCATTGAAATATTTAGTCAGCCCTTCCGCGCCTCCTTTATCTTTTATAATGACTCTCCAAGGTTGGGCATGCCACCAGCTATAACGGTCGACTTTCTACAGTCACGAAAGTTTGCACGGTTTCGTTAGTGCTCGTTCATGCATAATGTGTTAACTTGTATTTTTACATCTTCCAACTGTCTCACAGGATAACGGCATGCTTGCAACCTTTATTTACCTCGACATGCACAAAGCTTTTAATCGAGCGCCCAACTGCAAACTAAGTTTGGTCCACCTTTTGTTTGGAATGTACCACACATTTATTAGGGCTTTTGATAACATTATTATAGGTTATAGTGTTATAATACTGTGGGAAATATTTTATTTTGCATTTCTTTACCCATAATTGTTTTTTTAATATATACTATGGCCAAATTTCCCTCTTAACGGGGATACTTTGGCCATGATGACAACACACACAGAGTACTAATAGTGCATAACACGGGTAAGCTAGACCACAATATATATATATGTTACAAAAATTAAATAAAAATTACGCATCTATAATCTTATTAAATACTTACGCAAATTTTTCAAAATTGTTTTATAACGTTCGACATGCGTCCTTTGATGGTAGAACACACTCGTCGTCACAATCAGAAGCGATTTCTAGTCGGTTGTCACTGACATCACCGATGGAAAACAAGTAATCGGCTTCTCTGAAACTTTGCCTGCCGAGTTAATTTCTGGTTCAGCCCAAGGCTCGATCCCGGTAACAACCTCTTCGGTTGGACACAAGACACTTTTCCCAGGCTGGACGTTCAGAGCTTTTATTGCGATGTGGTAAATTTTATTCATCACTGGCAAAGCGCATTTTTTCAGTTGTTGCTTGAATACCTAAGAAACGGGGGCGCTGATGTTATCTGCATCTTCTTTATTCCCCTCTGGAATTCTGTGTCAATCGAAATATGTGAGCCGAGATTGTCATCCAAAAGGACAATGGCCAGTTTTTTGGCAGCAGAATGGTAATGCCACTTTCTTAAGCCTGTTCAAAAAGCAAGCGTTGTCTACCTAGCTTGACCTTGACCTGTTATGTCGTGTGCTTGGTACCATTGTCCGTCAAAGTGTCCCAACGTTTTTCGGCTTTTCACGCTACATATCACCGGTGCCAGCTAGCAGCAGGCTAATTTCTGTCTTTGATGAGTTTATAACCCCCTCATGATATTCGCCGTCACCTTGAAAGAATACTTGACCAACTGACCAGTATTCCAAAATAGCAAAGCTTATTGGGGTAACATTGGCCACCAAGGCATTAACAAAATGCATGATAAATGTGCTTAGATAACATCAACTATGTTTACTTTTACTTGTTCACGAAGCGACAACGGGGATGGTTATACTTACACTTTCTTAGAAATTTGGTTCACAGATGAAAGTATACCATATTTTAAACACATGCCAGGACACCAGTCATTTTTGACAAGAAGTACACCCAAAGCTTCTTATTCCAGTTCGTCGTAATCTGATTACAATTTAACGAAAAATGGTTTTTCAACTAAATTTTAAACAACCAATCTTACCACATACGAAATAAGCAACATAAATTCAATTTAGGTTTTACTTTTTTCATGTTGGTCGAAAGTTTTTTCCAAAAGACCAATGTTACCCCATTTTACTGTATCCAAAGTGATGTCGTATGGAATCGGAGGACCCTTGCTTTCGTGGCTCAAATCCCACCTTGCAAATCAAACACAGTTGGTATAGCTTCGAGAACACAAATCTGAGCCAGCGACTGACACATTTTGTACTACCGGGTAGTGTTCTTGGTCCTTTACTGTTTTTGACGTTTTTTGACGATATATTTGACGCAGTGGAATTCGGAACTCCATACTTTTTCGCTAGCAGTATTGGAATTGTCAGTACTTCTCATCCTGCAAAGCTACCAACATGATCCAGCTCGACTTCGATGCGCTCGGAATCTGGTGCTCGATGTGCGGAATGCTATTTGCCGAAACTCAATTTTAGTCACTGATTCAACATTTACTTGCGATAAATATCTGTGTCATTATTCGTGCCTATCAAGGATTTCGCATTCGCAAAACAATTTGTTGTTTAAACATGGAAACTTTTATCACAGCTAGATCCCATGTCTTGGATCTCAACATTAATATTTGATCAAACAGCAGTTGTCGCATATCTACTTGTACAAAACTTATCATATCTTCTTTGGTGGGCCTCGTATCACCTCGAGAATATACATTTTATTTTATTTTTAAGTATAATGTACTAGCATACAAATGTGACTTAACATCAAGCGGTGATAAGCCAATTATTATATACCACACCATTTAGGATCTGGGACTGAGATCCTCATGCTTACTACTACAAACAAGTAGCTTACGCTACTGCAAACGCCGGCCAGAGCAGCTGATTGCTATTTAAAACATTTAAATGTTGAGAACATATGCTTTATGTATAGTAATCACTTTCTCCTACCCTATTGGAATACTGCTCAACGGTCTACAGCAGCACAAACAAATGTACAACAACCATTCGCTAAACGCCTATTAGGCACCTCATAGAAATTGGAATATTTCAAACGATGTGACGCATGAAGCACAACCTAATCATATTCTTTAACCTCCTGCACAAGAAAATGCATGTTTCCATCCTTGGCATGGTAATAATGCATGCAACACGCGAAATAAGGGAAATTCCGCGGTGAAATGCCGACTGAAGACCACCAGATCCGCTAACTCCTTCCTTAACAGATGCACCGGAATCTGGAACAAATTACCATTCGAAATACATGCTTGCAATTCAGAGCACAAATTACGCATAGAGTCCGAAAAATATTAGACTGCAAAATGTGATCAAGCTATTGAAATGTGACATAACAATTAACCAGGCATACGAACTAGAACCAGAATTCATATGATCAAAAAACAGTCTACAGCAGAAAGCGAATTTTCCATTCGCCGTCTTCATCTTTCTTCCTCTTACACGGCTATGCCAACCCCAAGGTTATCATCGACAAGTCTCTACTGGGGGAGGAAACCAACTGAACACATCTCTACCTTCTCTGTCCCCATTTTGTATATCCCTATTACTCTTATTGTAGTTGACTCTTACATCTCCCTTTTTAGGCGATCTCTTGCCCCACTATCATGTGAATGCCACAACCAACATTCGATATTACTGAATAATGGAACTATGGTATAATACGGAGAAGGAAGCCTAGGATTTTAAAGTCCCGTGCGAGTACATAAAAAACGACTTACACTAAAGTGAAACGCGCATCTGTGGATCCACCATATTATCCTCCTTTCGGTTGGCAAGCACAGTGTTTGTCTACGTCTTCTCGTCACTCGATAAACGAAATTTAAATCAAGTAGTGCAGATGGCGTAATGCATCTTCAAGTCGTTTCTTTAAAATGGGCACAGAAATGACATTAGTCGATAGAGTGTTTCACGTCTGACAACTTCAAAGGGAAAGATTATTCCGTCGATATTCCGGCCGACTGTATTGGTTGACCAGGTTCTGCCGGTGATCTCACAATTTTCTCTTGCTGCTAAGTTTCAGATGGTGGCGGCAAACGTGGCTGGTGTTTTTCAAGATCTGAAACGCCTGAATGAGGTCGTCACGTAGACGGCGATATCTTCCGCTGTCCACTCCCAGAGCTCTCAGTCGCAGATGCTGGAACAATCCCTTCCCATTTTTGTTTGCCCTTCGCTGCGGTGTCTCCCCAATGTAACCAGATCGCCAGGCCTTGATCGCGTACTCTATTTGGGGCATCACACACGCATTGGATATTTGGGGGAATATGGAAGAGTCGAACCTCGTGAATGCCCTCCTTGTTGGTTCGCGGTTTTTGGGCGCCTTCAAGGACTGCACCGAACAGCAGAGATCGTATTGCATCACAACCACAAGGTTTTGCTGTTGTGAGGCGGTTATCAGCATCTCGTCTGCAAGCTTATATGTGTACGTGGGCTTGTGGCGCATATGCATGGTTTTGCACTTGTCCGTGTTAAACGGAAATAGATTTTCCTTTGACCATTCAAAAGCACAAAGTTTCGTTGCAACATATCGTGATCTCACTGACACCAGATTGCTCACCATATCTTGATGTTATCGTCAGAAAGCAGGTGATTAATGAAGATCAAGACTAAGCACACCTCAACACTGACCCTTGTGGAACACTGCGGTGCAGCTTAATTGGATCAAGCAATGAACCTCGAACTGGAACCTGAATGCGCCGCTGAAGGAGGAAATTTCCGATTTATGGAGGGGCGGGTTTCCTAATTCCGTATGTTTTGTCGAGATGAATGAAGGCTCACTTCGTAGCTGACCTCAGTTGGAGCGTCTCGGCTCCCTGGTTGGGGTCCGGAAGACGATGAACACGTTTGGCTGGATACACTTGCTGATATGGCTAGGAGCCGACCTCAGTGGCCTTCGTGTTGTGAGTTTCTTTGTCCTACCCTGTCCGTCTTAGCCCCCCTCCAATACGATCTCACTATTTAGCCTTATATAATATTGCACAGTAAATTTTTTGATGCATAGTAGCCCGCTGGTACCTTACTGGAACGAGGCCCATCCGTTACTGCTAGCTTAGCTGGCTTGCACCTGTTGCATTTCCCCTTTTTCTTTTATATATTGCGGAACAATAGCTGAGGTGTTTCCCACTAGCTAACGTGTAGAATGATGATAATGATGTTTGCAGCTTTTGGAGGACTATGACGTGATCTAATCATCCGATGGCATTAGAAAAGTCGTGATAGTTTACATCAATGCCGGTCCCACTGTCGGCTATTTCCGTCCAGCTGCCACGCGCAACCAGTAGGTTAGTAGTACAAGACCGATGCTGACAGAATCCGTGTTGCTGTGATGTTGAATCTTTCAAGGTAGCCTGTTAGTGCCTCGGCTGTGATCGACTCCATCACCTTTGAGAGCACCGGGAGCAGAATCACTGAGCGATACTTGGCTGGCTCTAAACGATTACCATCCTTAAAAATCGGGTAATGAACGAAGCAGTCGTCACAATGTGCTTAAAAATAATGTTGTACCCACTTTATACTTGTGTTAAGCCCGTTTTCGTACTATGCATACTCATCTTTTAGACTTTCCCTATATATGTATGCTCAATGGACTTGCCTATCTCGATAGAGACATGCTGTGCAGCATCAGATAACACACTGAACCAACATCAGCATTTTCGTCTTGTCAAAATTGAGAATCGACTTGCCTTACTGTTGTACATATTCTGCTAATTCATTCGTTGCACTAGAAATTGCCTTTAATTACCTGAAAATGCTATGATAGGCGTGTCTAGTTGATAATGAGAAGATCCAATTTATTTAATGACAAGTGAGTTAAGTCATGTTACCAACCAAAAGGACGCGAAGCACAATTGTGAGCGTTGTGTTCATGTCACACCCACAGTGATTGCCTGGCATTGTAATTTTTCAACAGTGCACAGGATTGGATGTAGCAGAAACCGTAAAGCACACGAAGAAAATGTTTTTTTTTGGCGTGACCCCCACCTACATCAATGGTCTAAGCGTGTGATGTCACTGACATTACGATCTAACGCTCAGGCCTGTCAGTGTAACAGTCACTGTTGAAGTCTGGACGGACTTTCGTTTTGTCACGCACTGCCCTGAGAACGTGGTGTTATCATCAACGGTGCTGCCAGTGCAGTACATCAACTTTTAATTGGAAACGCTTGTACCGACATTTTACTTTGGCTCCTGTGCTCATGAAACCATGGATTACAACATGGTGAAATCATGCTGACCGTTGGCTAATGCCACCATAGTAATAACCTTGATTTTTTCGCAAATCAGCGCCATAATGTTCCTGGATCCCACTATTAACCCACGAACTTCTCAAGTGAGTAAATTACGAAAATTTTGGTTGCACTTTATTTTAACAACACTTTTTACTGTTCCAAAGCAGTTATGTTTGTAGGTACATTTAGTCGTGCCTTCACTTGTATGCCTCCTTCTACCGGGAATATACCATTTGTTTATTTATTTAAAACTTCAGTAGCGTAGCCATTGTACCGACTAATAACACAAGTACCTTTTATTATTGCATTAAGCAATAAATGTAGATATTTATCTTCTCAATGTATCGTACGATCAGCATATGCAGAAACAAACGGGGGTAGGTTAAGTGTCTCGGTTTGCCGTGCAAGAAATCTGGAAGCCTCTCGGTTTGGCTCACCAATAATCTGGCCACCTTACATGCACAGTACCTAACACGTGCGTCGTCACCGTTGAATCTCACAGTAGAGCATTATACTTAGACGTCGCCGTGACATACGCCTCAGGTGTTCCAGCAGTGTAGTGTGCAGTTCGCTCGCGGTATCTTCTATACACACATATTCATAGTTATTGTGAATACATTTGTGAACAGTTAGTCATCTTATCTACGAAAAGTGTCTTTCGTTGAACAGATCCCGAGTTTTATTCCTTGGTTAGTGCCGTCGGAAAGGAAAAGGAAGTTACTTCTACCTATAATATTCTTATCGTCCCAATCCATTCCGCCGTATATTTGCAATGTGGTTTTAGCATATTGTGAAACGTGTCTTTCATTACCGGTTTGGAGTGCCCACTATTTAGCAATTACCTTACTGTATACTTGCAAGCGGCGTTCCCAACTTCTTTGTGCACATGACCTTATCTGTGAAACACAGAGATCGGAACTGTAGTGCTGTGTCCCATCTATGTCCGTCGGTTGACGAAATATCGGTTAGGAAGCTAATCATCCTTGTAAACAGAGCAGTCAAGGAATGGCGATGTGCCACTCTATGGTGAGCGATTTCAGATTCCTCACAAACTAGCTTTTCTTATCCACTTTCATGCTCAAAAGGTGCCAATCACTTGATACCAACAACTTTTGGCCATTTACTGGAGTTGGCCAGTACTATGTACAACATAGTGGACATTGGCGACCTAATGATGACACCATGTTCTTGAGTGCCTACTTCCGACTGAAATCCGAGCTAGAACAACATACCGCGCAATGTCTTACTCTCGGTTGTTTCAACCAACTTAATTTTCGGTCACTCCCTAGGTTAATCTGTTCAATCAAACAGCGTTTCACCATACCCAGTGCGTCGCATTTCGGCATCTTCGTGAGGAGTACGCTAACATAGATCATCGGTTCACGAACTCACGACGGTTCTTTACAAACGTATTCCTTCACCCTGTCAACGACTACATTATACTAACGATTGCATATAGACCAGTAAATGCGAACGTTTGCCAACCCGGTAACGTTATCACAATTAACGCTGTACTCTTCCGCAAAGCTCGGTGCAGTACCTCATGCATTGCTGTGCAGATGCTGATGCTAACCTCATCATTAAGGCCGGTCAATTGCAGTTAACAGGTAATTCGGCCATACCCACCGATACCTAACGCATTGTTCCATGATAGCGCGTAGTGAAGCACTGCACGCATTAATTATTTCACCTAGCCACTATTAACCACCCCCGATCTCACATGGCCACCTCTAAGTCTAAGTCACACCACATGAAGTTAACGGGAGGGTCTAAGCTGAAAAAGTCAGTAATGTGTTTTTCAAAGATCGATATATATAAGATGTTGCTTGGAATATCATTATTTATCATGCAGATGATATTTGATAGATAAATACAGATGAGTATTTTTATTATTATTTTTATTCCCATTTTAGTACGGTACCTGAATTGGTTGTTGTGGCATTCTGGGTCCCATCAGAAAAGCATTCTATGTGTAGAGCTAAAATTTTGTGCAGTTATTTCGAAATGGTTAAGCTTTAGAATAAACCATACTCAACTCTTTATGTGAATAAGATCTTCCAATAATGATGTTCAGATTTGCATGTAATTCTGAACTGAGGTTAAAAGTTGTCCACAAGTATAGGACACTTCGGATTAGTTTATTCCATGCAGAAACTAAAGAAGAGCATCTCCTCCAAATTTTATTGACTTTGGACCGTTGGTTTTGAAATTATCCTCAGAACGCTGACGTACGAGTGAAAAAAACGCAGTTTGGAAAAAATAGCTTTAGAGTACATGAAAACGTAAGTCATTTAAACTTTTCTGGCATGTCGTTAATTTACACAAATTTTGGTGATGTCTCATGATATGATTTACGTAGAAGAACTAACCTGGACTACTCATGGACACCAGCAAGATAGAAATCTTCGATGTCTTCACACTTCCTTGAAGCCCCTACTTTACGTGCTCGTCGTTCAGCTTTCAGGATTCCGGCAGCTGCTGCATGAATTCTTGTTCTCTCTAGTTCATTACAACACACTCTGGTATACAATCCAGTAAACATCCCCAACTTCCCAAATATAGGCAGCCTACCCCTCTCTCCATCATTGAAAACCACTGTAACAACTTCAAGAGTAAGCCTTTGCCTCCCAACAAAACCTAGCCTTTGGACACCTTTGCAAAATTAAATTGTGAAAACTTTCATTTGTATTTTGTTTTCCTCCATTTGCACACTTTGACAATAATGTCTCACTGGCATGTTTATAATTTCTTCCTATGGCAAAGAGAGCAACTGGATACCTTCCATTGACTTCCTAAGTCTTCCCACATTTTGCAGGGGACTTCATGCTGACACTGACAGTAGAAAGTGAACTTTGTGGCCAGTGAGCTTCTGTTTTCTGTCACATATGATTCGTTCTTGCCCGGAGGCTGTCTACACTGAAGTCACAACAAACTATTTACAAAGTTAACAAGAAGTTTAACATCAATAAATCGAAAGCATGTTAGCCCCTCATTTGTAGCAAACTCAAACTGTGAATTTGGAGATCCAAGTGACTCTTCTCTCGCTTTAAGAACCAATGAAAATGGTTCTTTTAAACTGAATGGTCATGCTGAATTACCAGATAGGCCTTGCAAAGGCAAATCGAATGCAACTTGAATGAAGTTTCTAGGACCTCTACAAGCCGAGATGCAACATTTTAATCTTTACGCATATATAATGAGCCTGAATACATAAGAAAAACAAGTCACACCTTCTTCACAAACTGCTGAAATACTGCACTACAAAGGTGCTAACAGAAAAATGGCTCGCAGATTTATATTCTAGGATGACTGCAGTTGACATTTGTATGGTTTTCCAAAATGGTCAAAAATTACGATTTTTCAGATTTTTCAGCCTAGTCAATCGATAAGCAATCGATACTGTCTCATTATAGAATACATTTCATGTCCGGTCCTTTGCGCGTAACAGTGAGCACTATGAACGTGGATGGCCTCCCACTTCTGTGTTGTGTGTCTTGATGCCGCGTAAGTGAGGGGGTGGGAGTTACAGTACTTCCTCAACCGCCCATAAATGCCGCGTGCTAGTCCGCACCTATCCTAGTGAATGAGCTCGAGTGTTGTTTTCACGTCCGCATGTGCATCACGTGGTTTGTTGGCTGAGCGCAATCTAACTGCTGCACCAACCGATGCAGATGTTCTATTCTTATACCGATTTGCAACTGGTCAGGACGATGGGCACGCATTTGTGCGTGTGCACTACTTGGATTCAGCTTGACGTGCTTATGAATTGAGCTGAATATTCTTAAGGAGGTGCTTGATTCCGTTATGGATTGACTTGAGTCGTAAAAGGTATAGTTGCGAGCAACATTTATATTACATCCACGTCCTCGATCCTCTGGCAGCGCGACCACTCGATGGTCTTAGCCAGACTAGAGCCGGCGCTGATCTACAAGCTTCCGCTGGAGCTGTTCTACTATTACTGGAAGACGAACTTCGATAGTCTCAGTCGAGCCGCCAGTGAAGTGGACTAGTCGCTGTCATAGGATTCATCCATTGAAGCCTGTTGGTCTTTTTATAAGAGGTTGTGCCCAATCGTTAGTCGCCCATTTCCTACCCCTCAAAAAAGGAAAGCTTGGCCAGTAAAACCACATTGCTTCGACATAGTATGGTTAATTGGCTCGTCGGCGACACGTATTATGGAATAAATTCCTCGTATCTGACTCTGCCGACGTTTATGGTGCGTACCAAAAGCAGCGGAATCTGTGCGACGGCGCAAAAACGCGGCGGCGTCGGAAGTTCGAAGAGGAGCTTGCAACCTCAGCGAAGGCGCCCCCAGGAAGATTTTTGCTTACGTGACGCGACGCCTGGGACCCACAAGTGTCAACTGTGTTAGAGGGCAGTGACGGACAGCCTCTGACTTTCAGCACTTAACATACATCCACATTTGTGGAGCACTTCGCTTCCGTATTTACAAATGGGCATGTGCCTATGCTGGGCTCGATATGTGCAACCCCTACTAAACTCGATGGCCTGGATTGCGGTATAGATGGTGTCTGCACTATACTTGCCAGTCTTGATGGTACGAAACCTACCAGACCAGATGGACTTCGCCCGCTTATTTTAAAGTCATTATCGGCTATCATCTTGCCTGCCGTAACGAATCTGTTAAATATATCGTTGTCCGAGGGTGCATTGCCGAGCGACTGGAAAGGCTCGGTAGTTAAGCTGAGTAATTACTGATCGATTTGTCGCACCTTTGTTTTGGTTAACGTGCTCGAGCTGATTGTGAAAATGGGTCTTTTCCAGTTGTTGCAGTCGCAAGATCTCCTGACGCTGGCACAGCATGGTTTCATGAAGGGCCGCTCGTGCATCACCAACCTGCTGTTGACGCGGCAACAATGGTTGCAAGCGTTGAACAGGGTAACTCATTGGATGTTATCTACATTGATTTCAGTAAAGCTTTCGGTGAAGTGAATCATGAGGTCCTGGTTCACAAGCTGAGGATGTGTAATGCTGGTGGCGCACTGCGCCAGTGGATCAGGGACTTCCTGATTGGGAGAGGATGGCGGTGGATGACCAGCTAACGGACTGGTACACCTCTACTAGCGGTGTACCACCCAGGCATAGTACTGGGGGCCAATTTTATTCCTGATCTACATCAACGAAATACCTCAGCTTTTTCGGTCACCTTGTGCACTGTTTGCAGAGGGCTTGAAGGTTTGAAGGGTTTTTGATTTTCTCGGCGACTGTGACATCCTTCAGCAGGACCTCGACTGCCTATCCTGGTGGTTTGCAGAAGTTAACCTAACGGTAAACCCAGCCAAATCCTCGTTTATGAGCCTGGGAAGTGGTCTTAATGGGCGTGCGTACACCGTGGCCGGCAACCCGTTGCATCCCATCAGTTCCGTAAATGATCTAATCGTGCTCTCACGCTCTGATCTGGAATCTCTCGATGCCATTAACAGATTGTACATATACGGACTATGTCTACTTTGAGCACTTACACCCAACTTCTGCACCTGGTCTGTAGAGATTGCCACCCGTCTTTTCTCTTCCATGATAAGATCGGTGCTTGAGTACGGCTCACCCGCTCATTGCCCGATCACAATAGGTGAGGTGTAGAAACTGGAACGGGTCCAGCATGTAGCTATCCGGCTCATCCCCAGTTTACGCGGAATGTCGTACGAGAAGACTAGGGCTTTGTACCCTGTCGTATTGTCGGCTTCTAGTTGATCTCACGATGACGCACCGCCTATTACACCTGGGCCACTTCCCTATGTTGAGGACGCTACTGCAATTTCGCACACCAAGCAGCGCGCGCGGACACGGGTACAAAGTAGTGGTGCTGGATTTAAAGCGCATCACTCACCCTCTATGTCTCGAGCGTCGAGTGGTGAACTATTGAAACAAATTCCCGGAAACGCTAGTCGAGGGGACGCATCGCACCCGGATAAGATGTAATACAGGTGCAATATGCTACCGGCCGCGCAGGAATCAACGACGCGATTTCGCGCATGTGCCCGATCCACCTACGCTGGAGCAACACGTATTTTTATCTTTTCGCTCTCTATTCTCGGTGTTCAGTATCTTGACAAGGTAACTCTTGTCAAACACCCTCCACCTCGATTCTTGGCTCCAGGATACTGTGAATCGTTGCTGGGGGAGGGAACAAGATGCACGGTCCTCGTTGTCGTGCTAGGCTCAAAGAGTGGTTCCATCCAGTGTGGAGCGGGCTACGACCCATCAACCGCCTTGTGTACGTCTGGTACGCATGATTCCATACATAGATAGATGGGAATGCTGGTGCTGGGCATGTTGAAACAGTGGGGGCCGACTCCGTTGATGAAACGTGGCTCCCATCCATATGCCTTTAGGTCTTATTCCTTCGGGTTTACACTGGATATGGGTGTATGGATGGAGCTGTGGGTGGTGCAGTGCAAGTGACCTATAGTCCTTCTCTAGGCGCAAGCTTCCTGTGCATGTCCTCGTGGAGGCCGCATTGACAATCAAATCGGGAACCGGATGCTGCCAACTATGTCGGAGGTTGGTAGGTAGGTGTAGCCAGAAGACAAATGTTGCATATTCTGCTAAGCTCGAAGTAACGCGTAACGCTGTGATGGCAAGGCAGTTGTAGACACGGAGCTTCGAGTGCTACCTACTTTCTCATAGTTGCGTATTTCATGAAAATACCAATCATCGAGTTGTTAAGGCGGCGATTGGGCGGTATATTTATATTTACGACAACAGCACGCATGTGTGGGAGCGCATCTCGATGTTTTTCTCCGTTTTCTGGTATCTTCATTTGTTTCCAAGCAATCACTTGTTCAATACCTTTAATATTTTTTGTAGTGACTAAACCGAATGAGTTCGGAGCGGTGAGACCGCCGTCAGGACTACTGGTATCTATTCAGTTCGGTCGTCATACATTAGTCGTTGAGATAGAACGTGCAACAGTTATTTGATGTTACCGCTCCTAGATACGAGTTGTCAAGTTCCACTTTGGTATTTGCGGTTGCCACACTTGTTGTGCCTTTTTATGTTAATTTGTGTATGGTTTATCTGCATATCTGTTACCATTTTTCGGCGTTCTCAGCGTCATTTTAAAAATCGGTCGTTGCAAATAATATAATATATTTGTATTGGGTGCACTCAGTTATGATATTTTGACCGTGCAGGAAACATTCTGCCAATTCTTCGCTCGAAAATTTAAAATGATTGAACAACAGTTCCTCGATGTTTTCCTTTTTAAACACGGATATGTACAGACGATCTCGGACATGTTACAAACGCTAAGTACTGTCGCTTTTGCTTTGTTCAAACTGGATCTTGCTGGTGCATTAAAAGCAGTCACATTTTGCTCTACGGTTTCTTTCTTGATCTCTGAGGCAATGAAGTCAATTAGTTGTTCTGCCGTTCCGAGTTGAACAGCATCACACTTTTCTGATGGATTGCTAATGTAATCCAGTGAGACTAAATGTATACCTGCTTCACTGGACACCTTTTGAGGTACTTCTAACTTTCCACCCGTCTGCTGACACTACTTTATCTTAGGATCAACCTAGTGAACACACAACACAGCTTGTTTCGTTTAATTACTTAGAAACGGTCATAAGGCGGCCAATTTCATGTTCTTTTCCGCAATGTATGTTTGCCAGCTCAGACCTCACTCGGTACCTTTGTCTCTTAACACTCGAACGCCCGGAGCGGTCATTTTGACCGCTCAGCGTTTTTAAATGTGCATATTTTCTACATTTATGGACATTTTTCAAAGATATTTCGTGACTTTTAATGTTTTTGGACGTTCTTCATTACTGTGAATTTTCGTTTTTATATCTGTTATAGTTTTCGAGAAAAGAGGTAGCTATGTTCATACTACCTAGAAAGCCCGTTAGCGGTCAAAATGACCGCTTCTCTCTAATCCGGTTCCCCTTTTTATTTTTAGCCACCACTATCATTTCTGACAGTTATATACTATAGCAGTCAAAACGGGAGTGAAAACTAGCCGAATCACGATTTTACTGTGATATTGTGCGTTCAGTCAGATAAATTCCAGTGACATTTTTGTACACAATGGCACTTCTGAGGAAAACAGCCTTTGAGGTTTTACGAGAACTTACAACCATCGATGACAACGAGTCTGGAGACGAGAACGATTATGATGTTGATAAGGACTCCATCTTCCATGAATCAGCAGAAGATCACAGCATGTCTGATAGTCAAACGTCTGATGATTACACTCCATATGAGGACCCTAGAGAGAGTGTATCAACCGATTCGGTATCTCTCGGTGAGCTTCACGTACCGAAAGATGGTAGCACGTGGATCGCAGTGGAGTTCGAAACATCTACTGTTGGTAGGATTCCATCACAGAATGTGTTTAAGGCTAGACCAGGACCAACTCCCTATGCTAAGAAATGTGTGAAATATGGTGAGCTGTCGAGCACTTTTGACATCATAATCACGCCCCAGATGCCGAAACATATTCAAGTATGTACTGAAGCTGAGGCTAAGAGAGTTTTAGGTGTCAGTTGTCAGTGGAGCGTAAATCTTCCAGAGCTGCGTGCCTTTATTGGTCTACTTTACATCGGAGGCTTCTTGGGTCTGAAGAACATGCCGTTGAATATGATGTGGTGCGATATATATGGACTGCCTATTTTCAGGGAGACAACTGGCAAGAACAGCTTCCAAGAAATAATGAGGTTCCTCCGTTTTGACATGCAAACTACCCGATGTGAAAGACTGCTAACTGATAAGTTTGCTTTGGTATCTGAATTGTGGAATGCATTCATTCGCAACTCTCAACAATGCTATGTGCCTGCGCAGAATCTCACAGTTGATGAGCAATTGTTTCCCTCCAGAACCCGTTGTCGTTTTCTCCAGTACATGCCCAACAAAGCAGATAAGTTCGGTATCAAGTTTTGGATGCTGGCAGAAGTAGACAGCAAGTATCTTGTTAATAGATTTCCATATCTCGGGAAGGACGAAACTCGGTCAAGAGGAGAAAGTTTTGCAGAGAGCGTGGTATTTCGCTTGGTGTCACCATTATTTGGAAAGGGGTACAATGTCACATGTGACAACTTCTTTACATCAGCAGCATTAGGAGAAATGCTGGCCAAGAAAAACACAAGTATGGTGGGAACACTTCGAGCTAATAGAAAGGAAGTACCATCGATTTTGAAGCAAAGAAATAGAGAGCTGTTCAGTTCACTTATGATGAGGAATGAAAACAAGCACACATTAACATCCTACCAGTGTAGAAGGAATAAGAGTGTTTTGGTTTTCAGTTCCCTGCATAGTAACTCTTCCGTTCAAGACTCTGGAAAGAAGAAACCCGAGACTGTGTTATTTTACAACTCCACAAAGTATGGTGTGGATGTACTCGACCAAATGACAAGAGCACTCACTGTGAAGTCATCATCTCGACGATGGCCAGTCCAAGTCTTTTTTAACGTACTGGATTTGGCCGGCATAAATTCCTGGATAATTTATAACAGTGTTTGCGGAACTAAACTATCTCGCCGGTCGTATCTGGTGGGTCTTTCGGAAGAACTGCTTACATGTATACATCACACAAGGTACGTGACAACGGGAATTACGACGAACAACTCAGCGGAGTCAGGAAGTCGTGTGAACACTAAACGTCGGCAGTGTCAGATTAGTTACTGTAAAGGTAACAAATCACAAAACAAGTGCTCTGTTTGTGAAAAAATAGTTTGCGGCTCATGTGGACAGATTGAGCGAGTTATCACTTGCTTCAAGTGCAAATTGGAGTAGGTATACGGAATTCTTTACAATTTTAAAAAAAAACTAAACCTTAATACAATCATTTTTCTGTTACAGGTATGTTCTATACATCAGTTTTTAATAAATGCCGTGAAAAAATTCTTAACTGAAAGTTGGGATAAAAACATATAGCAGTGCGGTCATTTTGACCGGTCCCGGCCGTTCTAGGTATAACGGCGGAGCGGTCTTTCTAGTGTTAAATCATTTATTTTGTCGGGGAACACCCGGTATACAAGCTACCCCGTAGATTGTATCGTTGGTTCTAGGTTATTTTTATGTTTTGTATTACACCTCTATTCGAATGTTTACTTGAAAATCCTGATTGATCACGTTATTGAGGCATTTATCAGCCCCATTCCATAAAGATTTTTAATTGGTACCGGTTTACAACTTTCCGCACCCATTTGGTATGGTAGGCAGCAGCGAGCATTTGCAGAACATTTGCCTTATCCCCTCCCATTGGTCTTTGCGGGTTACGAGAAGCTGTGTACCAATTAATGTCTGCTCTTGTTACGCTGACCATCTTTTCTCCCGAAAGCACGTTTTAAACGCTGGCACCACCTTTGAGTAGTGCGCGTTGTAAGTCCATCAACTACTGAAATGTATGCTGATCTCTTTTGGCTGCTTACACGTGTTTCCCTGGTAGCACACAGTATCCCAGAGTGAATCGGGGTAAGTAAGCAATATCGGTGTTTATTATATGTGAGCAACGTGCAACTACGTTCGCCTGACTGTTTTTCACTCTGTTCTTAGGTGTTCGTCTCTTTCTTGGTTCCGACCTCACCCGTTCCCGCCGTCTTGCTCGTGCCTTTGTGAGCCGGTTGAATCAGTTAGCTGAATGGTTTGAACGCCAACACAAGCTCTCCTTTTATGCCAGTTCACTCCTCCTTGCATATGAGAGCACCACCCACTCCGACGACTCCTCAAATGGTCTGGTCACATTGGACGATTCCAAAGAACACGTAGTCGCCTACCTAATTGACTTCACGCGATGGCGCCCTTTGTTCGGCGGGGCGCGGGATGAAAACTTTTTATATGGGCTCAGGAGACTCATGGAATTGCTTCAGAGAGCTTCTACTGACACAAGCGCTTCAGTTGCCTGTGATTACGCATCACAGAGAAGCAGCTGCTACGATTACTGTTTTCTATAGGCAGTGATCGATTGCTTTCACAGCTGCGCACTTCTTTTTAATGGAGCTTCTGCGTGATACAGCCATGTGAGCTTTTTATTTTTGTATCTACTTTTCTTTTTTGTTTTCTTAATTATCAACTTTTACTGTGCCTTTGTCAATTTAAGTATATTTTAACTTCGGATGCGATTATCCTGCTGGCTATTCACTTTTTATTTGCAACAATACCAGCTTACAATTCGAAGTTGAACCGAATGGACTGGGCCTTAACGTGGTGCTACGGTTTGCGTACCTCTTCGACCCATTGAGCTATACCAGGGGACTCTTACGCTCCTTAGAAGCTATTTTTATCAGGTTTGCCAAAGGGGTTACAGGTCAGACGAACGCAGGCTCCGGGTCCTCCAGGTTGGAAATTCGAAAGAGGATAGCGTCCATTTCTGTAAAACCGTATCGTTGCCACATCCGCTGCATTGCAGACAGGCTATCATTACTTATGGCTTCGGTTGAGGACCATACTCGCTTTCCTGTCTAGGTCTGGGCGCCGTGACAGTATCTTAGCCCATGTACAACCAGAACTACTTCTTAAAACTTTAACCATATCCTGCATCGGCTGTCGCACAGCTTATCAAAGGTCGCCTTCTCTGCTGTAAACAGCAGGGCGGATAAACGAAAACATCCTACTGCTGGCGCCTCCCTTCTTTTTCACCCGCCTCTATGACTTTCCTTCTTACCATCACTACTAATCTTTCTTTTCTGATTCCCAGTTTAATTGACGGTAGCCGCAGGTCACTGCAGTTCTACCATATGCAACTATATTTCCGCATCACTTACTGTACGCCCGTCCGCAACAGCACCTTATAGGGCCATGCTGTCCCGTTTCATCGGTGACATTCGACGTTCGCAATCTAGGACCAATTGGCCAGTCGGCTGTACTCGCACTCACGTTGGACACGCTGAGTATTGACGTGTGTTGCTTGTCCGAAACTAGATCAATGACCCTCACGGGGTTGCTGAACTAACTGCGCCCGGCTTGTCCTCTTGCTGTTAACCGCATCCGGAGACCTTGGTATGATAATCACGGATCAAACTGGTGGTTATCATTCTCAGCCCCTAAGCTGAATTACCGTTGATTGATTAGATTCCCGAGAGCAGCCCTTTGTGTGCAGTCCGTTCGCAAACTAAACTTGATTCACGAATTAGACTAGACTCTAGTTTCCGCTTATGCCCCCACCGACTGCAGCTCTGATGCTACGAAAGACACTTTCTACCACGTACTGAACATGCTGCTATGCAGTGTTAGCAGTCCAGATATCATAGTTCTGGCAGGGGCTATGAATACACAGCTAGGTCGGCTGAGCTTTTCAGAAGCGCTACCAGGTGGCAAGTATGGAGTTAACTCCAACCGGACGGACAACTGCGTGGAGCTTTGACGTATATCCATCCTGGATTTCGGCTTTTTCTGGAGTACTTGCGTCGACTCTGATCATGCCTTGGTACGTTGTCGCTTTTTCATGGACTCCATTGGGAGGCGTACTAAGCGTCTCCCTTGATTAGCAACTGAAATCATCACCATCACCAGCAGTACATCAGCCATTGGAACTGATGCTTTGCTGCCATACAACCATGAGGACCTATGAAATAAAGAATAAGAAGAGGGAGAGAAAGGGGGGACTTACCTGAAAACCTTAATGCCCTAAGCAAACATTCTGGGTCAAGGCGACTACACATTGTTTAGACAAAATACCGTCACAAACAGCTGGCTATCGTGCAAAGATAAGGCGGCATCGGCGAGACAGATTCCTTGCGGGTTTCACTGCCACGCGTCATAATCAGCCATTACCCCGCAGATAACTCAGCACCAAACACACTTTAAACAGGCAATCCGATTAGGAGACGGCAGCAGACGCGCCACTGGTGTCGGTTGCGAGGCGTCCTGCAAAGTCTCGAGCCAAGCACAGGGTGAGTGACGTGGACTCCAACCCGGAAGGCGAGACGGACCAACAGCACTCAGTTTGGTTGTCAGTGACTTCATTTCACGCTGCCAGGTCAACTTCTGTCCACTTCGAGCCTTGTGCCCTCCTACACCAGGGAGACTGAACAAGGCCCTCCTAGGTAAGCGGTGACCAGGCATACGTAGCATGTGCCCGACGGAACGCAACTTATTCAGTGCTATCTGTTGTTCCAGGGAGCTAGCATGATTATCACTACCTAGTACTCGCCTACGCACATCATCGTTGGGGATACGCTGGTACCATCCGACACCAGCAATGCTTCGCAGACAACGATGATCAACGACTTGAAGGCGCCTCAGATCTTCAGACCGAAGGGGCCAAGTTTCACTACCATAGAGCAGAACGGCCCTCACTGTGGCCTTGTATACACGGCCTTTCAGACGGAGGGAAACCCTTCTGTCGCCAAAGCAACTGAAAAGTTAGCTTTCGCTCAGGCAAGCGTACTAGGTTGCCTTGAGTACTGAACTTTTGTTTCAATTGAATAGGAACCATGCAGGATCATCCGCTTGCGGCACTGTCAATCCTCACTGCAACAGTCACTGGATATCTTAGAGGTCGTTACACCTATTGGACTCCAGAAGAAAGCTCCCGGCTCATTTTGAGCGCAATGTAACTAGACGGACTATTAGGCACGAACTATAATAGAGTCTGCGTACTCACAAGGATGACAGTTGGGCTCAAGAAATAGTGGAAGCAGGAGCAGTTGGCAGTTACCGCAAGCTATTATAACTCATCCGCACCATTGGTCCTATTAAAACCAGGCGTCAGCGAAACGATCAGACAGCTCGGTTGCCCTGATACATAATATGGTGCGCCGAATGGCTCTTTGTGCGCAGCACTTTTGAGAGCAGTTCATTTGGCCCCGTGCTCTCTGACTTTTTCCTACTCAACTGGTGCAGGCTGAGCCCTGGCCGGTTAGTTTATAGGCTTCATCAGAGACTATGATCAGGAATGCGATCACAGCCCTTAATCGTTTTGAGCTTCTGGCCCTGATTCCCCTCGCATCCGCACTATTTAATGATGGCGGTGAGGTCCTCTACGAAGCACTGACCTTGTTCGAACATATCTAGAGGAAAGAGACCATCCCAGCTAACTGGAGTGAATCTCTTATAGTGACGATATACAAGAAGGGCAGCCGCACCGATTGTGCTAACCACAGATGTATTACCCTAACCTCGGTGGTGAAAAAATTACTGGCCTTAATTGTCTTTCGTCGCCTCAACGCGTAACTAGCATCCCGTATTAGGAAAGAGCAAGTAGGTTTCCGCCCAGGAGGGGCTGTATAGACCACCTATTGAGATTGCGCGTCGCAATCCACCCGCACAACGGGTACTTCAAAAATGACCCTCAACATCGTTCATTATACCGTTGTGCCAAGCGTTGCCCGTGACGCGGTGGCTTAGGGATAGCAGTCACAGTTAACATCCCGATGATCCCGGGTTCCATGCCTGCTAACTCTAACTCATGAGATGTAATAACATCGAAACGCGTCATAGTAGTGCAGTGTTTTCTGGCGAGCAACACCAAATTTCTATTTAGACCACCTATTCACTTTGCAGCTGGTGCTAGAGCTGCGCCACACGTACCACAGACACAATAGCTGTGTTTATGGACTTCATGAATGTTTTCGACTCAGTCGATCGATGCATTCTGTTCGAAATATTTGTGCGAAAGTGTTCTGCAGATGTATTTGAATACTTTACGTTCTCTGCGCTCGAACACAACTGACTACCTCATTGTTTGCAATGTTTAGTCGGATGTCTTTCCAACAACAAGTGGCATTCGTCAGGGTTGTCCACTTTTCTTTCTTTTTTTCTAACTTCGTCGTGGACTGCATCATGGAGTGTTCCCTCACCGAATCTCACGATGCAGGCATTGCAATCCTACGTGGTGAAAGCTAGCTGATATCGATTAAATGGACGATATTGTCTCGCTTACATTTCAGTTTGCTAACAATACTTCGAACAGGATTAACATGGAAGAGCGCGTGGAAAAACAATGAACATTTAGGTACATTTGGCCTTCCGTCTTGGGGATACCCTCGTCGTCGGACATGTCAGCGGTTAGGTGCCCTATCGTGTATGCCATCCACGAGTTCAGTGGCGTTGTTGCATTTTTCCCTTTACGTTTCACTGTTGACAATTTCATCTAGGACTTTTGTTGTTCATTTATGTTACAACATCGTGATATTTCTCACCTCTATCTGACGTATTGCATGACGAATGATGATGATCATTGTTAGTATCAGCGCTACGAAGCCCTCCGCGTGGAACAAACACCAAAGTTCATCATTTGAATTGGCTTCCTACCGTTTGTTAAAACTGAACTCTTTTGCGTTACGTAGTACCTATTATTGCTACACCACCGCGATGACATGAAGTTTCGAGTAACCATACACAAAAACACGACTAGATTTCTGACGTTGATTTCTATTACAGCACCTATCGGTCGTGTAAATTAGATTACACCAAGTGCCGTTTTACTTTATGACCGTTAGTTGTGCCCGGGAATATCTGACATCTCCGTTATTACCTAGGCTGCATGTACGTGCTTTACTCGAGGATGTGTCCCAGCGAGTATCGGGCAGTGATGGTCAATCTGGTAATTTATACCACCAATTTGTCCTCGTGTCACTGTTTACACATGTTCCGCTGTCAGAAGCAGTTAATTTTCTTTGCGCCTACGTTGGTTAGCACAAGATAAGAGTTGAGATACCAATTGTCTACCTAAAGCAGCTATTATTTAGATGCACATATAACCTTTAATTCTAATTCCACAATGAATTATTCAAACAGATAGACAGAGTAGCTATGGGATAACCTCGCGGGCCAGTGTTAGTTAGTATCTACATGATTGGGCTGGAGGATAGGTTGGTCGCACGAATTCGAATCGGTGACCATTGGATGAAAGGCAGGTGCGTTATCCTTTCGGTCCCCGGTCGAATCATGAGACTGGAACCGGCATGTTTAGTTACTGACCACCAGATTAATGCTGTTGGTCTGTTTGGCACTTTCCAAGATTCAAGCTACTCACTCTATGCTTTCTCAAGATGTGATGGAACGCGGTTCATACCGTAGCACCACTGCTTTCTGTATTTTCTTACTCAGAATATCTGTTAACAATGCGTCCGGTACTGTGAGGTATCGTTGTCAGTAACGCGGAGCACTGAAAGCAGCAACTTGACCTTTTTACTGGTACCACCCAACCTTCGCACGTTACCCAGACGGTTATGACTACTTTTGCTAAGGTGTAGATACTGCAAATCTAACAGCTCACTTAATATGTTTAGGTTTTGTGTCAGGCTCCATTTTATAAACAAATAAATGAATGTTTTTCCTTGATTACCACTAGCCACATAGAAATCGGATCATAAATGAATCTGGGGCGCGTAAAATGTCATGGCGGTATTTTCCAGGATTTTTAGTAATTCAAAGCAAATTTTAAAGCATGTCTAATTACTGGTCTGAAATGTTAATGGAATCTGATTTATTGGTATAGGTCCTTTACTTGCGAGCGTAATAAAATTAAATTGCCATTGTGGATGCTCGATGTCTGTGGTGAGAAATTTTTAATGCGGTGCTAATCTACATCTTCAGCATGCGTCCCTGACGTCGTAATGAATAAATAACTAACCTTTTATTCTCGACTATTCGCGACACGGACGCCGCGAATTTTTGAAGTACCGTGTTCTGCATTCCACATTTGCCTCGGATTTCTATCACATGCGTGTTTTCTATGTGCATTGTGCACATCTACGCTAATCCGGTGGATATTCTATGGCTACTTTTGGAGATCTCAGTGATTGGCCTAACTGCTGTCTGAGTCCTCCATCTTGGCTTTGTTTGTGTTTTCGTCAATCAGTGCAACTGCATACCCCTGTGGCCGACGCGCAGCCAAACCAACTTCATCGACCGCTCCCTTGACCTTTACCAATTTGACCTTCGTTTGACCGTTGTATACCGCCACGGAAGTCAGAAAAGACAGCAGTCATCACACTGGTTTAGGTAACGACGCCAGACTGAATGGCAAACATCGAGTAAGTGCACGTCCAAAAGGGCTCCAAGCTAAGGGTATTTACGGGTCAGGAGAAGGTAATCGGTTAGTGGAACTAGGCCTAGCTTGCTCGCATTGTTACAAGTGGTGCCATCCGAAATGCGCTAGCTTATCCAAACAACAGTTGCGAGAGCTGAATGACTCTCGAGATGTCCTTTGGTTCTGTACTGCCTGTTTGACCATCCCCTTTGTCAAGTGTATGTTTGTTCTAGTCCAGAAATGCAACCGGTTGATAGCGGAATCCGAGCAGCGAATGAGTACTAAGCTCATCTCATTGGAAGAAAGTCTGAACCAGTTAAACCTAGTGCCGTTTAACCAAAGGCATCGTGTACAACTTGTTGCTCCTGAACCATGATCAGCCAGGTCCCGATCGCCGTTGTCTTCCCCATCTTTGGCAGAGCACTAGGCGAAAATTGACCGTAAATCCGTGTGGCATATAGTGCCCGTGGCAAGTAAGATCAGGCACCAACCGGAACGTGTGAGTAATATAGTCTCACCAGTCCTGATGACGTCTGCATGTAAAAAGGACAAAGCAGCCGATTAGCAACCCTCAGCGTCTGCAGCTCAGAGGTCTATTGTTGAGCCATAGTCCCCTAGGAGATCAGTCACGTATGCCGCGATTGCTGCGAAGTTCACCCGAGAGGCTACCCTTTTAGTCTCCTCTGTTGTACACATCGTTAACTTGAATAGAGTGATAAACAATAAGCAATCCTCACCTAGTAGCATGTGAAGACAAACGATCCTCCTCAACGAAAAATGGATCTAATAACAGTGCCCTGACTGTTGTGTGCTCAAACGTAACCGAATCAGTAGCTATCACATTGCAAGGCAACTTTTTCGACTACCAAAACCAATGGGAATCACAGTGCTTTCTGATGAAATTAAAAGCCAAACCCCCAAACTTAGCACGAATTACTCATCACCCTTACTCTGCAAACTTTGGTGAGCCCAGACTTATTAGAGTAACACTAGAATCCTCAACAGATGTGGCAAACGTTCTGCTCTCCGCAGACGCGCTGCAACATGGATCGTGTAGGATACGTATCTACCCTGGTGTTCCGTGGAACATGCGACAGTCGTAAAGAAACTCCGAAGAAGGACACAACAAGCCTGCTCGCCTAAACACTATCTTAATCTTTGGTGTTCCAGAGCTTCCTTCACACAATAGCCAAGAGTTCGGTAACCACGATTTAGAACAATGGCGATTCCTCCGCGAAACCCTTTCCTTGGATAATGTTGTAGCGCGATCGCTCAAAAGGGCACCTCTCTTGCCAAATTCTAGAAAATGCGGCCAAAATATCCTAAAACTCTTGGTTCAGTCCGAGCAAGCAGCACTGGATCTGTTACCTAGTTGACACACAAATTGAAAAATCTTTCCATCAGAACTTCGGTTAAGGACTGCAGATGCTTCGCAACGTCTAGTTACGGGATCATCTGCAAAAGTATGCGTACCGGTGGTGATTGCTCCTTTACCTGATAATGATGTAGTTCCAGATGAGGGTTGGGACGCGCCTTAGCCAGATCAAGGTACGGAAGCAGTATCAGTATCTCATCAAAAAAACGAATAACGACGGACCTCACATCTGTCGACACTCCCGCACACCTAACTTTCTTGATCCCCTGTCGTCTACTAGAGACCGATAAATTAGCCTGCTTGTCCACGAATGCTCAGGGTCCTCTTCACTAAGCTGGCCGAACTTTAAGGGCGCCAAGTTTCCAAGAAATATGATATCATTGGCATCACGGAGACGTAGTTATCCACTGAAATGGCGGACGCTAAAGTGTCGCTACCTGACATGCCACTTATTCGGGACGACAGAAGCGACTTACAGTGCGAGGTCATGGAGGATTCAGGTTCGCTGATTCCTAAATCGCTTTGGTGCCGCCTGCAGTTAAGAGGCGAAGACACTTGCCTTATAGCTTTGGTGTACCGTCCCCCTAACTACATCTGAAACTGACTACCAAATTGCGACTGCCCTACAGCGAACACTTAAATGAAGATACACTCACCTCTTGACAATGGGTGATTTCAATGTGCATTGTTTAAAAACCCCTGTGGCGAGCGGAGAACAATTTAAAGCCGATCTGCAGGAGCTTGTAATCAGTGTTCCGCTTTGTAATCATGTCACTTTGCCTTTTCCGTTCAGAACAGGTAATAGATCATCTGTGCTCTATCTTGTGCTTACCAACGAAGAACGTATGATTGATGCGTCGGTTGTAGACTGCCCGTTAGATCACAGTAGTCATGCAGTTATTAGTTTCAACGTCATCTATGCAGAATACCGAGATTCGGACCGTGAGACCGCGCCAATCATCACATGCTACGACCGATTAGCCCACCTCGTCAATGCCACAACCTGGTCGTTCCTCGCCGAAGACCTCCCGGATGTCACCTGGCTCGAGGTCGTAAACGAATTCCTTCGGTTGGTTACGGATGCTACAGAGGCGAAATTATGCAAGCAATCTGAAACAGTTACTGACGTAAGGATCAGAACTCGAAAATTGCTGGCAGTACGCAACGCAGCGTACCGAGAGTATACATTATCCCCCTAACTACGTAGCCCAACAAAACCACTGCACTCAACTGCTCAGAGAAGACGAAACTGCGCATCAACGGAGTATCGCAAAAACCTTCAGCGTCAATCACCAATTGCTGTATAAGCACGTCAATGATCTACTGAAGGTGAGACAAGGGGTTCCACCACTCACAACGGCTGATGACCCGGCACGAACCGCTGCGAAAACAGCCATCGCGCTGCAGATGCAATATGCTCCCACCTTCCAGAGTTTATTGCCATCAGGAGCATCCAGATTTTATCGCCCCGCCGCTGAGACTCACACATCTTTACCAATGAAGCTGTCTTGAGAATCTGACTACTCTACGCTAGCACAGATCCCCGGGTCTCGATACTTATCTCCTGAGGCACTGGGAACATCGGAAGGTCAACTGGCAGGGCCAGCGCTGCTTTGATCAGAATCAAGTTACTGACATGTGGAAGCTTGGAATAATAGCATCCATCCACTATGGTGGAAGCAGAACCGAGGTTTCTAACTATCGTCCAGTTTCTGTTCTCCCTATACTGTCCAAGATGATGGAATCCATCATAGCCTATGCGCTGGTGGGCTGTTTGGAAAGGTCTAACATTATTATTTCTGAGCAACACAGCTTCCATCGAAATCGATCGTGCACAACGGATTTGCTTAAAGCACGGAGTATCTGGACTCGGTCAGCTGATACTGGAGGAGATGTTGCTGTGATCTACCTGGATTTCTCGAAAGCATTCGACCATCTAGATCATCGGAAGCTACAGCGCTACGAGACCGGTGACCATCTTCTAAGCTGCATCGCCAACTATTGGTAGTCAGATTTCCGAGCTCCTTCTCTGACCCTTACAAGTTGAATGTGGTGTGCCTCATGGCTCGTTGCTAGGTCCCGATTATTTTTGCTATTTATCAATGACCTGACACAGACAATTACACCTAACTTCCTGCTGTTTGCCGCTGACGTCAAGATTCAGCGGAATACTGACCAGCAGCTGCTTCAGTAGTCCATCCGAAATTCACTGCAATTCAATGTGAGTAAATGCAGGGTGCTCTCCATACAACACCAGAGCAAACACTGTTACAGGCTCGGCACGCATGTGCTGCAGCGAGCTGCCACCGAACGTGATTTGGGCGTACTGGTTCAGGATGATCTTGGTTGTTCCAGGCAATCCGCGAAAGTCTCCAAAACTGGTAACCAACATGTGGGCGTGTTACGACGTGCATTCGGACAAATAGATCGCTCTATTTTCCGGCCGATGCTTAGGGCGTATGTTCGTCCTCATATCGCATATGCAATTCAAGCCTGGCACTCATGGCTAAAACCCGACATTAATGCATTAGAGCAGGCCCAACGTTGAGCGTCAAAGTACGTTATTGGAATGCACTATCTTCCATACAAAGAGGCTGGAATGATTGGGGTATACAGCGGAAGTTACCGCTGCTTACGAGGAGACTTGATAATGGTGTACTTAATTCTACACGATCCACACCATGTGCCGCTCTTTACTGCAACTTAGCAGTAATATCAACTTGAGAGGTCACTCACTATAACTGGCAGAACAGTACAGCCACCTGGGTTGCCGCAGGAATTTCCTTTCCGTCCGCGAGTGTCACCCGTGGAATGCTCTTTCAGAATCGGTCCTTTCTGCACCATCACTCTCCATCTTTAAGCGACTTTTGGATGTCTCACGTTATCACGTACACTTTCTTACATAGTACTACGTCTCCATCCCACTCTTGGAATACACTTTGAATGTATTTGCTGTCGCATGTTTGTGCTGTGAAACTACACGGATCGCAGGACTACAGCGAAACTAATGATAAGTCCCCCTTTTAAACGTAAATAACCCACTTTTTTATTTTTCGATAACCCTGTTAAACCACCCAACGGGACATGTGAAGCATTGCTTCTTAACCCGTATAACTCAATGAGCATGTCTATAATAACTTGCCAGTGGCACGGTGTTATACACATGCTCATGAAGATGCAGCAGTGTACAATACAATGGATCACAGCCTGATCAGAAAGTATAGAATGCATGGTTTATAGCAACAATATCTGGGTTAAATAATCCGATATTTGGCATATGTGACAAAACGATAGATAAATTCCCAGCACTTATAAGAAATAGATGGTTTCAAAAGAATTTTGCAAATAAAGGGCATCAATCGAGAACTGCTTGTTATGTTAGAGTATGCACCCCCGATTTGCATTTAAATGAAGTTTTGATATTCACAATCTTTAACTTCCCTAAATTTCGTCAGTTTTTGTTATGTTTTGCCACTTTCCGGGAGATGATGACCGGAGCTTAGTTATTCTTTGTTTGAACCATAGAAATTCTTCCTCCGAAATCCATCAAAGATAAACGGTAAGGTTGCGAGTTGTAAATTGCTTGCACTTTGAGGTAACTCCATATACGTTTATATCTTCCTATTGAAGTGCAAATGCGTGCGATTCACAGAATTTCAATAGTGGGTTAGCACTGATTTAGGCCAAGCTAACACCGGATAATAGGAAATGTTTCGTAGTGTTCACAGCGATCCCGTCCATGATAAATTAGGTGAATGGTACTCTGGAAAAAGTAAATTAGAGAGATTTCGCTGAAGGTATTGACCACTGGCTACGTTGGTGTTGCTGTAGTCATGGTAGTGCCAAATAGTATATGCTTGTAATAATGTCCTTCCGAAAATAAGTAAGTTCGAACCCAATTGTTCAAACCATATGAAAAATAATTCCGGTAAGGTATGGTTAGTCGCGATATCATATTGCCAATCCTATATCAAATGTCATAAGAACGTTCCGTGCGTTTTGGGAAAGTTGAAGCTTCGTTCGTCTGCGAAGATCGGCCGGTGAATGAGGGACCTCAAGAGCGTGTATATACTTATCTTTGCAGATCTCAGTAAAGGGAATATCGAGAAAAAGCAGACAAACTGAAGCGCATCACGCGCTAGTGAAAGGGGCTCGTACTGAAGTCGGTTTTGATACGCGACCAAACTGAAATTTGTATGATTTTTTCTATGCACATACCATTTTTAAATAGATCTCGGACTAGGTTGTACGGACTGTCGTTGACACGTTTAGAGGACGTAGACGGAGTAACACTGGATGAGTTAGTACAGGGTTGACGAAAAGTTTACTGCGAGGTACAGTATATTTCGACAATTACTTTAGTGATACTTTCAACGGTGCCAGCAAACTGCTACGCAGTATCCATAGCCATTATAGGCGCAGAACTAGTTTTTCACCTTGAACTCGCGCTGAAACAGGTGTATATGCGAGAAATACGACGGCAGGCTCATCCATATCTGCAGCATGCTTCGCTGACGCCATAATAGTGTATCGGAACTTTTTAGCCTGAAGGTCAAATATTATTGTAGTAACCTCGGCGATACGTTCAGCGGCGTAGTAAAGCTTATCCGCATATGGTACGTGCGCTTTCGATGCCGTAGCAGTTTCTTGAAACTTAACAGCCTAAAATTGAAACACAGTCATTTATCAAAACCTTCCGTAGACCTTGGAACTAACTTCATCAATCAAAACGCGTCTGGCTTTTTACGAAAATAATGACGGGATCCGTGCTTTCTTTTCAGTTATTTTCTTTATTTTTTGAAAATCGAAGTCGAGTTTATCTACTGCAAGACACTATTGCCCGAGACACATGTGGAGACTGGATCTGGAAGACAAAGCACTGTCCACTTAGGTGGAGCATTGTTATATAGAGTATCTCTGGTCTCTATTTCATGAACATTTGAGTAAAATACGTGTATACCAGCAAGAAGTCTGGTAGCTTAGGAGTAGCTTTTGGTCAGCTTACTTTGTAGACAAATGCTTCCTACAGTTTTTTGAAAATATGGTGTGTCGCGTTTTTCGTCCCTAGTTGACTAGCCGTAGAATTGTCGTTGTATGTACTTGATTTCATGAAAACGAAGTAGCAGGACAGCACGGTCATAAATGCCGCATACTTCTTGTCAATAACTATATGACTTGGCCTATTTTTTAACGCTGATTTGAGCGCGCTAATTTGAACTGCGTGTTTGGCTACGTTTTTCCTACGACGATACCTGAGATTCTCCGCGGGGCAAGGATCGTCTTGGCCGTGGCCTGGGGTATGGTGGAATGAGTGGCATCTCCCAAGTGCACTGTCTGGTCTGCAGCGAAGGAAATATCCTGTCGGCCTCTTTTCTGGACTACCCAGTCTTCTTTGCAGTCCGACGGACCCGCCTTGACGGCACACCGGTAACACACTCCAGTGCACATCCAAATACTAAATAACAAAGAAGCCTGGACCTTGCGAAGCCCACCCAATCACATTCTGCTTCTTGTGCCCACTACACTTGCTACCCTACTCTCCCATTCTTTGTCTCCCCACCTTGTATTTATATCGAAAACTTCTCTCATTCAGTCTTCTAGAAAGAGATCACTGTAATGAATATGAAACATTTACACTTTCAGTATTTTAAGACATTGAATTTTACTCATGTTTATATCACCCGATCGTCCATTTGTTTAACTGATGGTACATTCCAATCACTTGCTCTGTCTTCTTGACTCGCGCTGTTAGACTGCTGGATGCTGTTGATTACCTATCCTCCATTATTTATAGATTTTCTCAACCGATATAACTCTTCTCAGTATTCCAATGCTCGGCACGCATCTTTTGTTACTAGTCTCTGAGTAGCACCTCACAAACTTGTTGTTTTAGATTCCGCGTTCACCACTAATATCTGTGTCATAATGGGGTCAGACTGCGTTTCAGCTGGTGTGTCAATGCCTCGGGCGCTTATGTGATCCGGATTTCTGCGGACGATCCGTCCTTCCTGAAACTGCACGCGGATTACGGTTGTCGTCTGCCAACATTGTTCCTGTGGTAACCGACTGTAAACTGATTGATCTTCCTTGAATGTAACGTCCGTCTTCAACTTACCTAAGAATGCAGATTCCTTCTGTCTCTCCTCTACTCCACCTCGTTGGTTGCAGAACGACAAGTGAAGCCTCATCCTAAGATTTCGTCGACGATTTACCGCTATTCTCATTGGGCGTCCAACGGTAGGCGAATAGAGAGCGATCCGGTTTTGTTTGTAAGGTTCCTGCTCGCTACTTTTATTGATTTGTTTTACTGTTTGTACGGCAGGTTCTGCTCGCCCGTTTGCTACTGGATTTAATTCGCTAGATTCCGTTATTGGGGACAAATTTAATGAATTCAGCGCTGATACATGGTGAACCATTGCGTGTAGGTAAACTTTCCGGGATGCCGAAGCAGCAAACGATGGGCGCATTTTGCTAGTGATGACTTCGGATGTCGCTTGGGCAGCTGGGTGTAGGTTGATCGACGTGGAATGCGCGTCACTAAGTGAAAAGAACATTGTCCCGTTACTCGATTAATCGATGTACAGCGTGAACCCGATGCCATGGCTTGTCGGGTCAACACCAAGGCTGCAATGGACCGCGTGTTTTATTATGTTGATGAGCCTGGCAAATGTCGCAATTCCCTGCTACGTTTTCTATGACTTAGTTGGTCCTGGACCACCAGCAGTACCCTCTTGCTATAGCTTTTCTTTTTGCCACACCTGGATGAGCATCACATAGTTTCTTGAAGTTCTGTAAGTGAACTTTAATAGGAGGGACCAGCCGAGATCTCCAGAAGACAGTCGTCGAATAGACTCAGTTCGTTCCTGTGCATTATGAACGCCTGCAAATCAGCTCTTCCTTCAGAGGGCCAACAAACCGTTAGAAAGCATTTTACCATTAACAGTATTCAATCTTGATTCATCCATTGAAAGAATTTTTGCACTTCCTATCGGTGTTGTGTCTAAATGTTGCATTTACTTGACCGATTCAAACGGAAAATCGGGTTAATGTGCAATTTCATTGACAGACGTCACAGCACATCGGCTGTGCGGTTACTGGTGCCCGTAATATAAGCTATCTTGTAACTGGAAGTACTCAAGGTTACGGCCCATATTCACATTCTGAGTGATGCCCTTTGTTTCCCTAAATAACAATAATTGGTGTTCATGATGTGTATGCAGCTCGAGGAAATTGCTCCGAAGGTATTGGGGAAACTTCGGTAAAACACGATTCGAAGAAAGTAGAAGCCACGATTAAAATTCACGCAAAATAATATGCCTCGACGGGGAGTCGAACCCCGGTCTACGAATTTCCGGTCCGTTGCTCTACCACCTGAGCTACCGAGGGCTGACGATTAGGTGCGCAAATTTTAACACATGTCTTCTGCTTGGTGCGCGACGTGTTGCCAATAAGCTCACAGTACCTGTCCTGATGTTGCAGATTGGCTCACTCACCCGTCACTTCCCAATAGACCGAAGTTCCTGTCCTTCAGACGTCCGATGGGCGATGGTAGATTAATGGTGGATGTTTGTGAGTAGTGTAAAGTTCGTCGGTCTATTGGGAAGTGACGGGTGAGTGAGCCAATCTGCAACATCAGGACAGGTACTGTGAGCTTATTGGCAACACGTCGCGCACCAAGCAGAAGACATGTGTTAAAATTTGCGCACCTAATCGTCAGCCCTCGGTAGCTCAGGTGGTAGAGCAACGGACCGGAAATTCGTGGACCGGGGTTCGACTCCCCGTCGAGGCATATTATTGTGCGTGAATTTTAATCGTGGCTTCTACTTTCTTCGAACTTTACACTACACACAAACGTCCACCATTAATTCTTTAAAACAGTTATTTTCCTTGAGCATTTTAAACAACGCTGACGAGACAATACGAAATGTTAACATCTGCCAGTTTTTGTCTTCTCACAATGTTGTTTAAAAAGAAACTTCTTTACCCCGAATATTACAGCCAAGGCTTCCCTATCCAGTTATGAGTAGCTATCTGCTCTTTGTAGGGTGCGCGATTCAAATGACATAAATAACCATTGTTTATGCAGTGGCGCAGTCCAAAGGGGACGCATCACATTGCAGGATATGTGACTTATTGAAATCATAATATACTAACGTTGGTGGCAAAGTGTGGGGCTTCTTAGCTCTCTTAAAGGGGTATCTCTGACTAGAACCCTAACGCTATGTAACATTTTTGTGCAACAGCTCATTTAGTGGAGATAACACAATAGATGCGTTAGACAGGAATGGGCGATAGCACGAGGACATGCCTAAGAACAAACGGAGTTCATCACTGTTCTTCGGCTTTGGACTTCCTATAATAGGTATCACTTTGTACTTTAAAACATTTAGCTAGTTTTTCTCAAGCCGTTGTCTAAGGTTAAATACGGAAGAATTATAGTACCAATATTTAGATTTTCTCAATATAAATCTTCTCCGTTCCAAGCGCCCGAATACGACTGAATGTACAACGATCCGCTCTCAGAGCGCCAGAAGTTAAGAATATCATCCAGTTAGGTACACGCAATAGTTATGTCCTTTACTATGTCGTCTATAATCGTTTGGACGATTCCGGGAGCAAAATTAATGTCAAAAGGCAAACGAATATATTGGTGTAGTGCCATATTTGTGATGATCGTAGTAAGCATCTCAGGAGGTTCATCGAGCTCTGTCTGCTAGTTCGAATGATTAATATCAAATTTGCAATAATATCAAATTCGCAATGAGGCTGGACCTTACCGTAGTGCGATGGTTTGTGCGCCTCAGTGATCCATTGTGCTATACTGGGTGGTGCATTTTGCACCTTCAGAGCCACTCATACCAGATTGGTCAATGGTTAGAGACCAGATAAACTCAGCCTCCTGGGCCTCTAGGTTGGGGATTGGAATGAGGGTGGCTCCTTATTTCTTAAAATGGACTCCTTGTAGTCTAACGCCAAACCCGCTGCCTTGCGGTAAGGTTTTTGAACCAAAGCTTTGGTTGAGAACCCTAATCGTTCTCTTGTCTAGGCCTGGGCAACCTGACAGTATCCTGCCCACGCAATACAATGAATCTCACTTCAAACAAATTTCTGATGCTGTGGCCACCGCAGAGGATAATCAATGGTGCCCTATCTGCTGCATCGGTCAGGGTGGATAGGGGTTCGGATGCTACTGCTCAAGCCTTCCCATCTTCTTATTCCCCCTCTTGCGATTTTTCACCCTTATCGTCCCGTTCCACCTTCACTTATATCCCCCCTGTTTTCAACCCCCCAAATCTCGGCCCTCTCCCACCTTTCTTCAATAGTCGCTTGTCTTTTAGTTTCAACTTACATGTGAACGCGGGGCGTCATTCCTGCCCTGTCAACAGGCCCATGTCCAAGCAAGCGTCCCATTCCAGTTCATCGGCTTTCATTTGGAGCCCTCGATCCTCCTTCAGATTGACATGCCTCAATATTCGCACATTGCTTCAGATCGGTCAACTGGTAGCATATTTCCGAACATTGGAGACCCTTTCGAGCGATATCTGCTGCTTATCGGAGACCCGCCTACAAGACTCGAGCTCTGTACTCACTCTGCGATCCCCTTCAGGTGACACAAGCAGTATTTTCTCATTGCGCCTATCCGGTGACGATGCAGCTTTGAGCACCGACCAAGTCGGTGTTGGTATTGCCCTGAGTCTCCGGGCTGAAGCTGCTCTGGTTGATTGGATTCCAATCAGTAGCCCGATGTGTGCGGTCCGATTGGCTGGCTCGTTCAAAGCTTCGAAGTGACGTTGGACTAACAGGTGTCTATTCGTTATCGCTGCCTATGCACCGACAAACTGTAGCGATTACTCGGTAAAAGACGACTTCTATCGTCAACTGAACGAGCTTCTTAGCCACAGAAGAAGTTCGGACACTGCTGTGCTGGCTGGGGATCTGAACGCACAAGTTGGAAAATTATCCACCGATTAGCTGCATCTGGGTGGTCAGCACGGTGTAGGCTCCCGTAATGATAACGGTGAACGGTTGCTTCACTTGTGTGAGGATGCTCGCTTATTTGTTGCGAGCACTAATTTCCCACACAGCACCCGCCGGAGAGTGACTTGGCCCCCACCAACCTCGAACCAGTTTTGGACGCAAATCGATCACATTGCTATCATTTACCGATGGAGAGGCTGCGTCCAAAACTGTCGCTCGATTTGGAGCACAGGTGTGGACGCTGATCATGCATTTGTAGGTGCTGATCTGCGGATGCGCTTTGGCGGAGGCCCACTACGACGCTGTGAGCGCATTGACACCAGCCAACTGGCGAAGCCAGCTGTTCTGAGTGCCTATCAAAGTATGCTGTCATGCGAGTTGGATAAATGCTCACTGGATACTATTGAGGGTCACTGGTCTCATATTCACCAGACTTTACTAGCAACAGGAAAATCCTCATGTGGTATGTCTAATCACGAACATGGATATTGGGTCTCTTCGCAGTCTCTGGAACTTATCGACGCTCGCTGACATATCCCGGCTGGAAGCGAACACAATGAAACTCGCATGGAGCTCCGGGCAAAACTCCGTGCTAACCTGAAGAGAGACCGCGAATCCTGGTGGTCTCATCGTTCATCAGCGATGGAAATGGCCGCTGCCCTTGGTGACCATCGTAAGTTATTCCGTCAGATACGGGAAACGGGCAGCAGGAGACCTGGTGTTAGTGAAACTATACGTGACGAGAGTGGACAGCCTATCTACAACTTATGAAAACGCTTAGAGCGTTGGGCTGAGCACTTTAAAAGGCAATTTAATCTGTCGGAATGGTTAGATTTCTTGCCGGCCACTGATCGCCCCACTCCCTGGACTGTCGCTTGGGATCCACCCCCTCGCTCAGAAGTCGGACGTGAGATCGAACTGTTGAAGTTAAATAAAGCCGCGGGATCTGATGATCTTCCTCCAGCCCTCTTCAAATTCGGGGGACCTGCTCTTGTGCATGATTTACACGACTTACTAGTCAAACTGTGTGAGCAGGCGACTGTCCCAACCGACTGGAGCCGCTCCGTCATAGTCACAATTTTCAAAGGAGGCTCACGATCGGAATGCGGCAGCCATGGAGGAATTAGTCTGATCCCCATCGCCTTCAAATTGCTTGCCTTTGTCATCCTTCACAGACTGACTGGCAATCGTGAAAGCCAGATTCGTGAAGAGCAAGCTGGATTTCGTCGAGGTCGTGGCTGCATTGACCACATCTTCACCTTGCGTAAGTTGTTGCAGCACCGTCACATATATTGGCGGCCCACCGTTGTCGTGTTCCTCGATATCAAAGGTGCATTCGATTCGGTGGATAGACATGCACTTTGGTACTGTCTACTCAAGAATGGTGTACCTGAGAAATATGTGAATATTATCCAAGCATTATATGCGCGTAGCTCTGGCAAAGTGAGGGCTTGTGGCAAGTTGTCGTCGCCCTTTAATATCTCCAGCGGCGTGAGATAAAGATGCCCACTGTCACCTTTCCTCTTCAACTTCGCTGTTGACGAAGTCATGGTAATCGCGTTCACAGGACACGACTTAGTAGGTGTGGAGCTACTCCCAGGAGAACGACTTCTTGACTTAGAGTATACTAATGATATTGCCCTAATCTGTGACAGCTCACAAATGTGCCAAGCGGCACTGGACAGATTAGCACTAGCTGTCCGTCACTTCGGGGTTTTCTTCGCACCCTCGAAGTGCAAAGCGTTTCTCCAATATTGGTCTGGACCGTCTCCTACGCTGACCCTTGGTGAGGATCAGCTAGAAGTCGTTCAAAAATTCAACTACCTGGGAAGTTGTATCAGCGCCCGTGGGAGTGAAGATGAAATCACGAATCGTATAGCAAAAGCTCGGGGTGCTTTTGCTACCCTTCGCCACTTATGGCGCCGGCGCGACATCACTCTTACCCTGAAGGGTAGAGTGTACAATGCAGCTGTACGTTCGACCCTATTGTACGGTTGTGAAACCTGGCCGCTTAAAGCAGCGGACCTGAAGAGGCTATTTACGTTCGACCACCGGTGCCTTCGTAATTTAGCTCACATTTGGTGGGAACACCGCGTGAGCAACGCGCGTGTTTGACGCCTTGTTTATGGCACAGGAAAAGGAACTGAACCGCTCAGCACCGTTATTTCACGCATCAGGCTCCGATGGCTCGGCCACGTGTCACGCATGCCAGCCCGCCGACTTCCGCGACGTGCGTTGTTTGCGGGCCGGGGGTGTGGATGGAAGAAGAGGAGAGGTGGCCAAGCGATGACTTGGTTGAGAGGAATGAAGGCCCTCACTTCGGAGCTGGCCTCGTTTGGAGGGTCTCGGCTCCGTGGTTGGGGTCTGAAAGACGATGCACACGTTGGGTTGAACACACTTGATGATAATGCTAAATGTTGCGTATAAATCATCGATGATTGGTGATGGGTGCCTTACTAGCGTGGAGGATTGATTAACAGTCATTTTGTAGTCACCACAAATCCGTGTGTATCCATCATGTTTGGTTACAAACACAATTGGTGTTCCCCAGTCTGAAAATTGTACAAGAGTAATAATAATTCTGCTTGAGCGCCTTCCTTTAATTTTATCGTAACCTGAAATCCTTGCAATTTACCCAGTTCCTCGGCAAAACAGCTGAATATCCGGTAACACGTGAAGTCTTGAGCACTTTTTGAATGTTTTCATCACATCCATTGTATCCGAGAGTGCATATATACAGTTTTCCAAGCAAATTTGGGCGGTCCTCTGATATCACATATACAGGAAATCTCGTGTATCCTGTCGGCGTATTGTGCCTTTACGAAGCATTTACCAGGAACACGTATGGGTTCAACGGTGTATGTACGAAGAACGGAGTTGCACACGGGTGAGGGCGGCGATGTTTGCAGCGTTCTCCTTAATTTTCATCGCAGATTCTCTGGTATCGATAGGAATTATGAATATTCTCAATCTTAGGAGGTTTACCCTGTCCGGCCTTGAATTATCTTGTACGAACCTGCGTTCTAATTACTTAACTGTGAACATGTTTTACCGCCATTCGCAGTTGCGCTTTTTCACTCAAGCGTGTATTCACACTCATTCGACCCAGATTTATCAGCGCTATTTAGTGCACTTCATCTTTCGGATCTAGCTTGTATGGATCGCCTTTTATCTCCACATTGCGGTTTTTGCGCCATTCCCGCAAAAGCACAATCGTGGAATGTTCCAGATCACGAACCACACTGAAATATTTGTTGTCTCGAACGAAAACCAACTGCACGTTTCATCTGACCAATCAGCCACCACAGCTGTGGACTGATCATCAAAGTAGCTACCATACACTTTGTGTCTGTATCGCTCAGTCACTGTTTGCGTATAAACGATCTGGCCACTGAAACCCGCCCCGCCTGGACCACCCGCAGGGAACGTGACGACCTTGAACATGCAGACAATCCAGCGCACGCACAAGCGGCAGGAAACCAAAAGCGCTCGGGCCTCTATGTGAAAACCATTGCTCGACGCAATGAATTGTGCCGACCAATCATAAGCCCATGTTACCTCATCCAGATCGACATTAGTTTGTGGCCTTCCTTCATGCCATAAAAATGTACGGATTGGAATCCAGGGTAGCAGGTGCCAAGGCATATTCCATCGCAAATGTTGCAAGCTCACAGTGAACCAGCTGGAGCTACACAACAGTAAACCTGATTCACTGATTCCGTTCATTGTGTACAATCATCTCACTGATAAACATTGTTCATTAACTATTGCAGAAGTACGCAAGACTAGTGGCAATGTTTGAACACATGAGGAGAACCAAAAGCGACTCATTTGTAGAAAGCGTAACAGAACAAAATCCCAGTCATTACCATCAGGTCCCGCATTAAAACTGTGGAAGAAGGCTTGGCTGCGCGCTGAAATTGCGTCATCTGTGGCATTAAACGCCAATAATCCCAGTTACTCAGATATGCCTGAAGCAACCACCGCCAGTCCAATTGCAGCGAGCATGGCCAGAGCTTCGTCCACCCTCCAAACGGTTCCGAAAATTCGGAAGGGCTTCGACACAGGTGGTGCTTGGAACTTGTTTGCTGCCAAAGGTGACCGAAAACCTAGCTCTTCGGTCACTCCCACTGGACCCATAGTAAATGAAGAAGACGAAGCTGTATCCAAACAGCCTCCATCAGCTGTGTACAGACCATCTGGTCATTTAACTTCAACTCGATTTGCACTTAACATACCAGCGGTAATCTGCACCAGCGTCCCAGAATCGATGTCAAATTCCTTAAAAGGAAAATAACTTGATGACGTGAACCAGAGGAACTCCATACATGATACTATAGGTGTTGTAACTAAGCCGGTCGATTTGACACGTGTTACCCGACACCTACTCACAGCGTAACGGTGAAGCAAGACTTCTCTGAGTTGTGTTGACTTCTGTCAATGAAGCAGAAGCTGGCCTCTTGTCGACAGCTCGCTTCCAGAATGGTTCATCTTCCATTCGCCTATTCTTGGATATTCCGTGGAGCGAGCACTGACAGGCGAAGCACTATTTGGAAGAAAACCGGAAGGAATCCCTATCCATGACCATTTTTTTACACGGTGTTCCCGAGGCTGGAAGTCATGATGAGCGCGAAGCCACCACTCACGACCAAGATCAATGGCGGTGCATTCGCGAGACCCTTTCCCTGGAAAAGCGTCATAGCGCAATCAATCTCGAGGCTGCGCCGATCTCCAAACTACAAATGATATGGCTCGAAGGTTGTGAAAGTGGTCCTTCAATCTAGACAAATGTCAGCAATGGTAGTGGAGGGATGGTATGCGGGCCACAGAAGCCTACCTTCCGATTTCCCGATCAAAGTATCATTTGATAAGCAAATACACGAAGGAATTCACTTAATCAGACCAATTACCGATAAGAGTTCGGATAACTTCAGTCAACTAGCCAGCGAAACTGGCAAACACACCCCATACATTACCAAGAGAGAAGCAAAGAGGTAATGATATGATCTATGAATCCGACACAGATGAGTTTGTCATCACCCCACCCAAAAACGGTTAGTGGCCGACCTTTCAGCGGTCGACGCAACATTTTATCCAAAACACCCATCCCACTATTCATTGCTGAATGCAGAGAAACTTTCCTGCATATACACCAATGCACGAGATCTCCTGAACAAGCTTGCCAAACTGTGGCTACGTCAAGCATCATATGCCTGAGACCTCGTATTCGTTACGGAAACCTGGTTTCACTCAGAAGTTACCGATGCCGAAGTCGTGATAAATTTTGTCCCTTCTCCGAAACCGTCGACCTAGCAAAGGGGGTAATGTTATACTACCACAACGACCTGCAGTGCGAACCGGTGACCGATCCGGAAGCACTGGTCATAGACTCACTCTGGTGCAGTCTGCGATTTAGACGCATCGGCACTTGCCTTTTGACCCCTTGTTTATCGTCTCCCAATGTCCACACCAGAGATGGACACCCGCCTGCCATTATCCTTGGGAAGGGTCCTACGAAGAGGATACAGACATGTTCTCATCTCAGGCGACTTTAATATTCATGATTTGGAAGTTCTGGCATCCCCCAACGAGCAGTTTAAGGCCTACCTGCAAAAGTATATTGCAAGCATTCTGCTTTTCAGTCATGTCAATTCACCCACCTGATTCAGAGCCGGAAATAAACAATCTGTGCTTGATTTAATGCTCTCGAACGAAGAGCTCATGGTTGAGAAACCAAGGATGGAGAGCGCTCTGGGGCGGAGCGACCACTTAACCATAATTTTCGACCTGGTGTATTATGCGGAGTATCCACAAGAACATACTAACTTGTTTCGAACAATCACCCACTGCGACCTAATGTCAAAACTTGTGGGAGATGCCAGCCGTGAGTTTCCGGACGAGTGTTCCATTGACAATACTTTGTTAGCTTTTACTGGCAAGTTCAGTGATCTGATGAAATCTGCATCGGTCAACATGCCCCTTCGTTCCGCTAGGTCATAATCATTCATTCGGGGTAGAACCCGAAAGCACATGACAGTAAGCTACGCAGCGTGGCATGTGTATAGAGCGTACCCTAGCCATAAAAACTGGAGCAACTATATTGTGCATCGTAATCACTGTACCACACTTGTGCGCGAGGACATTTTAGTGCACCAGCAGCGTCTAGCGGAAAAGTTTTGTGTTAACAAAAACCTTCGATACAGCAATTGAACTGCCTCTGGAATGTGAAGCGTGGTGTTCCACTAATATCAGCAGATGTATGTGCAAAAACCGCCGAGGATGCAGCATGCGTTCTACAACTACAATCTGCACCAATTTTCCGACGTGGTACCAAAATATGTAACATACCTGTTCCCTTCTCCCAGATGCCAATATTTACACAGGTCACGTTTAGTTCAGCGACCATTTTAAGGAGGCTGCTCTAGTTGCGCACCATAGTACCACGGAGTTGACAACGTTCCCCCGAAAGCGCTGCAAGTGGCAACTAGGAGAATAGCTTACTCATTAACGAGATTCTTTCAAAGAGGCTTGGACGAACAGAAGGTCCCTAGCATGTGAAAACAAGGCATCGTTTCCCGATTTTCAAAAGTAATAGCCGTTCAGAGTCAACCAACTGTCGCCCAGTGATTCTTCTCCTGGTGCTCTCAACCATGATACACTCGATCATAGCTGAGGCTGTAATGGACTACTTCGAAAGGTCTAACACCAAAGGGCCGGAGCAATACGGATTCCGTCAGCACCGGTCATGTACTACCAACCTACTACTAGCCCGTGGCAGTTGGGCCGAGATAGCCGAAGGTTGAACCGGCATTGATATAATCTTCCTAGACTTTTCCAAAGCATTCGACCGCATGAATCACCGCATCCTTCTCCGAAAGCTGCAACCATTCGGAATTGGAAGCCCTATCCTTGAATGGATGGGAAACTTCCTCTTCCAGCGGCGCTTTCGAGTTCGAGGTTCATTTTCTCATCTAGTTGATGTGGACTACGGTGTTCCACAAGGGTCCTTGTTTGGGCGGCGGTTATTCTTGTCCTTCATTAACGACCTTGCGATTGTCATAAAATCAAATTTCCTGTCTTTTGCCAATGACATCAAGATGTGGCGGGCAACCGACTGTCAGGAGGATCACGAGATGTTGTAACGAGTCAGGCTGCGCTTTGGAATAGTCCAACGTAACTCTACTTCTGTTTAACACGGACAAGTGCAAAGCCGTGCATGTCTGCCACAAGCCCACGTACGCACATAAGCTTGCAGACGAGATGCTGATAACCGCTCACAAGAGTGAGACGATCTCGGCTGTTCGGCGCACTCCTTGAAGGCGTCCAAAACCGCGAACCATGTTGGTCTGTTACGGAGAACGTTGGGGCGGTGCGATCCCTCCATCTTCCCCAACTACTCAATACATATGCTTTGCCCAACGTGTAATATGTGATTCACGCTTGGCAACACTGGTTAAAATGCGATCTGGCTGCGCTGGAGACCGCGCAACGAAAAATGTGAAGCATTGTTTTACCTAACATACTATTGGCGACTGAGCCCTGAGAATGTACAGCGGCAGATACCGCCTTTTACAGGGTGATCTTATCCTGGCGTTCCAGATCTTGAAAAACCGCCGTCACGCCTGCCGCTACCTCCTGAAGCTTAACCACAACACGGAAATTTAGGGTCATAAGTTGAAACTTCCCACCCAATACAGTCGGCTGTAATGCCGCCCGAATTATTTCTCCCTTCCCGTTTGTCAACCATGGAACGCTCTTTCTATCTTTGTCCTTTCCGCGCCCTCGCAACCCATTTAAATAAAACGACTCACGAACCGGGGTAGACGGATATACCTAAGTGTTAATGTGGATAATATGGTGTGTCCAGTGATGCGTTTCTTCACTTTAGTGCAACTTTTTGAATTAACATTATTCCTACAAACCATCCGACGGGACTTGTCAAGCTTTGGCTTTTTATCCGTATTACACCTTTGTTCCATTTTTCCATTACTACTTGATTAGATTGTTACAATTGTTTTCTATACTATTAACAACATATTCCATATGTCAGGCATAAATAAATCACATGCTTTTATTCTCCACTGTTTTGTAATTCAAGGTCTTGTGTGGGCACAGAATATTTCATGGCGTCCTGACGGAGACCTTGTACGGACGGAACCGAGTTTTCATTTCCTTGGGCAAAGGTTGAGGAGCAATTTTGATAATAGGAAAAAAATTAAGGCTGAAATCATACCATTTACACAAAGCATCTGATGTAGGTAATCATTTACTATATATAATGGCGTTCTGAAATGATTGGTGAAAGACAGGGGTATTTATTTACTTTCATTTCAACAGCTGTACATATGGACCGAGACAGACGTACTGGAGGTTTATCTGTTGTGTGTGAAGTGAACATAGTTGGCGCTTGTCAACTGGCGTAGATATTTTGGTATAACTGCACCCTAGGCGTCAACGAGTAAAAGCTAAAATGAGAGAATTTTTGTGAAAAGGATGAAGATGTTGGAAGCAGAATCGGTTTACTTCACCGCGCTGCCTGACATGTTTACATGAGACTAACATGGGAAGCATAAAAAGGTAACAAAAGAACGAATTTTAAAACGAATGAAGCTGGATGTATTCAGTCAGCGTTTCTTTCTCAGCTCACACTTTTTAGTATGGCTACAAGGTATGCGTAGTAGAAGTAGAAGTGAGTGGAGACAAAATTGATTATCTCACTCTCAGTTTGCAATTCCTCTGCAGTCCATACTTGTTAATGTGTCTGTGAGTTACGCATTTCCGTGTAAACAGGGAAAGTGGGTCGAAAGAAGAAGAGTGAAGGGGGTTCTGGCAACATTATATCCTTTTTCCACTACACCTCTTCAGGAGTGCTTGACCAAGTGAATGCAATGTACGTAGCGTATTTCATGGATATTTGTTATCAACCTCTCTGCCCCCTCCTCAAATAACATTTTTCATTACAATTTAGTTGAAACACTGCTTTTAATTATTCCACTATCAAGCATTTTGAAATTGCTCTTTTAAATAGCGGTTGTGAGTCACGTGCTTTTATTTTAATATTGAGGCTGTTCCAGATCTTAGTGTATCTGTTTAGGAAGAGTTTTCTTCGGACATTAGTTTTCGTTCTGAACACCCGGTTCATGGGATTTCTAACTGCTCATTACCTTCTTTAAAATGAATATTTATATTTGGCACCAAAACTCGTTTATGGATCAAATCAAAGAGGGATGTTAACACCATATTTATGCGTTTTAGCCACAGCGGCTCCAGTTTTATCATCTTACGATGTTCGGAGTAGTTAAGTTTAGACGACGAGTTAAAGAGAGCACGTTTTCTAGGCGGTCACGTTTCCTGCTGCTTGTAAAAGTAATCGAACAATACTCTAATACTGGGCGAGCGCAGGTCTTGAAAAAGTGCAGTTTAACTTCACGCATCGCCAATGATTTCAAAATAAATTTTGCGCTTCTCCATGATCCGGCCGTTATAAATGCAACTTGTTCAGCAAAATTCAAAGTGTTACAGTACCGGATGCCTAGCTCTCATATAGTCTTACCACCATGGTAAAGTGCATTCGGCGAAAGTTCGCACTTGCTTGTCAGCACAATGCACTTGTTCGGTGAGAAAGACATTTACCAGTTGGTGCACTACGATTCCAAGGCTAGTAACCCTATACGTACATTTTCCAGAGTATCGTTTAAACACCGGATATCGAAAGTGTATAATATTTTTATATCATCCGCCAAGATATAGGGTGCCTCAAATTTTATTATTTTTGTTATATCACTGACATACCTCAGAAAGATCAAGGGACCTAAAACCACTTATACTTTTTGTCCTTCATTGTAAAGATCCAGGGTGCATGTCATTTTCCGTATATTAGGAATGATTTTCAGCCGTATGGAATGTAATTAGGACTCGCGACCATCCGACGCGCCCTCTACTTTGTTGGGTTTTGGTCCCCGTTAAGTTCCACGCGAATCCCCTTTGACCGATCTGCAGACTCGCGCCAAGTAGTCCTCCTTCCCGCATTTACCGCATACGGTCATTTGATGTTTACATTCGGATGAACAACTTTGCTGTTTGAATAAATCCATAAGAAGACGAACACTGGGAGATGTCAACATTTCGTATTGTCTCTTCAGTGCCAACACAATAACATGGAAATATATAAGACGACAGGTAGGGTGAGACCGGAACAAATAAGAACATGATAGAGGGCAGGCGTGACACCCCTACGCCCAGGGCAGCCGTAGGCTTACGAACAACTGTTTCTGCACACAGAGTGCGGGTTTGACACAACTGATCGTGATTGCCTCTGCGAAACGTAGGAAACGGGCGTTGGCATGTCTTAACACGATTGTAAACATTTTGGCCGGATCAAACTGATGACAGGTGGCCAGTAAATGCCTACCTATGGATGAAGCAGGTGGCTTACGTGAACAAATGGTATGAGCGGCTGACGACTGGGTGATTTGACGCTGCAACCATTTAAAGGACAGTTTACCACTATGCACTGAGGACATCGGTTTCCAATTTCAAAACATTCTCTATAGCCAGATAGTTGGGGTGGCAATAGGTAGTCCGTTGAGCGAAGTGCTAGCAGACTTTTTCATGTCGATGATTGAAACGAAGTTGAGTGTCGAGATATCACTTCTCTCCTACTATAAGCGGTATGTGGATGGTATTTTACTGTTTAGCTCATCAGAGGAGCACATTGCGCGTCCGGTCGATCGCCCGAGTAACGTGCATACGAATCTGAAAGTAACCAGCGAAACAGAGAAAAGCAACTGCCTCCCATATCTGGACGTGTTAATTTGCCGAAGAGCAGATGGGTCAATCAAAAGAGAGGTTTACCGAAAACCGACTTGGTCAGGGCTGTACCTGCACTTTACCAGCTTCTCCCCAATGCGGTATAAGAGGACCTTAGTCAAGACGCTATTCAATCGTGCAAGGAAAATATGCACTGCCGACAGTTTAGATGATTAAACTCGCTCAAGCATAAGCTGTTAAAAAATGGCTACCCAAGTAGATTCATCGACAAACATAGTCAGGCGAAGGTGCCGGGACGGAAGGTTTCGACAATGTCTAAAAAGAAGATCTACATCGAGCTACCATTTAAGGGAGATTTTGCCAAAATGAGGATAACAAAGTGCATAACTTCCGCAGTCCAGAGAACTTATTATGCTGCCGAAACTGTTCTTATCAACCGGACTAATAGAATACCTGTTACCCCCAATGACGGAAAGACAACCTATTCGCGCCAACTCACATTGTATTTACCAATTTAGTTGTAGTTGTGGTATACCCTAAATCGGCCGTACCAATGGATCGTTGAACTCCAGAATAAGGGAACATGTACCTAAATGGTTGTAGCGTCAAATCACCCAGTCGTCAGCCGCTCATACCATTTGTTCACGTAAGCCACCTGCTTCATCCATAGGTAGGCATTTACTGGCCACCTGTCATCAGTTTGATCCGGCCAAAATGTTTACAATCGTGTTAAGACATGTCAACACCCGTTTCCTACGTTTCGCAGAAGCAATCACGATCAGTTGTGTCAAACCCGCACTCTGTGTGCAGAAACAGTTGTTCGTAAGCCTACGGCTGCCCTGGGCGTAGGGGTGTCACGCCTGCCCTCTATCATGTTCTTATTTGTTCCGGTCTCACCCTACCTGTCGTCTTATATATTTCCATGTTATTGTGTTGGCACTGAAGAGACAATACGAAATGTTGACATCTCCCAGTGTTCGTCTTCTTATGGATTTATTCAAATTACTAAAGGGATCTAATTGTTTCAAGCTTTGCTGTTCACCACGACTGTAGCCCACGAACGATTTGATGCTAGTTGGTGCCCTCTTTATTTTTGGTCACTGCTTACCGATCGCAAATCTTCTGATGAACAATAGAACACGCTGTCTCCCAAGTCAGCGAACAATCATCTTATGAAAGCAGTTTCAAGTGTTCTGTTATAAGATCCCAAGATCAAGCACTAGAGTAACATAGATCGATTTCATCATATTAACTGTCAATGAACAATGAATTTATACGGGTTAAGAAGCGTTGCTTTACAAGCCCCGTTGGATAGTTGGTGGGGATATCAACATAATAATTATGATGAAAAGGATAGTAAAATAGTTAACACTTTAAATACGATAATAAGGACTTATCGTTTGCTTCGCTGCAGTCCTGCGATCCACTTAGATTCACGACACTCACAGTTAACAACAAATAATTCCAGGGTAAACTCCAGGTGTAGGATGGAGACATAGTGTTAAGTAACAAAGTGTAAGTGGATGAGTGCCTCGTCCAACCGTCTTTTAAATATTGTTAGTGTCGGTGCAGAGACGACCGATTCTGGGAGAGCATTCCACGGGTGACAGACACGGATGGAAAAGAAATTTCTGCGGCACTCCAGACGACTGTATTGTTCTGCGAGTTTTAATGAGTGGCCCCTCGGGTTTGTATTGCTGCTGAGTTGCAGTAAAGGGCGGCACACATGATGTGGGTCTCGCAGAATCAAGTATGTCATAATCAGGTCGCCTCCTAGCCTGCGATAGCTTCCACTGAACAATCCTAGTCGTCGCAGCCTCTCCTGGTAGGACGGATTGCGCATTCCAGTTACGTTCTTAGATGCCCGGCGTTGAGGCTGCTCCAGTGCATAGAGATCGTGTTTCAGCCATGGATGCCAGGCTTGAATTGCGTATTCGACATGGGGGCGAACATACGCACTGAGCATTTGTCGAAATATGGAGCTGTTTATTTGTCCAAACGCCCGCCTCAACAGCCCGACGTGTTGGTTCCCGGTCTTCGATACCTTTTCGGATTGCCTGGAGCAACCCAAGTCATGTTGGATCAGGACACCCAAGTCACGTTCGAGAGTTGCTTGTTGTAGTACATCCGTTCCGAGTCGGTATGAGTAGCTGCTCTGATGTCGGATAGAAAGCACCTTGCATTTACTGACGTTGAAATGCAATAAGTTTTGGATCGACCATTGATACACTGTATCTAAGTCACTTTGGAGCACAAGTTGGTCGGCGTTCGCCTGGATCCTGCGCCAGATCTTGATATCGTCGGCAAACATTAGGAAGTTTGAAGCGATTCCCTGTGCAAGGTCATTAATAAACACCAGAAACAAACGTGGACCTAGAACTGAGCCTTGCGGCACACCACACTCCACTTGTATGGGGTCCGATAAAGAGCTCCGAACTCTGACCACTAATTGCCTTTGAAATAGAAAGTTGGCGATCCAGCTTAAAAGAGGGTCGCCCATCCCGTAATGCTGACGCTTGGATAGAAGCATCCGATGGTCTAGACAATCGAAAGCCTTGGAAAAATCCAGGTAGATCACATCAACACCTTCTCCAGCGTCGGCTGCCTCGGTCCAACTACTGCGTGCAATTAGTAAATTAGTTGTACATGACCGCTGTCGACGGAAACCGTGCTGTTTAGGAGTGATGACGTTGCAGTTTTCCAGATAGCACACCAGTGCATCGGCAACTATGGATTCCATGACCTTGGAGAGTATAGGAAGAAGGGTTACTGTGCGGTAGTTGGAGGGATCAGATCTGCTTCCACCTTTGTGAATCGGGCTTATTATTCCAAGCTTCCACATGGCGGGAACTTGGTTCTGGTCTAAGCAGTGCTGAAAAAACTGAGCTAAATGTCCTGCCAGTTGGTTTGCTGCTACTCCCAATGCCTCAGGACGAATGGCGTCAACACCCGGCGAGCTGTGTTTGCGTAGAGAAGTCAGCTTTTGCAATACAGCCTCTGCGGTAAAATTGATGTGGGTTAGTCCTGGTGAGCAGAATACAAAGCTTGGTAGATCGCTTGGTGGCAAGACCCTTTTAAACGTGGGGACGTATTGCATCTGCAGCGCGTTTGCAGCTTCCATAGACGTCCTTGTTGGGCCCTTAGCCGTCTTGAGTGGAGGAAATCTTTGCCTCACCTTTCGTGAGCTATTAACGTGCTTGTACAGCAGTTTGTGGTTAGCACTGAAGGTTGTTGCGATGTTCTGCTGATAGGCGGCTTTGTCTTCTCTTAACAGTTGAGTGCAGTGGTTACGTTGGGCTACGTAGTTGTCCTAAGTTTCTGGTGCTGGAGCTTCTCTGTACACTCGCCATGCTGCGTTGCGTACTGTCATCCATTTTCGGGTTGTGCTCCTAACGAAAGTAATGGATTTGCACCTATTGCAAGCTTTTATCTCTGAAGCCTGTGCAATCAGCTGACTGAATGTGTTGACGAACTCGAGCCAGGCGACTTCCGGGGGTTCTTCTTCGAGGAAAGACCATGTTGTGGCGCTGACTAGCTGGGCGAGTCGGTCGTACCTTGTGATGGTTCGCACAGTATCATCGTTATCATTCCGATATTCTGCATAGTAGACGAAGTTGAAACTGATGACTGCGTGATCACTGCGACCCAGTGGGCAGTCTTAAACCAACGCATCAATCATATGCTCCTCGTTGGTAAGCATAAGATCCAGCACGGATGGCCTGTTACCAGTTCTGAACCGAGTGGGCAAAGTTGTGTGGTTGTAAAGAGGAGCAGTAGTTACTAGATCTTGTAAATCGGTTTTGAATTATTCGCCGGTTGTGGCAGGGGCTTCTAAACAATGCACGTTGAAATCACCCATGATAAGAATGTGAGTGTACTTTTGTTGTAAACTGCACCTTAAAGCAGCCATTAGGTGGTAGTCGGTTTCGGATGTTGAGTTAGGGGCGCGGTAAACCAGGATAATAATGCAAGCGTCTCTGCCTTTTAACTGAAACCGGCACCAAAGAGAGTCGGGGAACTGCGAATCTGAATCCTCCACGGCTTCGCACTGTAAGTCGTTTCGGTAGTACAGGATTACCCCTCCTCCTTTTGTGAGCCTGTTGATCCGGATCAGCGACATGCCGGGTAGCGACACTTCAGCGTCCGTCATTCCCGTGTGCAACCATGTCTCGGTGATACCAATGACATCATACGAGCCGGAAGCTTGGCGATCTTTCAGTTCAGCCAGTTTGTTAGAAAGTCCCTGAGCATTTGTATACAAGCAGGCCAGTTTCTCGGTCTCTAGGAGCCCGCAGAGAGGTGAAGCTGTCAAGTGTGGGAGAATGCCACCGATGGGAGGTCGGCAGTTATTCGTTTTTTTGATGGGTCAATGATACCTCGTTTGCAAATTGATTCGGCCAAGGTGCATCCCAGCCTTCGTTTAGACCTACTTCAGAATCAATTAAAGCAGCAGTCAAGTTACACTTCTGTACATTCGTCAGGATGCTTACTGCTTCAGTTGCTTTAATACTTGAGCTGTGCGAATTGTTTGCGACCTTTAACCGCATTTCGGAAGGAAGATGTTTCCGATTTCTTCGCCATCGATCCAGAACATCCTTTGCTTGTTGCTCTGACTGAACGACAAGTTTTTGGATTCTAGGGCTGCATCCTCTATAATTCGATGAGAGGGGTATCTTGGTGAGCGATAGTGCCACAACATCATCCAAAGAAAGTGTTTCACGAATGAACCGCCACTGTTCTAAATCGTGCTTTCCGGTATCTTGAACATGGTTAGAAGGATGTTCTGGCACGCCATGTATGAAGACTGTGTTTAGGCGGTCTTGCTTGCTGTGCCCCTCTTCGGTGTTTCGTTGGGTTGTCGCGCGCTCCAAGGGACATCAGGATAGATACGTATCCCACAGGATTCGTGTTTTAGCGCGCTTGCGGAGAGCAAAACATTTTCCACGTCGGTGGAGGATTCTAGAGTTACTCGAATAAGTCTGGGTTCACCATAGTGTGGCGAGTTCGGATGACGAGTAATTCGTAACAAGTTTATGGGCTTGGCTTTGATACTCATCTGCATACACAAAGAGTTCCATTGGTCTTGGTCGTCTGATAACTTATCCCTCAATGTGATGGCGGTAGATTCAGGGACATTTGAGCATACAACAGTCCGGGCACTGTTGTTGGATCCCTTTTTCATCGATCTACAAGGCATGGTACTCATTTGTCTTGACTTGTTGACAAGTGATTGTTTGCTGTTTTTCTCTCCATTTGCGTTAACGGTGTTTACAATGGAAGAGGACGCAAGGGCGGCCTCTCGGTGGACCCTTGCAGCAATCTCTGCATATGTAACCGATGTTCTGGGAGGCTTAGTTTCGACAAGAGATATTTGATCTACAGGTACCAAGGGTTGGTGTTTGGCTGCTCCATCCTTGTTAATACTAGATGTCAGGTCTAGTGGAATTTGCTTAACCAGACGTTTTGAATGGTGTCTGATTTTCGTTGCTGTGAGTACTGTTTGATTCACGTAGGTACAGTCTGTTTTCGCCCGGCGTTCTACCAAAGTTGGAGAAGACAACGGAGATGGAGACATGGTTGATTGCGGTGCAGGCGAAGCGATTTGTTCAGCATTCCATTGCTTAGCAGCCGCTACGCTTCTGTGGTCCATACTCGTTCCCATTGAAGTAATCTCATTGTTTATCCTCTGCTTCTGCGATTAACCGGTCGCGTTTCTCAGCTAGGATAAGCAAGCACTTAACGAGGGGGATGGTGGAACACGCAGTACAGAACCAAAATGCATCTTGGGAGCTATTTCGCTCCCGTAACTGTTGTTGGGACACATTTGCACATTTCGTATGGTACCATGCTAAACAGTGCGAACAAGCCAGACCGATTTTTACGACCCGATGACATTCTCCTAACCCGCAAATGCCTTTCGATGGGAGTCTCTTCGGTTTCGCCTTTCTGCCATTCAATTTGGTGTCGTTACCTGACCCAGTGGGTTGGTTAGCGTTCTGTACTTTTACAGCTTTGAGAGCGGCGCACATCGGTCAGGCGAGCGTGGTGGTTGCAAGGTCAAATGAGCGGTCGGCGTGGTCGCGCGGTCCGTGTGATGGGTAATGCAGCCGCACTGACTGACAAGGTCACAAGGAATGGCGAGTGACTGGAAACTGAACAGAGCGCTGAACACTGATTCTTTCACAGCTGTGTTGAGAAACACTGGATCGGAGTAAGCTTAGGCTTTTCGGCCTGCCTCGAGAATTCTGTATCGAATGGTGTCACACAGAATGGCAATCGCCTCAATACGATTGAATTAAACGCTTGCGCTTAATCACAGATGCCAATGAAAACGGTTGGCGATGGTGCAGCCTCTAATCGTAGAAGATATTTCCACGTATGATGGATCACTGTGTAGAGCTGGTAAATCCGGTTCGAATGAGCGTACAGTGACAACGCTGCGAGAAGATGGAGAGAGGATAGAGGGAAATAATCCAAATGAACCAGTAGCACGCACGTCACGCGTGTGTGAGGATGACCTTGGGTAGGGTATTGCTAATGGATGATGGGTTAATAATTCTTTCCGAGTAAACTGTCATCAGACCGGAATTTTTCATGACAATTATTAGATGCTGTTAGCATCATATTGAGCTGGGAATTTGATTACTGGATCGTTTGAGTAGCTAACTTGATAGCTGATGGCTAAGTTCTAGGTGTTAGATAAAGTAAAAAGAGTAAAAAATATCACCTAAATCTCCCCACCAGAATGTAATCGACACAAGTGATAAGCAAACGGTTCGGTATCATTGTCCGTTTGTCGAGGTAGTAGTAACGGACGTATGCACGGCTTTCGCACACATACTTCGGGGTGGACTGCCCTCGTTGACCCGTTCCATGCTCGTTTATCACTATTCGTGTTTGTATGGTGTACAATACGTGGGTCGCACTTCGAAACGCCCATCACAGAGGATTCACGAGCATATTCCGGCCCTGGTTCTAGAAAGCCGAGATGAGATCTCCATACAGATCTGTTATATCACACCTTGATTTTGGCCATCCGGCCTCTGGGGATGACTTCAAATCTATATACCAATTACCTGAAAGCTTCACACAAGGCTTCCTCAAGCATCTCCTGTCCATTACCGAGGCTATATACATCCGCAATTTGAAGTCCGAATTATGTGTGCAAAAGCGATAAATATATCCGTTACTACTACCTTGGCCAACGGACAATGTTACCTAACCGTTTGATTATCACCCGTGTCGATTACGTTCTGGTGTGGAGATTTATGTGATATTTTTTCCTTCATTTTACCTAACAACTGCAGTTTCGCTATCAGCTGTCGATCTGACTGTCCAAACAACCCATTAATCTATTTCCCAGCCCGATCTGACGCCAACGGTATCCAATATCTGCCATGTAAACGTTTGGATCCGAGGGGAGTTTACTCGAAACGTATTATTAACCCACCCCCTGATTTTCTCACTGTAATGGGAATATTTGCTTTGCTGAAGATAAGCACTACCCGTGGTTCTTTGAAGTCAGGTACTGCCTGCAGCACACGAACGATAAACTCGTTCACACTTTCTTCTGATTTTGGAGAGAGTTTAGAGAAGCAATATCTAGCTGTAAACATATTTTGACCAACACTTCAAAGAGCACTGAATATGTCCAGAGCGCTGGTTATGTTAGGACATTTATTGTCACTACGGAGGGTGTCAAAATGTCTATGACCATTATCTCCAAGAAACTGTCGTAAAAGTTTCACGTCGTTTTTTCCGTAAGAGCTACTGCTAGATTCAAGTTTGGTGGCAGTTCCAGGTAATCAACAAAGGTTTTCCTCCATCGATTCCAATTGTCTAAAGTATGTTTGTCGGTAGAACAGAAACAAAAACCGGTGGAGCATTTGTCATATACATGCTAACTTCCGGCGCTAAATATCACGACTCACTCCTAGCAGTACGTATATTGGCCCGTAACCTAGGGATAGTGTACTCAACCTCCGACGTGGTGCAAATTACCATGAATGAAGAGGGGTGTGTATGTAAAGGGCCAATCAGAGTAATGCTGACCTAGGTGGTGCCAGTCGTAGGATAGCGATTGGGGTACCGTGAGATAATCCGCGCACTCCTTTACAACAAATGACGATAAAGTATCAGGTGTAACAGCCTTGGTTACGTTTAATTTCCTGGGTTCCCTGTAAAAATTGAAATGGTCAAGGTGACTGCAAGACCTGTCTGCCTGAAGGAGGGCAGGCATGCATGCACTATGGGGAAGAGCGTAACTCGGCTTTGAGCTCTTCCACATCCACTTTATGATGAAGCTTTAGGGAACTTCTGCAACCCGTCTGCTTCGATGATTTCTAAGGTCGCGAAAATTTTGCTTCGCTTGCAGTTTCGAGATATAAATCATTCATTCGCATGAGCTCCGATTTCATTACCAGTGTTAAGTGTTTAACTGGCAGACATTTCGAATTGATAGGTGTTGTATCATAAAAACGTCGATGTAACGGCAATATATTGTATGGGGCACTTAGAACGTACAACTGTCCAGAACGTAAAAAGACACTATGAGAATTCCGCTAGTCGATCAATCAGCGTTGAGCAAACTTCAACCAATTAATATAAGTCTAAGGTAGCGATTCACAACACCACTCTCCCCGTCCGAAAACTTGCTTCATACGGATATCGATCAACTCGCTTTGGTGTACGGCTGGACCTTCATGGTTCATGGGACGGTGAAACAGGCTGTGCCTGGGTTTCGTACGTATCTTGGCTAGACTGCGAGGACGGTCTAGTTGCTCTGCAAGACCAACGGGCGTTGACTATCCGGTCATTTTTCAATCGATATGTGCCAAGGTCACGTGTATGCGTGCTTCTCAACGGTACAGACGGAGTCGGGTGACCGTTGACGGTGCTTCTATTTTCGATCCGAACGAATAATCCCGACCGCAGTGGAATTTAGGTTTTAACGTAGGATTGCTAGTATGTTGCTATGCGCCTCGGCACTTCGGGATTTACAGAAAAGAACACGTTGTGTGCAGTATGAAGTTTGGTGCGCAATGGTCTCCCTAGCATCATTTCAGCAGGCGTTTTCCCTGTGGCTCTGTGTTCCCAGATTCTTTATGATAGCAACGCTGTTAAGTCGGCTTCTTCCCACTCTACCTCTCCTAGTTGTGTGACCTGTATTGCCTCCTTGGGAGACCAGTTAAGGCGCTCCATCATGTCATTAGCTACAGAATGGTAGGAGGCAGTCCGGGAATGTTTTACCTTGTGTCGTTAGAGGAATGTTTTGAATTCGTAACGCAGAATTGGGGACCGTTATCTGTAACCACTTCCTCTGGTAATCCGAAGCGACTGAACAGATGTCTGCGCCATCTCAGCACTACGGAAGGTCACTTAGTCACATATATGAACCTCAGGCCATCTGCTGTAAAAGCGGGTAGCGACAAGTCGATATTTCTTATTCACGGGAGCAGTGGCGATGAGGCTTATAACATCAATATCACTTTTGGCCCACGTGCTCATCGGGTATAGTATCCGTTTCACGGGACCCTCGACAGGCAGAGAACTTTTATCCGCCATTCTGCAAGCTTGACAGTTTCTCAAATGCTTCAATATTTGATGGCATTCGTGACCACCAAAAGTCATGTCGGACTTTATTTTTGTTCGGACAATACCCGCATGACGCTCATGAGCACACGCAATTATCTTGTTAACCAGCGACGATGGAGCTACGAATACGGGTCCTCGCATTAGACAACCATCTACGACTAAAAGTTCATCTCGAGTTGCATAGTATGGAAGGAAATCACAGGAGATTTTGATATTTTTCTGCCATCCGTACTGCTCGTAAGCCACGAGTTGCTGCAGCGTCGCATCTCTCGCATTCTCATTTTGTAGTTCATTAATCTTCACGGCGGACAAATCGGATCCAACACTAGACACCATTACCGCCTCTCTGAGTACTCATCCATTTTTTGGTTCCAAAGGTAAGCGGTATAATCCATCCGCGATCTGATTCCGCCATCCTGGCCGGTAAACGATTTGGTATTCGTAACTGGGAAGTCTGGCGTACCAACGGTTGATTTGCATCGGGCGGAACCCGTTAGACCTATTCGTGAAGAGGGTGGTGAGTGGGGAGTGGTCTATTCGTAAAATGAAACGGCGGCCAACAAGGTAATGGTGCCAGTTCTCGCAAGCCTACACACAAGCGAGAGATTATTTTTCACCGGCGAATTATAGACGCTCAGAGTCTGATCATTTACGTAAACTATAGGCATTAACTTTCTTTTCACCTTTTTGTAGTTGCGCAAGCACAACACCGAGGCCAACATCGGAGGCATCAGTTGATACAAAAGTACGCCATGATTCCTCCAAGATGACAACCACTGGAGCGGAGGAAATCCGTTGTTTAAGTTCCTCAAGTGCATTTTGCTGTTTACTTCCCCTAACACGGTGACCCCTTTGTTGTCAGTTTCCCTGGTGGATCTGTCACGGTTGCAAAATTATGAACATACCACAAGTTTTAAGTGCACCTACCCAGGAAAGACTTTAGTTCCGTTAAGTTACTAGGTATCTGCGCGTCAGTTATGGCACGGATATTTTCGTTGCTGGGGCGAATGCCTCTGCCGAAATCGATGTGTCCTAGAAATTGAATCTCAGCAGCGTTAAATATGCAGTTTTTCGTGTTCAAGCAGAGATCGAGTGCACGGAATCGATGAAGGACTTTATGTAAGCGCTCGTCATGTTCTTCCGGCGAGTGACGGAATACCAAACTATCGTCCAAGTAGGCCACCTGCCCATCAATATTTCTCAGAGCTTGAATCATGGACTTCGCCAGACAGCAGGTGCTAAGCTCAGACCCACAGGTACAACTTTATACTGAAACAATCTATCAGGAGCTAGGAAGGCGATAAGGGATTTTGAGTCATCAGTTAAAAGCATGTGGAAACACGAACTTTTAAATCCAGTTTTGAGAAAACTAGCACTGAAAAGGCGAACTTTTGGCTCATCACAATAAAACAGCACAAATCTCTCATCGATTCTCTATCTGATTAGACCTTGTAGATAATTACATATCCTGGCAGTGCCGTCTTTTTTCAAAACACTCACCATTGAAGGTACCTAGTCGGAGCAATCGATTGGCTCGATTAGTTCTTTCGTTAACATGTCTTGCAAGACTGCTGAGACAGCTTGACGCTTCGCAAATGGAATCGTTCGAGGCTGACTAATGGAAATAGGTCTCGAATCCTGTCTCTGCTGGACGCAATCAACACCACATGATATACGTCCGATAGAAGCTTGAAAAGGCTTTTGATAGCGCTCTTGCCATTATGTTAATCCAATGGAGGAAACAGTCGTTCGATCAAAAGATGGCACTACTTTTACCGCAACCATTGCGTTCCTCTCAAGCAGTGGCCGCTTATTATCTGCTGAAACGTATACCGCGACATCCGCAGATAGCAGGCCAATCCGGAGACGTACGATGAAAAAACCAAGAATGGTTAAATTTTTGCCACTGCAACTCCGGAACGAGTGAGCGGTCGGCTGTAAATTGTATTTGGAAAAGTAACTTTTATAGAAACGCAATAATAACATGTTGCTCGACGGAATCGGTTACGTCGTGCTCGGGAACAAAATCCTGTTCAACCAGTGCGATGCCTTGGGATTGGCAACAGCGATCAGTGTCCCATTGTCCACATTTTTTATATGTGAGGCTGCGGGCTGAACAAGAAGAGTAGTTAGCCGGGTGGGAAGTAATACCACAAGAATACGAGTGTGATGCTGTCATCTTACTTCCTACTCTTGTTCATAGCTACTGATTAGTCGTGAATCATATGAAACTGCTGTGACACCCTACCGTGCGGCCGCACTTTAACTCGTCCCTCGCTTTGCCCTCTGTGGCCACTCCAATTCTCCCCACACAATATTGTGCTTGCGCTCGTTCGAACCAGTTCGACGAGCTCTACTCAGCGCTTCCCAACTCTTGGATCTAACCTGTGTGGATTATACTCTTGCTCCAGTTCCCAGTTTTCGGCATATTCTTTGCCGAATTCCCCTTGTGTAACTACATCAGACCAGTCTTTCGGAAAAGATTTTGGTCTCCTTCGGAAGAAAAAGCTAAGGGCTCCCAAACTACGCGGAAACGATCTCTGCAAGTTGCAGCATAACAAGCTTACAGCCTTTTTGCTACGCTCATCAACTGAGCAGCTCTAGGGACGCTTATCAGCGCTCCACCTGCATCGTCGCTTAAGGCAGGCCGATTAATACACGCTGCAGCTTTGTGTGTGTGTGTGTGTGTACCACTGCGAGTCGATTGATCGCTGAATCCGACAGTCTGCGCGTTACGACCTCCATCTGCCTCTCCGCCTGACCTTGGTGCGGTTGAACAACTATCTATTCGTGTGCGTGTTCCGACCTATTCGTGCGTCACCCTTAGCGCAAAGTACACTCATCAAGGCGAGCGCCTAGGTAGACCTCGCTGTAAACAATAAGAGGACAACTAGCATTCCAATGTTTCAACGTCGCCTATGTTGTGCAGACAACTGCAGTAGCGCTTAAGATCAGTATTACCTGTTCTAGCTGCATTAGATCGTACTGTCCTCAATGTGCAGGCAAATCCGTCCAAGAAGTGAGACAGACAAACCAAGTTGCTGACACAATTTAGTTTTGCCCAACATGTCAAGTCATTCCAGTGGTCAACTACTTATCTTTGCTCATGAAAAAATGTGATAGGATGACTGAAACAATCGCGCAATTTGTAAATACTAAGATCGCTCCCTCGGAGGTAAATATGGCCACGATAATACCTCACCCGGCCAAAGTTAACTCCGAGTTTAATCCGAAGAAAAAAGCTAGACGCTCCAACCGCACTGCAGCGTCTATGCCTCTAAACACACTGGGTCACCTCACTCCCATAAGTTGGCAAGCCTCAAACATGCCTGCTTCCACTTCTCCAACCATAGAGACTTCACTTAGAGATTTAGCCATGGCACTGATAGCTCAGAGCCGTAGGAACTCCGATGCAGATAACAAGCAGGTAACGTACGCATCGATTGCCTCGACAAACACACCGGGAGCGACACACATAGGTCCATCTTCAGTACCGAGCACGCGTGGCGTAAAGCAGCTTTCACCGTCAACTTCAGTGGTGCTTTCTAAACAACCTGAATTGCCGGCAAAATGTATAAAGCCATCACTCGCTAGATAAAACCACGCTGCGCTAACTCTCGTGTGTACCAACTTTCCCTAATCTAAATCTGGCACAATAAAAGGCAAGTTGAAAGACGATCGCAACCAGTGAAGTTCCATCTGCGAGGAGATTGGTATTCGGGTTGAGCCTGCAATACTGCAACGCGTGGCGCGTCACCCGACCTCAGTGCACTCTGGTGAACCTCGAATCCTTCGAGTAACACTAAACTCAGCAGATGAGACAGAGGCTGTCCTGCTCTCAGCAGTTCGTCTTCGCAACTCACCGAGCGGAGTGCGCATATTACCTGATCTACCTTGGAAAGATCGCGCAAAAGAAGCAGTGGAGCAACGCGGCATTGCTAATAGGGATAGCAAGAAAACAATATTTGTTCATGGTGTTCCTGAGCTTCTGCATTCTTCTGATCACGATGCACAAACACATGACCGAGAGCAGTGGTGCTACATCCGCGAAGCACTCTCTGTTGACAATGTTATTGCCAAATCCCTGACAAGAGTTCCGTCATCATCTAACTACAGGGGCTGCGGTCCAAGGCTAATGAAAGTAATACTACACTCCGAGGGAATGACGCAAGTTCTGTTGGATAGCTGGTTAAAGTTTCGAGCTAGGTTGCCAACAGAAATACGGCTAAAGGCAGCAGGCGAACAACCAAAAGTCGGAAGCAATTCTATGGAACTTGCAAACGTAACAAATTCTTTATTTGCACAGTTCTGTGGAGAGACCGACACAACAGCGCCCACGGCACACAGCAGGCCCGAGCACAGCACGAGTGAAATGTCTGTTCAGGAACGCTCAATAAGATCATGCAACACGACTGAAATACATAAACCAAAAAAGGATTAATGGCCGGCAACCTAACGGCCGGCTCAAAAACTGACACAAACTTGACATTTATCAATGACCTTCTAACAACAAAAGCCCTATCTTGCATGTACACAAACGCTCAAGGCCTTCTAAGCAAGTTGGCCGAACATAGAGAACTCCATGACTCACTACCGCGGGACCTGGTCATGATTACAGAGACATGGTTAAACCCTGAGATAACCAATTCTGAGAGCAATTTACCTGTATGTCGCTGCTTCGAACCGATAGAACCGGAAGGGGTGGTGGTGTGATTCTTTACTATAATACAAACCTCCGATTGATCACCCGGAAATCCGAGCTCCCGATTCGCTTTGGTGCCGCCTTTGGTTGCGAAACAAGGACACATGTCTACTAGCCGTGATTTATTGCCCACCAAACTCAAGGTTGGAAATGGTCTCCAAACTGCACCACGTTTTTCAGTTTGCTTTGAGCAAGTCCTACACCCACCTTCTTATCGCGGGAGACTTTAACGTGCACGACATAGAAACGCCGGCAACCGACGGTATGCAGTTTAAAGCCAGTTTGCAAGAGCTTATTGCTAGTCACCCTCTTTACAACCACGTAACCTCTCCCACCAGATTTCGAACTCCAAACAAGCAGTCGATACTGGATCTTGTGCTAATTAATGAAGAACTCATGGTTGATGGGATAGTTACAAGCACACCACTGGGTCGTAGTGATCATGTCACTCTACTCTTTGGTTATGTATGCTATGCGGAGTACCCTGAAAAGGAGGAGGATAAAGTGCATACTGTCACACACTACAATGTGTTATCTAAGCTTGTTAAGGATACATCTTGGACTTTCTTAACCGAATGCTCCCCAGATGCTGCCTGGGAAACATTTACAAGGACGTTTAGCACACTGGTAGCACACGCATCAGAGCAGAAGTCCTTCTAACTCCAAAACAAGCGTAAGTCATTTCTGAGGAGCAGAACGCGTAAATGTCTGCCCCAGAGGAATTTGGCATGGCGAAATCACCAGGACTGCCCGAATGCCGAAACCTGGACTACATACGTGACACATCGTAACTTCTGTATGAAACTGATCCGCGAAGACAAGGTCACTTATCAACAGGAGTTAATGAAACGATTCTGCACTAACCGCAAACTCCTGTATAGGCACGTTAACTACCTTCGAAAGGTAAAGCGAGGGGTTCCAGCACTAGTCACGGCTGATGGGTGCACGCGATCAGCAATGGAAGCAGCTGATCTCCTACGGCTTCATTACTCCTAAACTTTCCAGGATGTAACGAGCCTAAACATTCTCCTCATTTCTAATACTCCACCGTCGGACTTAGAAAACATCACCTTCACTGCGGAAGCTATGTTGAAGAAGTTGTTATCCTTGCGTATCCACAGTTCTCCCGGAGCCGACAACGTCCGACCGAAGGATCTGCAGGCGGTAGCTAGTGATCTAGCAAAACCACTGGCTGTTTTCTATCAGCGATGTCTAGAGGAGAACCATAATCCACCAATATGGAAGCGAGGGGTCATCACTCCTATCCATAAAGGAGGTAGCCGCACTGATCCTGCCAACTACCGTCCAATAACACTACTTCCCGTACTATCCAAAGCTATGTAATCAGTCATCGCAGATGCGCTGATGCAATACCTGTAAAGCCACAATTTAATAGCCCCAGAGCAATATGGCTTTCGTCAAAAGCATTCGTGTAATACTAACTTATTAATTGCACGTAATAGCTGGGCTGAAGCTGTTGATGATGGAGTGGGAGTCGATGTCATCTACCTGGACTTTTCAAAAGCGTTTGATCGCTTAGACCACCGCATTCTCCTTCAGGAGCTTCGGAACTATGGCATTGGCGATCCAATCCTGAGTTGGATTAACAATTTTTTTACAGGAACGACGACTAGTGGTGAGAGTCCGAGAATCATTTTCTCATGCAATCGATGTGGCGTGCGTAGTACCATAAGGCTCGGTTCTTGGACCTCGTCTATTCTTGGTGTTCATTAACGATTTGACGACATCAATTACTTCCGATTTCCTACTTTTCGCTGAAGATATCAAAATATGACGAAGGATCAGAGGACCAGACGACCATGAACGGCTCCAGCACGATCTTAACTCAGTGTCGAACTGGTCAGTTCAAAATGCCCTACCGTTCAACGTAGACAAATGTCGCGTTGTACAATTACGCCATAGTCATAACTACACCTATTCACTTGGGACAAACGGATTGCAGAATAGTTCCCAAGAACGTGCTCTTGGTGTGATCGTACAGAGCGACCTCAATTGTTCAAAACAGGTTGAGGTAGCGGCGAAAAGAGGCAACCAGCACGTCGGCATGCTGCGAGGGGCATTCGGGAAATTTGACCCATCAATCTTCCCAATGATGCACAATTCCTACTTGCGTCCGCATGTTGAATACGCTATCCAAGCTTGGCAACCTTGGTTGAAGCGCGACCTAGAAGCGATAGAGACACCACAACGAAGAGCAACAAAGAATGTAAAGGGCCTGCGCTATCACTCTTACCATTGTAGACTGAAGTTGTTGGGAATTTCCAGCTGACGCTATCGAAGGCTGCGCGGCGATCTCATTTTGGCGTATCAGATATTGAGTGACCCCAACCACGTATGCCGCCATTTACTGAAACTTAACCACAACACGCAGCTCAGGGGTAACTGCTTAAAGTTGAAGGAACAATATAGCCGTCTTGAGTGTCAACGGAATTACTTTTCCCTTCGTGTTTGCCAACCCTGGAACGCACTCCCAGACTCAGTTGTATCCTCTCCTACCTTGGATATTTTCAGAAAAGGACTAGATGTTGCTCTCAGCTCCCAGCATTTTGTTACCTAAATTACTCTATTGTGGATTACTCCAAGCATGCTTTTCAACAGGATTTGTGTATCAAATGGACCAAAGTGAGCGACCATATGTTACTTTTCTCACTCCTTGAACAACGAACAATGAACAATCACTGCACCCCAGTTTCTTTGGAACGTTTACACGCGATAATTTTTTTCTTTTTACACTGATGTTAATTATCAAAGTATTCATATCGGCAAACGTTCGATAGATGACCCAGGCATATTTTACTTGCATCATATTCACCTCAACCATCCTACGGGACGTGTCAAGCACTTGCTTTTATCCCGTGATAAATCATTGTTCATATGCCCACTTAGGGGTCATTGGTCGAATGCGTGTTTGCTGCCGATTGACTTGTGTGAATGATTTGAGTCATAACTGTTGTTACGCGTTGATTGTGTCCATTCATCTGTTCAGTCTACTGAGTTCATGTTGTACTTTCACGGACACAACAAATTGGCGTCGCGTGCTACCAATGACTCTACATAGCACAGCCCGTAGTCAATTCTGGACGGACCCTGCTAATACCCAAACGGCAGGATGTTAGGAGGATCGGAAAATTACTTTTTCGGATTACATTTCGGTTCTGCCGATCCTGAACACATCAGTGATGTTCAAGCCAGAGGATACTTTGAAGCTCCTTCGGCTGCATCTCGTATGTTTGATGCCCCGAATCTTCGCGAGAAGCCCACCCTGGAGGATGTATTCGTGGCTCTCGATAAGCATTGGGTAGTGCGTATGAACACATACGCTTCCCGCTACGAATTCACTCAGATGAAGCAAACACCCGGCGAACTTTTGGACAACTTCATATCCCGTCTCGTCTGTTCTTCGCGAAAATGTGACAATGACAGTGTCTCCAAGTAGAAACGGGAGTAAACGATGCTTATACTGCAGCTGATCCCCGGCCTGTCCGATTCTCAGATCAGAGAAAGTCTGTCAATAGAGGACGCTTACAAGCTCTCCTGGGATCGGGCCTGCGACATAGTTCATGCGCTGGTCGAAGTTGGGGAACAAAGTAAACTTTTTCTTTCCACCGTTTTGTTTACTGAGATCGACCGCTTGAACTCTTCATCTGCTACGACATCCCCAAGTGGTAGCACGTGTTACCGCTGTGGGAAGGCTGAACATCGCGCAACTAGTCAAATATATCCATCCAGAAACGCAATGTGCCGGAACTTCGGTAAATACGTACATTTTGCCAGTCTATCGTTCCCGCACCATATCATATGTTTATTCCTCTACCAGTAACCTTTCGGCCTCCTCGATCAATCTTGAGCAGATAATATTTGACATTTGTGAAGCTAAATGTTCGATTTCTTGTTCTACTAAGGCGCCGAAACTGCCTTCCCAGATATTCGCCCTGTTTTTTGCAGTGTATAGCAAAAGCATTCTTTTAGATGTGGAACTGGGTTCCGCGTCACCTATTACAATAGTTCCATACAGCTTTTACAAGCAACTTTCCTATCGTCTACCTGTGCATCGATCAGTGTACACTTTCAGTAGCTACTCAAACGGTCCAGTGCAAATTTTGGGCTTCGTTACAGTTCCAGCATTTCTTAAACGCACTAAAAATTGTGCAGTTGAAGTCTACGTTTCTATGATCGACGGTAAGCCCTTCGCTGGACGGAACGCTATGGTTTTATTAAATTTGTCTCCCAATGTCCACCGAATGACACTTGCCGTTGTCAATCACAGTTCAATTCATTTTAGCTACCCATACCTTTTCCTTTTTGATAGTGGCAAACTGCCAAAGGTGATACACCGCATTCTTTTGAAGGCAGATTATAGGCCATTCAGTATTTCGCAACCTAGACCCGTATCCTTGGCAAAACGTGAGGCTTTGCCGAAAGCTTTAATACAAATAGTCGACGGCGACTTGATAGAACCGAAACAGTGCTCAGAATGGGTTCATCCTGTTGTTGCATTTCAACAGAAAGATGGATCTATACGCGTGTGTACTGATTTGGGAATGTTTGGCAAGCACATAATTGTGGATAAACTCCCATTTGCTTCTACAGGTAAACTGACGGTGAAGCTCTCCAATGCTAAACTATTCTCGAAACTAGACATTCGTAGTGCATACCACCACACGCTACTTATTCCAGATTTCCGGCGTTTGATAGCATTTCTCACACAAGACGGGTTGTATCAGTACAAAGTGTCACCGATGGGCCTTAGCAGTGCACCAACTGGTGGCCGAATGGTCTGCACGTTTGCTTTACAACCATAAGGTCATCGGTTCGAATCCGCGTAGGGGTGGGCGCTCTCGCGGTATACTAAGCCCGCGCGCGACTGGTGGTGGTCGCGCGGCAGCGAAGCGCCGTTACGGCGTACAGCTGACACATTATATTATTATTCATACCAGCCGTTTGACAAAAATTCGTCACCTTATCCTTATCCGACCTCAAGGGATGTAGTGTTTGCGTGGATGATAATTGTGTGTTTGGTAGCAACACTACTGAACACGAAGAAAACCTCCACAAGATAATGCTTAGGTTGAATGATCCCAATATTCGCGGAAATACGAGCAAGTGTCAGTTCTTCGTGTCTGAAGAGGAATTCATTGGGCATGTGATTTCTGCTCATGGTATTAGACCAAATACAGGTTAGCAGAGCTATCCTTGACTGCCTCAAACCGTGCAACAACACACAGGTGAAACATTCCTTGGGTCTATGTTCTTACTATCTCAGGCATTTGCCCAATTTTGCGACAATCGCTGATCCCTTGAGGAAATTGACACATCAAAAAGAAGGATTCCGCTGGGCGACTGAACAAGAGGAATCTTATCTGGCCATACGAACTATGGTTGCGTCTACCCCTTCGGTAGTTATTTTCAACAAGCAGTGCCCCACGTTTGGCTCTACAGATGCTTCCGACGTTGGTTTAGTAGTTATTTTGTCCCAGTTACACGAAGATGCAGAGAAAGGAATAGCATATGCTTCACGAACTTTGTCGAATACCGAAAGGAATTATTCTACTGATGAAAACGTGATTTTGGCTTGCATTTGCGCCTGTGAGAATTTGCAATTTTGCTTATTGGGGCGTCCATTCTTTTTGCGTACTGATCACTCTGCCCTTACAACTTTACTGAACCGTGTCAATAAGGGTCAAAAGCCGCTGGCACTCGCGCCTACTATATTACGACTACGAAATCACATACTTATCGCGTGGTGCTATTCAGATGGCCGAAGCACTTTCCAGGCTTCCACTATTAAACGGAGGGGAGAACGACGACTTGGATGATATGAAAATGATTTCCCATCTTTCACCCGGTGCACCCACTGCTATAACGCTCGACCGGATACGTTAACCTACTGACTGAGTTTCCAGCCTTATAAAACATAGGGAGTATCTGCTTACTGCGTGGCCTAGTCATACTCCAATTCAACCGGACGTACTGCCATACTTTACTCATCGCCACGAACTTTCTATAGTGGGCAATCGCATTGTGAGAGGCAAAAAATCGTGATACCTCCTAGTCTGTAGGGCCCAAAAAGTTAGCTGCAATCTTTTATGTACTATTTAATTGTTGAACAATTCTTCTCGACAATTCTCATCAGGCGAGTACAATTATGAAGCAAAACGTTTGGAGAGAATAAAGCCCGTACAGGCCTGTACAGAGAGCAACCAACTCATTAACTGGCAATTTGAAAACTAAATCAATGATTTGATCAATCGGATTGTCGCATTAGGAAGCAGGTGATCAAGGAAGGTCAAGCTCAAGGCCAAGGCAATTTCAGAGCCTGTAGCAGTGTGCGCCGTTTGCACAGCTCTGGTTTTAGAACTTTGATAGCAATGGCTTCAGAAATGCTCAATAAATGTTTCTTCAGCTGTTTTGGGTATCGTTTAGGGATAGTATAAACGACTCGAAATGACTGGTTTATCTGGACTTGGTGTCCAGTGTCGACCAAGTGTTGTAATACAGAACTGTTGATGGATTTTACCGTGCCTTTTCGTAGTGACGCAGGACAATGCTCAGCGATTCTTTTGGACAAACACCTGGTCGTATGTCCAAGATACCTAGCACCACAGGTGCAGGTGAACTGGTATAAGACAAACGATTCGGACCGAACCGGGAGTTTATCCTTTAAGCGCTGAAGAATCAATGGTCTTGTTTCAGCAAGTAGTTTTAGGTTGGCGGCTGGAAATGTCTTGGTCACTACGGTCGAGATTTTTCTATTCAACAGTTCGAACGTGACGTCACCTCTAAAGGGAACTGTAAGGAATACATCCTTTTTGGGAACTGTAGCGACACATTTGACAGCCTCAAGCTGTTTGGAATGCTTTTTGATGAAAGGTATGGGGTATCCATTTTTTTGCAACGTGTTAAAATGAGCTTGTTTTCGCTTTCAAGCGTCTCTGGACTGCAGATTGCTCTGATACGATGGTATAAGCAACGGACTAAATTCCTCTTGTATGTCAGCGGCACAAAGCTAAGAATGTGGGTGTATTGACCTACCCACGTCGCTTTGCGAAAAACCCTCCTTTTGATAGTCCCGTCTTCACGCCGATGCAATAGAACGTCTAAGAACGCCAAGCGGCCATCTTGCTCAACTTCACTGGTGAATTTTAATGATGGATGCACTCTGTTAAACTGATCTAATAGGGTTAGGTAATCGATGGAAGAGTCCCAAACAATGAAAGTGTCGTCCATGTAACGGTAGTATAAATCAAATGAAGATATAAGGGTGTTCAGGTCTCCACGTTCAAGCTTTGAAAGGAAAATGTCGGCCAAACGTGGGCCTAGGGGAGAACCCATTGCGACTCCATCTATCTGTCTATAATAGATTCCATCAAACAGAAATTGTACGTTGAAGGTGCAACGCAGAATCAATTCTTTTAATTTATTCACCGGAATTCCAACATCAATGTTTCTCTCAGTGATGAAAGCACAAATGAATGTCACAGTCTCTACCAACGGCACGTTCGTGAAAAGTGAATCTACGTCACACGAAAGCATTAATTTATCCTTCACGTCTAGGTTTTCTATTCGGTTGACAAAATCAAACGTGTCTTTGACCGTATGAATCGACAACTCTTTTCGAACCGGTTCCAGAAACTCTGCTATCCACTTTGCTACCGCAGTGACCAAGACATTTCCAGCCGCCAACCTAAAACTACTTGCTGAAACAAGACCATTGATTCTTCAGCGCTTAAAGGATAAACTCCCGGTTCGGTCCGAATCGTTTGTCTTATACCAGTTCACCTGCACCTGTGGTGCTAGGTATCTTGGACATACGACCAGGTGTTTGTCCAAAAGAATCGCTGAGCATTGTCCTGCGTCACTACGAAAAGGCACGGTAAAATCCATCAACAGTTCTGTATTACAACACTTGGTCGACACTGGACACCAAGTCCAGATAAACCAGTCATTTCGAGTCGTTTATACTATCCCTAAACGATACCCAAAACAGCTGAAGAAACATTTATTGAGCATTTCTGAAGCCATTGCTATCAAAGTTCTAAAACCAGAGCTGTGCAAACGGCGCACACTGCTACAGGCTCTGAAATTGCCTTGGCCTTGAGCTTGACCTTCCTTGATCACCTGCTTCCTAATGCGACAATCCGATTGATCAAATCATTGATTTAGTTTTCAAATTGCCAGTTAATGAGTTGGTTGCTCTCTGTACAGGCCTGTACGGGCTTTATTCTCTCCAAACGTTTTGCTTCATAATTGTACTCGCCTGATGAGAATTGTCGAAAAGAATATTCTTCGCGCACTTGCTTACTTCTGACTCAAATGGGGATTATTTATGAATTGTGTTGAACAATTGTACGTTATTCTTTCTTGTTTTAATCTTCCTTACAACCGACTCGACCCTCGACCACCTCGTATGTTCCCGCACTAACGTGTACCTCTTGTCTTGTTTCATCCGTTTGCGTCGGCTTTTAGCCCATCGAATACAGTCTGCTGTGTCCGACTCCAATTGCCTTCTGATATCCGCGCTTACTTCTGCGCATTGTCTCCGACTAATATCTACTAGTCCTACAAACTGGTGATCTCGATTCTCACGCGCGAATTTAAAATTTTTATTATCGTTTGTATTTTTGGGTGAGTTCGTTCCTTTTTCTCGATTATATACGTGTATACATTTGCCTCTTGCGTTACTGTAGTACTTTCCTCATGTTTTTGTCCATTCTCTACCTTTTCGATTCACATTTCGAAAGTGGCATCCGAGTTGTTTCGCAGCGTAAACATGCTTACTATGGCTGTTCCATGTTTCATGAAACACAGCCCGGAGGTTTGCTTTACGATATTCGAGATCGCACTGGAAAATAAGGGCATTACAACGGACCGTCCCAGATACAATCAGCTTGTCCCACGCCTTCCTCCGTCGGTTGTGAAGCTGTTTGAGGACATTCCATTTCGCTCATCGAGTGAGGTAAAGTATGAAACGATGAAGCAAGCGATTCTAAAAGAGTTACAGCCTAGCCCACGAGCTCGATTTGAACAGCTCATTGGTCTCAAGCTGGGAGATCGCAAGCCGTCAGCGTTGCTCCGCGAACTTCAGCGGATCGCCGGTCCCTTATTATTGAGCAAAGAAGCAATAAAGGAGCTGTGGTTTGCACGTCTCCCAAAGCCATTGCCGGTAATGCTGTCCCTTTTTCTGGATACGCTCCAATGCAGACGCTGCTTTCGAACGTTTTCCGCAGCAGACGACCAGTAACTCCGGTGCCGTATTCGCCCCCAGGAAAATTGAGCGTTATAATTGTTCCAATTTGTCAGGCTGATCTGACCCTAAAGACGAAAAAATCGCGTTACTTTGCAGCAAGATAGCAACAATTAAGGCTGCAAAGCAGCGTGTGCCACGGTCAAATGCTGACCACGTTTTGGCTACCATTCATTGCGGCTCGTCTGTGCCTGCACCGAGTACGTCACGTTCGGCACGAAAGCGCAACATTTTCCTTACAAGTTCTCAGTCAGATAATGTCAAATCCGTCGAAGAAGTATGTTGGTATCACCTCCAATACGGTGGAAGAGCTAGACGTTGTCGGGCTCCCTGCATTACGCACGACCCAGCTGCTTCGGGGAAAACGAATAGCCCGCACACTAGCACGACCAAGGTACCCGTCAGTAAGCAAGCAAATCATCTGTTTTACGTTAAAGATAGACGTTCTTCCATCACGTTCCTCATCGATACGGGAGCGGAAGTCAGCGTCATCCCAGCGACCGCTAACGACAAGCACTCAGAGCCCACGTACAATTTGCGTGCGGCCAACGGTTCTCCGATAGCTGCATTCGGTCAGCGCATGATTAACCTAGACTTCAAACTTCGACGAGATTTTCAGTGGGTCTTCATGGTTGCGTCTGTACCATTCGCAATTATCGGTATCGACTTCCTCCGACATTTTGGCTTGCTTGTTGATGCTGGTCGCCACAGACTTTTAGACGACCGTACGAAACTAGGTGTGGATGGTGTCCTTTCAGATGCCCCGATAATCAGCCCTGTATTTCGGATCGCAGACGCACCGTCCGACTACTTGAGCCTCCTCTCCGAATACCCGCGACTGGTTCGACCGGCTGCAGAGCTTCCACCAGTCACGACATAGGTCGCTCATCACATAGTTACGCGCGGTCAACCAGTTAGCGCACGACAAAGACGGCTTGCTCCAGACAAACTACGGGCAGCACGAGCCGAATTTGACCATATGCTTCAACTTGGTATCATCAGACCGTCCAACAGCCCATGGGCGTCGTCTCTGCACATGGTCCCCAAGAAGGTCATGGGGGACTGGCGTCCTTGCGGCGACTATCGATACGGTGACCACGCCTGATCGCTATCCGATCCCACACATAGTGGATCTCACCGCCAGTCTGGCAGGTAAAAGTATCTTCAGCAAAATCGACTTGGTACGCGCATACAACCAAATTCCGGTAGCCGAAGCGGACATCGCTAAAACTGCCGTGACGACTCCATTTGCTTTCTTCGAGTTTCTGCGCATGCCATTTGGCCTAAAGAACGCCGCGCAAACTTTTCAGCGTTTTATCGACCAAGTTTGTCGCGGCTTGGACGTCGCTTACGCGTAACTCGATGACATTTTAATCGCAAGCTCTTCACGAGAAGAGCATATCCGCCACGTACGAGCACTTTTTGATCGTTTATCTCAACACGGGGTGACGATCAACGCAGAAAAGTGTTTGTTTGGTGTCGACTCAGTAAACTTCCTCGGCCATCGTATCTCTTCTGCAGGCGTCGTGCCACTGCAGGATAAAATTCAAGCTATCATCGACTATCCAGAGCCTCATTCTTTCAGACAGATTAGACATTTTGATAAGCTTGTTAACTTTTACCGACGGTTCATACCAAACTACGCGTCGCTGATGCAACCCCTCACTAACCTTCTCCGAGGGAAACTCAAGCAACTCGACTTACCTGCCCTAGCAGGCTATCGCCAACATAGCTTCTATAGCACATCACGACCTGGAAGCCCCTCTGTCCCTCAGTACTGACGCCTCGGACGTGGCAGCCTGCGCTGTTTTGCAGCAACCAGTAGCCGACACGTGGCAGCCCTTAGCGTTTTTCTCCAAACGCCTACAACCTACCGAATCTCGTTACAGCGCGTTCGGTAGAGAACTACTAGCCGTATATCTAGCGATACGTCACTTTCGACACTTCTTAGGAGGTCGCTCCTTTGCCGTCTTCACCGATCACAAACCCCTGACTTACGTGCACGGTTCAACTACCGACCGATACTCTGTCAGAGAGTTGCACCACCTATACCGCTCAGTTTACGACTGATATACGGCATGTCTCAGGTGTGCACAATGTCATCGCCGATGCGCTTTCCCGAATCCAAGCTATCTCCGCTTATGCTGGCACTGCTATCTACTTGACAGCCATGGCGACAGCGCAACTCAACGATCTTGAGGCTGAGCCACCACGCAGGTCCCCCTAACTAGACATTTGAACTGTTTCACTGACATCCTCAGACGGGATTATACTTTGCGATTTCTCTCTGGGCACGTCGCGCCCAGTCGTGCCACATGAGTTTCGACAGACCATGTTCGACGCGTTGCACGGCTTGCATCGTGCATCGGTTAAACTCGTAACCGCACGATTTGTTTGGCGCAATGTCAATCGGACGTCCGTACTTTGGCTGCTGCTTGCCTTCCGTGTCAACGTGCGAAGGTGCACAAGCACACGAAAAGCCCATTCAGCACGCTTTCGACGCTGGACGCACGTTTTCATTACGTGCACGTCAACCTCGTAGGTCCTCTGCCGCCTTCGAAAGGCTTTGTGTATCTAATGACCTGTATCGATCGATTTACTAGATGACCTGAGGCCATCCCTCTCCCAAATTGCGCTTCAGAAACAGTTGCGGAAGCATTTTAGAATGCTGGGTTGCACGGTATGTCTGCCCTGACATAGCGACCACTGATCGTTGGTCACACTTTTCCTCCACGTTTGCTTCTTGGCTTAAGGGCAGATTGCCGCCACGTCCAGACGACGGTGTATCATCCTGCGGCTAACGGCATGGTGGAGCGTTTTCCCCGCCAGTTGAAGGCAGCGCTACGTGCGCACGCAGATCCTTCATGGTCAGAAACACTTCCCCTCGTCCTCCTAGACTTAAGAAACACGGTTAAAACTGATTTCGACGCAACACCGGCGCAACTAGTCTATAGAACTGCGGATAGCGACCTCCGGTCGGTTTTTTTGGGCTGTGTTGACAAGATCACTTCGTGTTGAGTTTCTGCGTTCATTGGAAGTATTTCGTGGAAACTGAGATACAATTCAGTTTCATTTCCGATTCTGAAATTTCCGACCAGAAATACGCGTGTTTTCATCACTTGGTTTCGGCGATCTTGCTATCGCCATTTTCTCCAGAAATTGGCCGCCATCTTGTTTTCGGATTATTCACAATGCCGAAGCAGTCATCCTGTGGTACTTGCTCCAAACTAGTCGGATACCGTGCAAATGCCCTCACTTGTGTTTTGTGCCAAGTTAAACACCACATTTCATGTGTTGGATTATCAGTTGAGCATTGTCATCGTCTTCGCGAGATCCAACACGATTTCGTCAAAACTATATGTGAAAATTGCCGAAATAAGATACAGCCAGAAAGAGTAAAGCCAACGTGTAGGCCTCAGCGTTTCGTTGCGAACAGCTCCCTGTGTTTGGCCCAACAACCTAGTGCGAACAGCCTTCAGGTTTCGGCTCAGTCGTCCTCCTCTACCCGTGCAAACTCACCGACACGAAGTCCAACCGTTGTGAGAAGCCCAGTTGCACCTGACCTAAATTGTTTACCTTTGTTGTGTCCAACGGACACTGATGTCCCAGCAGGTGAAAGTCTGAGTGCTGAAGACCAGTGGAAAGAACAGAGGACGAAATTACGAAGGAACGTTGGGTGTTTACGTTCTGTAGGTCAACAGTTAGCCAAACCACTTGAGGCTGGTAATATACTACGCCCTGCAAGGCCAACCTCGTCCGACCAGAGGCGTTATAATCTCGTGATCTTTCACGCACCGGAGTCCAGTGATCCATCACCCCAAGTGCGCTACGATCACAATGTCAAGTTTGTACAGGGTCTAATTGATTGACTCCTCAACGGTAGTGAGGACTCAGTAAAAGTGAGGCAGATTACCCGTCTTGGAAAGCAAGGTGATCAACAAAATCGGCCTGTGAGAATCAATTTTGTGGACGAAGTCAGTCCAAGACTGATCATGTCTCGCCTAACTAGACTGAAAGGTTTGAAGATCCACGTTCGTCCAGACCTGGACCCAGTAGACAGGGAGCGGCTCAAGTCTGCCATCATTGAGTTGAAAAGACGCACTGGTGAGGGGAAAACAAATCTTCGTATCGTAAATTTTCGGGTGGTTTCCAACAATCCGCGAATCAGGATAAACAGGCTGCTCACACTTCAAGCACGCCCGATGGCTCCTGCTGCGGCCTGCGAGTAGTCTTCACAAACGTTTGCAGTATTATGAATAAGCGCGATGAGCTATGTTGTTTCGTTGCGTCTGAGTGGCCAGACGTAGTGGGACTCGCAGAGACATGGCTGCGAGCGACCACTCAGTACTGATAGCTGATATGGAATTACCTTTGCCGTATTCACATCTGCTACAACCAGCTCCCAACTACTGGAAAACGGACTTCAATGGTCTAGTTCGAGCCGCGAGCCAACTGGATTGGTCTCTGTCACAAGCTGCATCTGTGGAAGATTGTTGGATATTTATAAAAGAGAGATTGACATCATTATGTTCCCAATTTGGGCCATTGAAATGTCGAAAGGTTGGACCGATTAAGCCTCATTGGTTTGACAAGGATTATGGAAACCTGGCTCGGAGGCGGCGCAGACTGTGGGACAAATTCCTCCTCTCTGGCTCTGCCAATGATTACGAAGGGTATAAACGTCAGCGGAGCCTCTACAACAGTGCAAAAAGAAATAAGCGCCGACATTTCGAAGAGTAGCCCACATACGCTGCGAAGACCACCCCAAAGAGAATCTTTGCATATGTGAAGCGACGTCTGAAGCCGTCAGGTGATGTGCCAGTACTGGATGGCACGGGTGGACAGCCCCTAACCTCCAGCACTGAGCGTGCGTCCGCGTTGGCGGCGCATTTCGCTTCTGTATTTGCGAATAACCAGGTGTCTGTTCCGAGCTCGACGTGTACCGCTTTTACCGAACGCGATAGTTTGTATTGCAGCGTTGAAGAGGTAGCTCAACTACTCGCCAACCTTGACGGCACCAAACCTGCCGGACCTGATGGGATTCACCCACTAGTTCTCAAATCACTTTCAACCATCCTCTCTCCTGTCGTGATTGAGCTTTTCAACAGGTCGCTGTCCGAAGGTTCGTTGCCGGTTGACTGGAAATGTTCGGTGGTGAAGCCTATTCCGAAAGGCGGCGACCCTAGCAAAGTAGACAATTACAGGCCAATTTGTCTGACACCTATTTTGGCAAAGGTTGCTGAGAAAATCGTGAAGAAGAGATTGCTGCAGTTGCTACAGTCAAAAGAGGTCCTGACGCCTGCACGGCACTGTTTTATGCAAGGTCGCTCATGCATTACGAACCTGCTTGTGACGAGGCATGAGTGGTTGAAGGCAATAAACAAGGGGAAGTCTGTCGACGTGATATTCATCGATTTAAGTAAAGCGTTCGACAAGGTCAGTCATGGGGTTCTCCTTCACAAACTCAGCATGTGTGGTGTCGGTGGCTCACTGCACCGGTAGATCCGCAACTTTCTTGTTGGACGAAAGTGGAGGGTACAGGTCGACGACCATCTAACTGACTGATACCCCTCTACAAGCGGCGTGCCTCAAGGCACTGTGCTGGGGCCCACTCTGTTCCTGATCCACATCAATGATCTACCGCAGCTTCTCCGGTTGGCGTGTGCCTTGTTTGCGGACGACATGAAGATTTGAAGAGAAAACGACGCTCCCGATGACTGTGGTCTACTTCAGCAAGACCTAAACCGCCTTTCCACATGGTCTGCAGAAGTTCTTATCCCAGTCAACCCATCCCAGTCTGTATTTATGAGCCTGGGGAAGGGTGCTAAAGGCCGAACCTACACCCTTGACGGCCAAACACTATATCCCACACCCTCCGTGAAGGACCTAGGTGTACTCTCACGCTACGATTTGAAGTCCGTGGACAACACGAACAGGTTATATCGGAACGGACTGCGCATGCTTTGGGCGCTCAAACGTAGCTTCGGCACATGATCTGAAGAGGTTGCCACTCGCCTGTTCTCTTCTCTCATTAGACCAATGCTAAAGTACGGTTCGCCTGCCTACTTTCCGATTACCCGTGGTGAGGCACAAAAGATCGAACGGGTCCAACACGTTGCTACCAGGCTGATCCCGAGTTTACGTGGCTTTCGGTATGAAGACCGGTGCGAGAAACTAGGACTCTACAGCTTGTCCTACCGTCAAATGCGAGTCGACCTCATTATGACCTACCGTATTCTACATCTCGTTGAGTTCCCATATGTTAAGGCCAATGCTGCACTTACCATGTCCATGCAACACACGCGGACACAGATACAAACTTGTCGTGCCGGATGTGAAATGTGTTCTCCATCCAATGTGCTTCGAACGGAGAGTGGTAAACATTTCGAACAGTTTGCCTGAACATTTGATTGAGGCATCATCTGTGCAGCAGTTCAAAACGTTGTTAGATTTGTATTTTGCCACTATCCGATTCAGAGAACGATTGCACACTTACGATGACATATTACATTTGTGAATCCTGAAATATCGTAAGTCGAATATTTTAAATATTATATGTGAATGACAATGATATTCACGGTTGACAACTTTATAACATTTTTCACGATATTTCGAAAGAGTTGTACAGAATCCATTTCTACTTGCTCTTTAATACAGTATTCAGTATTCAGTTGCACGTTGTGGTGTCCCGGACAGCTAGTAGCACCAGCCCCATCTAGTTTCTCTTTTGACTACGGAAGTTACTCCTATAGATTTTCTCACCAGATACGTGAGCTACGTCCACCCGCTCCTCGATCGTAGAAGACCGGTGTATGTACCCGAGAAGCTGTCTACGTGTTCACACGTCTTTCTTCGCGCAGCTGGTGTTCGGCAGCCTCTTCAGTTGCCGTACATAGTACGTTTCAAAGTGCTACACCGCGCGAATAAAACGCACACTATTGACCGCGGTCGCCGGCGCGAACTCGCCACTATCGACCGTCTGAAGCCCGCCTTTATGAAAGGGACCACCTCGCCTACTTCGTCTACTAGTGCTTCGTGTGGCGTCACAACTCACCACACCAGATTTCAGCATCCTAGTGCAGTTCAATCAGACCATGACCTCGGTTTACAAGCATCAGCCGTCCGGACATCTCCCAGTCTAGTCCGCCGCTTCCCACGACTAATCGCTGTGGTCGGGAGGTGCGTAAGCCCGTTCGTTTCTCTGACTATGTACAGTGTAAATAGGCTTAACGACGTGGATATTGTATATATTCGCTCCGTTTTTGGTCGAATGACGTTTTGAAAACAAAAGTACCGAAACTTTTAAAAAACCTGCTCTAAAAATTTTCGGAAACCAAAGATTCTAAAGACGCAGATCATTCCTTCGTTCTGGCCTTTTCTGTGCGTGTTTTTCTATTTTTCTCATCTCTACATGCCTCAAGCATCTGCTTCAATCGACTGACCCACACGAACAATGTTTTCCAGGGTCGGTGAAGTCAACGAGGATCCTGACGCGAACAGTGCTCGTTTCTCCACGGGACAAGGGTCTCTTCTTCGTGAAACGACGGTCTTTTCTTCATGGGACGATGGTCGTTTCTACGCGTGGGGAGAGATCACTCTCAAGCGCACCGTTTGGCAGCAGCGGAGGTGGAGGTCCTGTCTGCCTTTTCCTGAGCTAGCCAGTTTTTGTAGTCCGATAAGCCCGCTCCAACGGCTCGCCGAAATGCACCCTGCCCTGCAATCACTAAATAATAACTCACAAACGGCACAGCGGACTCTGAGCTCCGGCGAAGCCCCATTTGACACGAACGCTCGCTCATTCTTGCTCGGTACGATTTTCCCCTGCAAACCCCGATTTACCAGTCATTTCAATATTGAAGGCTTTCTATGTTCAGCCTTCTTGGGGAGCTCTGTAGCGCCCAAAAATATAACTGCTATCTTTTATCTACTATCTAACTGTTGACCAACTGTACATTATTCTTTCTTGTTTTAATCTTCCTTACAACCCGTTCGACACTCGACCACCTTGTAAGTTCCCGCGCTAACGTGTACTTCCTGTCTTGCTTCATCCGTCCGCATCTTCTTGAAGCACATCTAATACAGTCCTTTTTGTCGGACCCCAATTGCCTTCTGATATCCGCGTTTACTTCTGCGCATTGTCTCGGACTAGTATTTCCTAGCCCTACAAGCCTTATTCCAGCGGTGATCGACTGCGCGCATGAGGGTTATCCCGGTATTGTGCAAACGAAGGCCAGAATCCACAACTACTACTGGTGGCCGAAGTTAAATTCCAGTTTTGAGGTTTCAGTTAAAGAGTGCGATGGTTGCCAACAATCCGACAACAGTGCGAAGCCTTTGGAATCTCATGTTTAACAAATTAAGTGTCCTATGAAACCGTGGGCTAAAGTTGCCATCAATGTCATGGGTCCATTTTCCAACATACATCCTCAGAAACGAAACGTGCTGCTTGCCATTTGTTTATATGGCAAATGGCCAGAAACTATCCTATGTGGAGAAGTTACTACAGAAGTCATTCTAAAGTGGCTGCGGCATTTGTTTGCAAGGCATGGGGTGCCAGAAGAAATTCTTAATGATAATGGTCCTCAGTCTAGAAGTAACGAGTTTGCCGAATTCCTTCGCAGTAATGGCATCAAACACGCCAGGACAATGCCTTCTAATCTGGTTGCTAATGGAATGATTGAACGACTAAATGGAACCTTGAAGGAGTCTATACAACTCCTTCAGCTTTTGGGTGAATCTTGGGAGAATGCCTTGGTATCAGCATTGGCTACATAGAGAACCACACCGCATACAGCAACGGCCAAAACTTCATCAGAACTGATGCTGGAAAGAGTAATTCGATCCCGGCTGAATGCAGCCTGTAAATTCGAAGAAACTACGGACCCTGCTGAATATGAAAGACGAGCTGATTACCAATCTAAGTGCAGTCGACTAGGAGAAAGTTGCCCTCCAGCGAACCCAGTTCGTGTGAAAGTACCCAGTTCCCGGAACAGGAATAATGAATTCGGACCTCCTGCGTTAGTGGAATCAGTGCATATGCCAGGGACATACAAACTAGCAGATGGAACGCGATATACTGCGCCACGTTTGCATACGGCATTTTCTCAATGTACTTCTCCACGAGCGACTACATCTACTGCAGAAATTTCACGAACAACAGAAAGTCTACCAGTGTCAAGTCGGACGCGTCCCCCTGTCGACCGGTATGTTTTGATAGGCAACACAGTGGGATGTCCGCTCCATGTGTATGTTCTTTACTAATGCAAAAAACCGCTTAAACGCTGATACGAACTAATTACATAGTTACAAACAGAGGAGGTGACAGTGTGATGTTGTCATGTTACTTCCTACTCCTGTTCACAGCTCTTTATTGGTCGTGAATCATATGCCCACTTAGCGGTCATTTGTCGAATGCGTGCTTGCTGCCGCTTGGCTTGTGTGAATGGTTTAAGAGCCATAGCTGTTGTTACGTGTTGATTGTGTCCATACATCCGTTCAGTCTACTGAATTCGTGTTCTGCCTTCACGGACACAACAAAGAGTAACGTGCATAGTAAGGTCTGCGGTTTTTGTTCGATCACCATGCACACACTCGTTCCTGATTGGTGGCAGCATACACCAATGCGAAGGGCAAGAATTAATTTCATGGTTGAATAGAAAGCTGTAATCCACGGGGATTGGGAACATAATGGCCAAAGTCACTTCGCGAACACGTACTCCAGACTGTAAGCGACAAAACGCTTTGGAACCGTTGGGCGATAAGCACAGACACCGGTTGTCCAAATTCAAGACCGGTGCAGCGAGAGACGATACATTTCATTCCGTTGTTCCACGACCTAAGCGGCCGCATGACATCTTGCTTCCGCGTGGAGATGGAATTGGCAATTTGCCCAAATCTCGTGAGACTTGGGCTTCAGCGGCCATCAAGTCCACAGGCTCCTTGAAAAGGACCTCTCGGCCCTCTTGAACTATCGCGTCTGCCGCCTAGTCCACATGCACTGTAAACTATCAGGCAGAACATGAACCTGGCGCTCCGTAGTGGTCACGGAGTCTAAATCAGCAACAAAGTTCATTTGCGATAGAGCGACATAACAGTTTTCCAATTTCAGAGACATTCGAGTCAAGGCGTAGGGGTTTTTAGGCAGTGATCTCAAACCGGCGAACTGGCCATCAATCAAAAACCGGGCCACTAGGTGACATTGCGGAGAATGTGCCGAGCCCTCTTGTAGGCTTGTTCGGGCGGTAACATTACGTGCTCATTACGTCCTGCCCTTACAACAATAAGGCGGACGCTGACCACTATCACTGACGCGATTCTCAAGAAAGCACTCGAACTGCTTCACAGATTTCCAATACGTAGCCGGATTACCGTCAAAAATCTTAAACTCAACCTTCGGAAGTTCCACCAACCGTCGACAATTTGCATGCAACTGATCTGCAGAGGTCCTCGGCGCTGACTCCGTTGGCACTCCCTTTCGACAAATAGCCAGAAATCGGCTAATATGCTTACATTTAACATCTGACAATTGTCCAATGCTTTCTACTTTTTCTAACTCTAGTTGTAGTTTAACCATCTCAAATTCGACTTCGGCACGCAATTATTCAACTTCGGCTACCCTAAGCGTTGCTAGCGCCTTATGTGGACCCTTACTGAATTTACTCACGACACTAGTGTGCGATCCAGAAACAGAAGAGGCATTATCAACAATGGAGAACCGATTGACTTGTCGCGATTCTTTAGCGCATACAAGGATGTTCGCAGACTTTCTCATCACAAGTATGGTGAAAATCAGTTGAAATCCAAATGATAAGTTGTTTCGGTGCAAGCAAGCTGGTTGAACACTATTCTCCAATCAAATGAACGTTTGAGCACTGTAAGCGACATTCGCTTTTGAACCGTTGAACGATCCGCACAGACTCCGGCTGTTCAAATTCAAGGCTGGAACAGATCGCAGATCACTGGAACGAATTCACGAGCCAGAACTGACCCACAATCCCCGGGATAATTCCAAGTCGAAGTCGGTATGACTAGATGCGCTATTGAATAGCAACAAATACAACAAGGTTTCAAACACCAAACGGTTTTCTCACACAAAGCAGCTATCAACTCTCCGGTTGATACTACAGAAGACCGATCCCCAAAGGTAAGTGGAAACAAGCAGTGGAACGTGGCAGATTACAGATCGGCTGGTATGAGGCAAAGCGTGTAAGCAGTGATGATTGGCTAGTCAAAAATGTACCAACATAACAGTAGAGCTAACTGCCTGATCGATACAAGATAGACAGGCAAGAGTGTTTGTCACACGTAGCCAGATCAAGGCGTCTATGGCCGTGTTCGCTGTAAAGTCTGGCTCGGGCTATCGGTAATTCAGACATGTGATGTAGTGCATGCAGTGTAAAACAGTATGGGCGAACTTAGCAGGATAGGCTGGATGTGTGAATTGAAGTGGTTATTTGTAAGTGGTAGGGGGATTTATTAGGTGTTTGTGTAGTTTCGTCGCAGTTAGGCACAGGCAGGCAGCCACCACGCATCCAGGAAAGCGCTAGACGGCCGTTTCGTCCCATTGGGACTCGCCAGTGACATAAGTCACTGACTTGCAAGAGTAAGGTCGTGGGTTCGAATCCGGCAGGATTCGGCGGGTGCGCGCTACTGACGAGTCCCAATAGGACGAAACGGCCGTCTAGCTCTTTCCCGGATGTGTGGTGGCTGTCTGCCTGTGTCTAACTGCGACGAAAGTACACAAAAATTGAAGTGGCTTATCGATTTTCATGGAAAGGGTAAAAAAACAAAGTGGACGTGGATCTGTAATATGCAAAACAAAATGAGCAATCATAAAATAAGCATTGGTACGATGTTGGGGGAAAAAGGAGATGCAGGCTCTAAACCCACTGAACAAATTGTTTTGTCCGATACATCTACAAGGTAGATAAACAGGCGCAATATATACACGCATACGGGCGTCAGTGCTGAAAGCTCAGGTCGCTACAGTTATGGTGTATTTATTGTGGGTCAGGGGACGTTGACACAAAGGCTAAACACATACAGACTGTCTGAGTATCCGCAATGAGTGACGTAGAATTATCGGTCAGTAGTATTTCAAACGCAAATCCTGATTCCGCTAAACCGGCCCCTGGAATTCTTCTGCTACGGGCATCTCGAGGATCAACTGCACCACTGAATCTCTGCTACAGCGCTCACTACAGTGTGTCTTATTAATCTTGTCCGGAGCTAGCAGCAGCTGCACTCAAGTGCTGACGCGCCCCGGTACGGTGAATTGCTAAGTGTCTAATGACGCAAATTGCTTTGCCGGCGGGGGTGAGATGGGGCACAGAGGCGCGACATGTGTGTCTACGATCGTAGTACACACCGAGCCGTTCAACTGTGAAAACTGAACGTTAGCAAACACCACAGCCACAATCAACCTGTCATACGTTGATCGCAGGGCAAGACAAACCACCCAGCAAAATAGTAATTGCCCTGTCCCAGAAGTATGGAAGGCTTGCGGACGTAGTTGCGAAGATCCTGTGCACCAAAATACCTTCGGTAGGAACAAGCATAGAGGAATGTCTGATACAGGCCCCTCTACCGAACTCCACTGCAAGCCGACACAACAACGCCGAAGGCTGTACTAATAAAGTTACTCCTGCAATCACTGACAATAATCCAAATAGCCCACGCGTTACCGTATACTTCACCTCCAGCCAAATTACAGCAACTTCCCCCAAACCCACTTTCTCCCACCAGACGTCGCCGAAACCCAGCAATCATGCAAATACCAGTGGCAGCTGAGCCATTGTTGAAAAAAAAATTCACACCAAAATCAGACGCTGCTGTTTCTATTACCACACCAATAACTAATGTGCAAAATAACTGTGCACAGATACATACCAAAGCATCTGGTCTCCCAACAAAGGTCCATACTCCCAGGAAACACACTCAGAAACAGTTGGATGCCCTAACCATAATATGTACCAACCTTCCTGAGTCAACATCGAATTCTTTTAAGGGGAAACAGGTGGATGACCGCAACCAGTGGAATATCATAAGTAACCTCGGTATTCTGACTAAACCCTCTAACTTGACGAGGATCAACCACCACCCGAATGCCAAACATTATGGCGAAACCAGACTTCTTCGGGTTATGCTAAATTTTGTCGATTTGACTGAAGCAGCGTTGCCTTCGGCTGCTTGTCTCCAAAACGAAATCGGTTTGGTTCGCATTTTTCCAGACGTTTCATGGGGCGAGCGATGCAGAACCTAGAAGAGTTCCTGCTAAACACCGCAACGAGAACCGTTTTTGTTCACGGCGTCCCTCAGTTTCACGGGCACGATGAATGCTAAGCAAAGGCACATGACCAGAAGCAGTGGCGCTCTATTCGTGAGACCCTGCTCTTGAATGATCTTGTAGCTGCTTCTCTCTCGAGGCTGCCAAGGTCAGAAATCTACAAAGGGTAATTAAGATTATTCTACAAACTAGGCAGATGGCACTTACACTGCTGGAACGCTGGCATTCACTTCGGAACAGACTGCCAACTGAGCTCCGGTGCAAAGCGGTGAGCGAAACTGTCGTCCGATTTAAAGCACTACCATAGCAGGCAAACGAAGTAGTGATCTTATCCGAAATTCACACCTGAAACAGATCTAAGGGAAGTGAGGAATTTCCTGTGCAATGGTGCAGCCACTCCAGTGCATTGTACAAACTGAGTTCTCAGAAAGGCTAATCACGATGCCACTGCACCCAACTCCAAGCGACTCGCCGAGAATACGAAAAACTGGTTAGTGGCCGACCATACAACGGTCGGCACAACCTCTCATCCTAGCCGCACGTGTCTCGGATCGTTGCTGAGAACCGAAACACGTTCCTGCATGCACACGAATGCCTAAGGCATTCTCAACGAAATCGCCGAACTTCGATTGCGTGAGGCAACAGACACTTGGGATCTTATCTCCATAACCGAGCATTCGTTGCACTCACGGATTACGGATGCCGAGAGCGCGATTCAGGGAATATCCTTGTTCCCACATGGTCGTCCCATAAGGGGAGGTGGTGCTATCCAATACTATTGTAACGACTTACAATACGAATTATTGAATGATCCGGAGACGCAGGTCACTGATTCGCCATTCTTTTCCGTTTGCGTCTCAGCCAAAACGACAACTGCTTCATGGCAATCGCATATCGCTTCCTATCGTCTACTCCAGAGATGGATTCTTACCTAATATCATCACTGATGAACTGCTTACTCCCAAATTACAGCTAAATTCTTGTCTCCGGCGATTTCAACGTACACGAATTTGAAACTTCGGCATCCCCAGCGAAGCACAAGGCCGGACTGCAAGGTCTTATCGCGAGGATCCAGCTCTGCAATCACATCACCTTACCTACCAGGTACCGAGCTGATAACGAACCATCGACGCTTGAAATTGTACTTACAAATGAGGAACTCATGATCGACAAGCCATTTATAAACACCCCACTGGGTTAAGCGTTCATGTCACCATATTTATAACTGTGTGTTACGCTGCATATCCGGAGGAACACACAGAACGTACACGTATTATCCCACATTACAACATCCTGAACAACCTAGTTGAGACAACCGATTAGGAATTCTTGGAAGGCGGCCCACCTGACTGCGCCTGGATTCCGTTTGTCGGACGCTTTAGCAATCTAATCGCAACTGCTTCAGAAACGAAGTAAATTCGCTTCACCAACCCTTCGTCTTTCATCAGAAGTAGAAAACCGCAAGCGCATGTCAACAAGGAATGCAGCTTAGCACACTTACCGAACTCATCCTAGTCCCAAAACCTGGAGCGATTACGGAATCCGGCGCAAGCATTGTAACATGCTTGTCCGTGGGGACAACTTGCCTCACCAACAACATTTTGCCTATAAAGTTTCTAACAGCAAAACGCTCCTATACAAGCATGTTAACACTATCCGGAAAGTGATGCTCGGTATCCCCTCATTTAACGCGCCAGTCAGAGTGGCAGAGAGTGACGAAGAGGCAGCCGACGTTCTACGAATGCAGTATGTCCCAACCTTCCAACGGGGCGTCCGCCAGTATTACATACCCACTTCCCAATCCCCCACTTCAACACCCATTAACATCTATTTTACCTTCACATCTGTGTTGATGAAACTGCTATCATTGCGCACCTACATTTCTGCTGGAATCGGTTATATTCACAGTAGGGCTCTGGGCACGGCAGCAACAACACTGGCCAGACCATTATCACAGTTCTTTCAAACTTGCTTGCATAAGCAAATTGCGCCTAGCATGTGGAAACTTGGCTTAATCACTTCAAATTTCAAATGCCGTAATCGTTTGGAACCCGCCAACTATCGCCCAGTGGTCATTCTCCCTGTTCTCTCAAAGGTAATGGAGGCAATCATCGTTGAGTCTTTAGTAGACCATCTAGAACGCCACAACATCATAGCACCCGAGCAACACGGTTTCCGCCAGCACGGTTCATGTGCTACCAACGTATTGATTGCACGCAGTTTTGGGCCGAAGCCCCCGATGAAGACAGAGGGAAGGATGTCATTCTCCTCGACTTCTCCAAAGCCTTCGACCGACTGGACCACCGCATACTGCTTCACGGGCTTAAAAGCTGTGAAGTTAGTGATCATGTCCTTGGGTGGATCAACAATTTCCTGAAGGATCGACAACTACAGGTCAGAGATCGAAGTGCGCTGTCCGATCCGATTTATGCTAAATATGGAGTTCCGCAAGGTTCAGTTCTGGGGCCGCATCTGTCTCGTGTTCATTAACGAGCTTACGCGTTTGATTGCCTCAGATTTCTTGCTGTTCGCTGATGATGTTAAGATGTGGCGGACGATCGCTGACCCAGCAGATCACGATGCACTTCAGTGAGACCTGGACAGAGCGTATGAGGGTCACTTCACAATCTGCTCCAGTTTAATTCGGAGAAGTGTCAAGTTGTTCACAATCGCCATCAGCCGAACCACATATAAGCATGGAGACCATGTGCCGCAAGCAGTCACCCAGGAGCGTGACCTCGGATTTCTAGTCCAGGCTGATCTGGACTGCTCAGAACAATCTGAAAAGGAGTCGAATACTGAGAACCAACATGGTGGCATGCTGCGGGGGGCATTCGAGTGGATTGATCTCTCTGTATGTTTGCAGTTGCCCAACACCTAAGTGCGGCCCCGTGTGGAATACGCAATCAAGATCTGGTAGCCCTGGCACAAGCAAGACCTTGCAACGCTCGAGACTCCTCAGCGACGAGCCACGAATCACGTCAAAGGGTTGTTCAATCTTCCTTATCAACTTGGACTGAGGATCGTAAAATTTTACAGCCGGCGGTACCGGTGATTACGTGACGACTTTATTATGGCCTATCAGAATCTAAGATACCCCAACCACGTCTGCTGCCACATACTACAACTTAGACACAACACGAATTTGAGGGGCCGCCAGTTCAAGTTTGCCATGCAATACAGTCTTCTAGAATGTCGAAGGAACTTATTCCCTCTTCTTGTGTGCCAGCCACGGAAAGCCCTCCCAAATTACATTGTTTCCGCCCCCACTTTACCTGTGTTCAAAAATCTCTTTGACGTTGCCCTAATCTACCTACATTACGAGATATAGCCTGTGTGGCTTGACAAACGATGAAATGCGACGAAAGTTGAACAACCAAAATTTAACCTACACGACTGAGGTTGACCCTTCTTGCATGCCTCTGTGTTAACATTGTAGTGGCCACAAAATCAATTTTCATTTTATCACTGTTCTCTATTCACCGTGTTGTGGTTCTCCTTCTGGCCATCCTACGGGATTTGCTACGCATCCGCTTTATTGTCCGTAATATACCATTGTTCCAATGATAATCTGGCTGTCCGTAAAGGTGACGTGCGACTGTGGGTCATGAGAATTTCAAACATAAATCCATTATCCGCTGCAACAAGGTCACGGAGGCGAAACGGCTGACTACGATGGCGCACTCTAGCAGGGCGAGAGTAGCCAATCCATATGAGCGACTGCCGGACTCGTTGCTCTGGTCAAACCGGAAATTGATGAAATCAGTTCGTCAGCATGACACAGGTTGTTATGTGAGAGGCGTGCGTGAGCGTGACCACAGCTGGCCAGTGCAAACCGCTAGCAAGTATGGAATCTATCCGGGTAAGTGGCGTCAGCCAGCTCAGATCCTTCAACCGGAGATGATAGCAAGTGACCTATAAGATTAACCGTGTTCTGGGACTAATATAATTCGGTCTAGCAGGCTTCGGTGTTTTTTTGTCTCTGGCTAGCTTGACAGAGCGGAGAGTGGAGGTGAAGTGCAACGTTACAACAAACAACCGATTTGTTTGTGAAAACGGAATCTAACTTCTTATCAAGTCTGGTTTCGAAAGGTACCGTATTTTTCAGTGTCGAATACAGAAGTATGGTTCACATGGTGCATCTGTCCCCCGATCTCAACATTTGCGCACATCCGACCGAACTGTAGCAGAGGCCAACTAACCACCGGTGTCTTATAGGCCATAGAACCATTTAACATGACTTATCATACACTGGAATGGATTGCGATCTCGGTGTCAGTACTACCAGCCCTATCCCCACCGTATTATTCTACATATTTACTGAGTGCAGCTCAGTTATTTAGACCGTCTGATTCCAATTTCCATTTAAGAGCACTCAGAAGCTAGCCTGGAATCGCCAAATCAACCTGGAACACGAATCTTTGATGATCCTTAACACTTCACATTTTCTTTAGTCAGTGCACTCATCACCCAGCATGTACCCTGCTGTCCGGCCTGTTCAATTCCCCCACCCTCCTGGTACATACTGCGATACTTGGTGTTTTCACAGAGGTTGTATCTTCCTTCAGCACCGGTGCCAGCGATGTGACCGAGTAGACAACCTTGCTCGCTACCTTCTGCTGCCTTCTATAAACCAAGGAGACCAAAACGAGCCTGGCACCTTCTGAAGTTGCAATTGGGATCTGGATCCGCGCGCAAGGCGAAACTGTTTGCAGCTCCATGGGGCTGGTAGTCACCTTCTAAATAAATACAGCTGTCCATTGAAAGTTCGTCGAGCTCCTTATAAATGATCCGTCTGTCCGACTGGACTTTGGTGCTGCGTCCGACATTATTATCTTCTCTGTGAACCTTCGATTATCCGTTGGGTGGTCAGCATTCCAGTTGCCAATGCTTATGATGACTGCGTGCAGTTAACCAGACAATTGTGCTGCTCCATCTCCTTTGTATTCTGCTACCTCGCTTGGGCGTAGCCCAGTTTGCTTTCTTTCAATTGACTGGAAAACCTTGCTTTGTCTTGTCCGCCTTTCGCTGTGCGGTACGATCTCCTTTAGTGAGAATCGACCTACTACTTCATAAGACAGCTTAACCCAGTTTGTCCTCTGCGTGCACACCCGGGCCGAGCTGCGGATCCCCATCAAGTCTGAACCAGTTTCCTATCACAATAGCTTATTCCATTCGTAACCCTACCTTCGGTTAGCACCACTCTCAAACGAATGGAGTGCATGTATGTTCTGGTATCTGCTCAACCCAAATCGTTGTACTCACGAAAGCTCACAGAGTCCTCAGCGTTCGTGCCGATTTTACACGAACCTCACTACTACACTGAGGCCAAATCAATTCCCACTGCCGATTCCGACTAACATCTTCATGGTGCTTAATGGTGGCGCTCACTACGCTAATAGTGAACTGGCAGACGCTTACCTGCTCGTCGAAATCGCCTGTGTTAAGATTCACATCCACCCTACATCAAGGTTATTCATTATCCTTATCCAGTGCACGTTGGATGTTATCAACCACGGGATACAGAATACAGCGATAAACCTGAATGAACATACCATTGGTCGCACCCCAAGAGAAGTTGAGGGTGACCAATCGTGGTCTTTCGTCTCGTCTTGCGTGACGCCCAATACGGAACTGCTGGACCCAAAGTATATTGTACTGGCTACAGGGAGTGTCAAGGGAATCAGCAAGGAGGGCCCTGCTGTGTAATATACAAGCTTGGGAGAACTCCGGAGATTGGAACTGGAGATTTATTAAGCAACACGTAGCAAACTACAATAGAGGAAATAATGTTATAAAAAAGGAAGATAAACGTTACAGTCAATCTTCTTCTGCTTGCACTTCTTCCGTTAAAGCACACGACCAGGTTCCTGCAAGGCAAATGAGAGCGCAGCGTAAGCACCAGTTCAAAGTCAAGCAGCGCGCCACGACAGTTTCCGTTCCACACTACACTACACCCTCCCTCCTTCGAGCGCCGTCCCCGGTGCTACCCCGTAGCCCCCCTCAGCTGGTACTTCAAGTTCACGAGCGACCACTGGTGGTGAATCTGCCCTCTCTGACTCAACTGACTCAGCTTCTCGTCTACAGGGTTTGAGGCGATTGAAATGGACAACTATAGGTTGACTATTAGGGTTGTTACGATCCTTTATCATGCAGGTGGCCTCAGAGAGCACTCGTTCTACCGTATATGGACCCGTCCACTCTCTGTGAAACTTTGCCGGCACTCCTGATGCTTGAGGTTGGTGTAACCAAACTAAATCACCAACTTTCAGGGGTACGCCAAATACCTTCTTGTCGTAATATTCCTTCTGACGCCGGTGTGCATTCCCTAAATGCACTCGTGCTGACTGATGAGACTGCCAAAGGGAGTCTAACAACTTGCTAACATATTCCATAACCGACGACTGTAGCTGTTGCGTCATCGGTAGACGTAGATCCGAAGGTAATCGTGCCTCTCTTCCCGTCCACATAAGGAATGGTGTCTGTCCCGTCGATGAATGTACTGTGCTCCTGTATGCAAGTAGGCATCTGGGCAACACATTGTCCCACTCATTGATATTCCTGTCCGCGAAGGCCTTCAGCAACGATTTAAGAGAACGATTTGTTCTTTCCACTTGCCCATTTCCTTGAGGATGATACGCTGTGGTTCGAGTTTTGTCTATCCCAAGTAACCGACAAACTTCAATTACCAGTGAGCTCTCAAAGCACGATCCTTTATCCGAGTGTAGCTGCCCTGGTGCACCCCAGTGGCAGACCCAATGATTTACCAAAGCTGTTGCCACAGTAGACGTATCCGCCTGTCTTATCGGTATAGCCTCGCACCATTTAGTAAAGTAATCGATCATGACCAAAATAAAGCGATTACCTCGTGGCGTCTCAGGTAAAGGGCCTATGAGATCCACTCCTACTATCTCGTTAGGATAGCCGGCCACCATGGGCTGCAAGGGTGCACGATGAACGATACGAGGGTTTTTAAAGGCACCACATTCTTCGCACGCTTGACAGTAGTTGATCACATCTCTCCGTTGATGGGGCCACCAGAAACGTCGTCGAACCGCTTCGTCCATTTTATTGATCCCTGCATGTCCCATTTCCTTGTGTAAATCGCTCAGTACTTCCCTAACCATAGAATGCGGGACGATGATTCTTCTCGTGTACGTCGGTCCGAAATTGAAAACCAAAACTCCTTCTTCGGTGGTCAGGTAATCCCACATGGCCCAAAGGCAACGAGCTTCGTAACTTTTCCCTTCCATCTCTTTACTCGTTGGTTTGTCGCCGCCATTAAGACGCCTCTCGTAGATCAATGCGGTATCGGGATCGTTCGCCTGTGCCGTTTGCCACCGACCATACTCTGCTCCTTGAAGATTGACGATTGCTACGTGTTGCGTATTACACGAAGGGCACTCTCCATGGTTGCGAGGGGGAATTCGTGACAATGCATCAGCATTAGCGTGTTGCTTACCGGGGCGATGTCTGCACTCAAAGTCATATTCCTGCAATTGCTCTTGCCAACGCGCGATTTGGCCTTCGGGGTCTTTAAAATTCTGCAGCCACCGAAGTGATTGGTGGTCTGTGCGGACCAGAAACTTTCGACCTAATAGATAATGTCGGTTTTGTTTGATGAAATATACCAATGCCAACATCTCTTTCCTAGTCGTGCAGTAATTTCGCTCCCTCGGGCTAAGACTGCGACTACAATATGCCACGACTCGTTCGACACCATCCGATCCCAGTTGTGATAACACCGCTCCAATCGCCTTATCACTCGCATCAGTGTCCAAGATAAACTGGCCAGCAGACGGGGACAAATCGGGAAATATTAGCAAAGGGGCCGTACAGAGAGATTCACGTAGGTGATTGAAAGCTTCTGCGCACTGCTTCGACCATTCGAACATTCGACCCTTCTCTAGCAATGAGTGTAATGGGGCTGCAATGGATGAGAAGTTTCGAATAAATCGCCGGTAATATGATGCTAACCCGAGAAAACTACGTAACTGCTCCGTAGTGGTTGGCGTTGGCCACGATCTGACCTGTTCAGCCTTTACCGGGTCCGTTCGAATACCATCTCCAGATATTATGTGCCCTAAGTACGCCACTTCCCTTTTCAAGAGATGACACTTTGAGGGCTTAAGCTTTAATCCCACTCTCACCAAGCATTCCAAAACACTCGCCAAATTGTCCAAGTGTTCATCTTCCGTCTTTCCATGTACGATGACATCATCCAAATACACGAGGCATTTACGCGGGATCAGGTCGGCTAATGCTTTTTGCATAAGGCGTTGGAAGGTAGCTGGAGCGTTAGATAAGCCAAATGGCATGGTCTGAAACTCGTACAACCCGGAGGGCACGACAAAGGCGGTTTTCGCTCGATCGCTCTCTTCTACTTCCACCTGCCAGTAACCGGAAGCCAGGTCAAGTGTGCTAAAATACACAGATCCGCCAAGTGCGTTGAACAGATCGTCGATCCTTGGGAGTGGGTAGGCGTCCTTTCGAGTAGCCTCGTTCAATCTTCGGTAATCGACGCATAATCGGAAGCCACCGTCCTTTTTCTTTACCAGGACAACAGGAGATGCCCACGGGGAGTTGGAGGGTTGGATAACGTTCTTCTCTAACATCTCATCTATCAGCTTCTGTATCTCACCCTGCCAGTGGATTGGAATACGTCTCGGAGGCACTTTAATCGGTCTAGCCACACCAGTGTCAATAGCATGTTTCACCAGGCCGGTCCGTCCCAAATCGCCGGATTTCCATGCAAAAGCGTCTGAATAATTTTGTAGGACCTGCGCTAATCGTGCCTGTGTTAATGTGTCAGCTGAAAGCCCAATCGACCGAATAAAATCGTCTACACATTGTTGCTCTTTGACACTGCACTCATATAACGTAAAATCCTCAAAATTGCTGTTGCTGCATGCTCTCAGTAGTATGGTGCACGAATCAGTGATTAGTTGGGACTTCTCCAGGTCAAGTCGGCATTTTAACCTCCTCAACAAATCTATTCCGATAATAACATCGAACGGTATCCGATCAGCAACGATAAATTCATGGTTAAACGTTGTGCAGGCTACAACAACGGGGGCAACGATGGAATTCCGAACAACTAGTGGTAGCCCGTTGGCCGCGGTAAGGCGAGCGTTACAAGGTTTTCTAACACAGTTTGAGAAGCTCCTACTCACGCTGGCCCTGATTATGCTTCTAGCTGCGCCAGTATCCACTAGCCCCAGTAAGCAAATCCCAGCTATCGATAATTCTAGTGTTAGCGACGTCACAATCGAGTTGCAAGTAAGAGATGGTATCACAAATGATGTCATGGCATGCTCACCTGGCGTGTTCCTGTAGCGAGACGATCCGCGGTATGACGTTTGTCTGCGGGGCCAACGAAAACCTGATTGTGCTGGTCGTCGTGGGGCGGGATATCTCTGAAGACGGCCAGGGTTTCCCGTCATTCTTTCAGGTAGGACGCGTCTATGTCGTGTGTTCCCTCTTACAGCAAAACAGCCAGATGTAGGTGTACCCATCGCTGCATCTATTTCTTCCAACTGGTCACCTGTTTCCAATGCTTCGTCCAAACGGCGGGGAGGGTATCGCAGGAACTCCCTTTTAATAGACGGCGTTTCAATGCCCTCTAGGAGTTGCCCTAAGACCAGTTTTTCACGTTCGTCTGGCGTTTCGTTCTCGTATGCGATATCGACCATCCTCTGCAGCTCGCGAACGTATGTGCGGATGGTTTCCCCCGGATATTGGTAACGTGCATGGAATGCCCTGCGTAGGGGCGCAGGTAGACCGGGGCGGGCTAATAATCGGCGCATGGCGGAAAAAGTCTCGGTTGTAACTTCTTTCTCCAAAAGTTTACTGTCTGCAACAATATCAAAGGCCTCTCCCGAGAGCAGGCCGGCGAGCACAGCTGTCTGTTGGTTGGATGGGAAATGACGCAGATAAAACTGGACTTGCTTTTCCCACCTGGGGTACAGCATCCCCAGGGTAAAACGTTCTGGCGGCGGGATAGATGGCATGCTGGTTGAAGAAGTTGGTGAAGTCGACATTTTCTGCAAAGTCCGTGATAACACATCGAGCGAAGCGGCGAGCTTTGCCGTCGGGTCATTAGCGTCAAAATTACTTTCGTCATCGGCTTTGTCGGTTGTCTTCGGCATTATCTTCATTAGACCAGTGATACAGGATTCCTGATGAACGTGCCTCGGCAGGGTCGCCAATATTGTAATATACAAGCTTGGGAGAACTCCGGAGATTGGAACTGGAGATTTATTAAGCAACACGTAGCAAACTACAATAGAGGAAATAATGTTATAAAAAAGGAAGATAAACGTTACAGTCAATCTTCTTCTGCTTGCACTTCTTCCGTTAAAGCACACGACCAGGTTCCTGCAAGGCAAATGAGAGCGCAGCGTAAGCACCAGTTCAAAGTCAAGCAGCGCGCCACGACAGTTTCCGTTCCACACTACAGCTGCGCGCTTCACCAGAGTGATTTGTACAAGCTGATGTACATCAGTAAAACAAATAGACCTTTGGTAGTTTCAAACTGGAAGCCCTCAATACAGCTGTCAATGAGCGAAACGGAAGGTGAGGATGGATGTGAACAGTAACAGATGGACTCGGACGCGGGATTTCAACCAGGGCTGTGTTACGGAGTACACTGAGTTCACGCTTCCTCGTTATTCTTTATTTGACTTTGAGCTGCAGCTCCTCCCTGGTGGGCAGTCGGAACGGGCTCGTTGGATTTCAGAAAATCCGGATAGTCCAGAATAATGGTCCACAGGACATTTCTTCCGTTGCAGACACGACTGTTAGTTTGAGTGGTGTCACCCCTCCCACCACATCCCAGGTCCACGGCCCAAACGATCCTCGTCCCACGAAGATATCTCGGCGTTCTCGTTGGCACCACGTAGCCAGACATTTCGGGTCCAATCTGGTTGTGACTGTCCGCGGTCAAGGGCGACTGATTGTTGCTTGGATAAGGGTGGGTTCTTTAGCTGGTCGGTGTGTAACTCGAGGTTTGCCAAGGAAGTTCCGGTTGTTGTGTTTCTGGAAGCTAGTACTCAGAGAGGATGGGCCAAACTTGAGGGGAAGTGGTTTGATGTCAGAGAGGGCACATGGCATGCATGATAAAATGATCTTTGATTTTCTTTTGTAGATTTTGCAAAACAATTGTGGGTTAACCGCAAGGCGAAAAACATGGGTTAATGGAAATATCAAACGCTAACGAAATTTGAAAAACTAACCGGATGTTTGACCGGTCTACCGCGTCAGTCGGATGCCAAGGGTTGAAGCAGGGTAGGCGGAAGGTTTGGGGGCATCGAGTGCTCGGGAAGTCACCGCAGATGCTGGTTCTTGTTTGAGAACATCAGGATAGTAAGCAAGTTGTTCGTCAATAAAAGCCACTTTGAGACGGATGGACACCGTTGTTCGATAAACATTCCGGTCCTAAGTGAAGTACTTTAAACTTCAATAATGATATCTGAAGGCACCAGGATAAGGAAACTGGAGTGGGCACCTTACTGCGTCAATGCCGAGCAAGACGTGAGTGAAGGTAGAATCTGCTGTGCGTTTACAAATATCTGGTCTGTTCACAGGGCGGAGTCAGGCGAAGTGAACCCAAGCGTTGTGCCAGTGATGACGAAAAGTTCGATTGGGGTATACAGGATGATGCGAGAAGTGAAACGAATTCTCCCGGAAGCTGTAAACAAGCTCTGTCGGCGCATATTGCAAGTCAACTTTGACGCTGCTGTAAATACCTAGGACTACAAGCGAAAGGTTTTCGCGCCAACTAGGGTCTGAAGAGGCGCAGAGTGAGGCTATGTGCTACCTATGTTGTCTTTCAACTAAACCGTTGGCTGCTGGATAGTGAGTAATCTGTGAATGCGGCGGCAGTTTAAATAGTTGCAAGATATATCGATTTGTAGAAAGTAGAAGTCACGATTAAAATTCACGCACAATAATGTGCCTCGACGGGGAATCGAACCGCGGTCCACGAATTTCCGCTCCGCCGCTCTACCACTGAGCTACCGAGGGCTGACGATTATGTGCGCAAATTTTAACACATGACTTCTGCTTGCTGCGCGATGTATTGCCAATATGCTCACAGTACCTGTCCTCATGTTGCAGATTGGCTCACTCACCCGTCACTTCACAAAGGAGCTAAGTACCTGTGCTTCGGATGTCCAATGGGCGATGGTAGATTAATTTTGGGATGTTTGTGAGAAGTTTAAAGTTTGTAGAAAGGAGAAGTCACGATTAAAATTCACGCACAATAATGTGCCTCGACGGGGAATCGAGCCACGGTCCACGAATTTCCGGTACGCTGCTCTACCACTGAGCTACCGAGGGCTGACGATTAGGTGCGCAAATTTTAACACATGACTTCTGCTTGGTGCGCGATGTATTGCCAATATGCTCACAGTACCTGTCCTTGTGTTGCAGATTGGCTCACTCACCGGTCACTTCACAAAGGAGCGAAGTACCTGTCCTTCGGATGTCCAATGAGCGATAGTGGATTAATTTATGGATGTTTGTGCGAATATACCATCGCCCATTGGACATCCGAAGCACAGGTACTTAACTCCTTTGTGAAGTGACGGGTGAGTGAGCCAATCTGCAACATGAGGACAGGTACTGTGAGCTTATTGGCAATACATCGCGCACCAAGCAGAAGTCATGTGTTAAAATTTGCGCACATAATCGTCAGCCCTCGATAGCTCAGTGGTAGAGCGGCGGAGCGGAAATTCGTGAACCGCGGTTCGATTCCCCGTCGAGGCACATTATTGTGCGTGAATTTTAATCGTGACTTCTACTTACTACAAACTTTACACTTCTCACAAACATCCAAAAATTATTATATCGATTTGTTAAGATTCTAAGGAGCTTTCACAGTCAGTTGTGATGGTGGCTTGATATGAATAGTGCGAAACCTATCGATCCAGGAAGGACTTGATAACAGTCTTGCTTGTGTAGTCTGTCAAGGGAATGGGATCTGCCCATCTGGTGAGACGGTCGACACATGTAAGAATGTATACGTATCCGCATGAAGATGGTCGATGACCTACCATCTCTAGATGTACATGCGAGAACCGTGAAGCCGGAGCGCAGCATGAGCCCAGCGGACGACGTGGGTCCATGTACTTTGGAGCGCTGGCAATGAAGGCAGTTTCTCGGGCCTAGCTACGAATATCTTTGTTTACGCGTGGCCAAGCGAAACGTTCTTTGACCGGTTTGAATGATGCACGGGTACCGGGATGTGATAATGGGTGGAGTGCGTCCAAGACAGTGTGTCTGAAGGACACGGGGGTCTAGGACAATCTGTGGAAGTGTCACAGAGGATATTTCTGTCTGTGGTTTAAAGAGGAACGTGTTACACATGCAGTGAAGTGGACTGTACAATGCGTTGGACGTTTCATCTTGAGTCTGAGTCAATGACATAGCAGCAAGGTCGATGGTAACTAAGGCCTGAAGGCCGAGTTTGATGCCAGAGATAGCGCGTCGGCGACGGGCTTGGCCACACCTGAGACATAATCTATGTCGGAATTGAGCTGCGTTACGTAGTCTGTGTTTAGTTTTCCGTGTTGGGTACTTTTCAAAGGTTGTCTTGATGGCAAAGCTGGTGGGTTTGTTGTTAGTTTAGACCGTGAAAGCGCGACCTTCGTGTGAGTACCGGTAGTGGTTAATCGATAAGTAGATGGCGTGCAGTTTTCTGCCAAACCTGCCGTAACGGGATTCCGCTAGCGTTTGGAAAAGAGACAGAAGGGTTGCCATTGCTCACCAACGTGTTGTTGCAGGGCAGCTTCTACTGCGACGTTTGTGATCTCAGTCGTGATAAATAGAAGTGCATTCGATTCGGAATGGGTGCGGAGAGCTATGTTAGAGATAGCATCCTTGAGCTCAATAAAGGACGTGTGTGCTTTTTCCGGGAAGAGGAACTTTGCTTCCTTTCCGCTTAGTAGGTCAGTCTATGACTGCATGAGCTGAGTACAGCGGGGAATTAAGCGTCGAAGATATTTGACTAGACCACAAAATCGTCCGAGATGCTTGAATGAGGTCGGTTCTGCGAAGTCCTTAATTGACTGGATATTATCAGGAAGAACATCGTTATTCGACGATGAAACGAGGTGCCCTAGTAATTTTATCGTTGATTTATCGAGTTTGTACTTAGTCAGCGTAACTGGGACATCGCATTGGGTCAATCAATGGAGAGAGCTAGAAGGTGGTAGAAGTGCTATTACTCCGAGAAACCGGCTACTAAAATATCTTCGAGGTGTAAATAGGCGTACTCTCGACCACGAATGACATCGCGGCTACAGTGTTGGAACAATTGTGCGGGGTTGCAACGTCTGAAAGTCATTCTTAAAATTTCGAACAAGCCATAAGGGACAATGATGGCTGTTTTCGGAATGCCTTTTTCTTCTACAGGTATCTGGTGATATGCCCGAATCAGATCGATCACACCTGCAAAGCATATCTTCAGGTCTTTCATATATAAGATGGGGCACCTTACTAGGACTGTTAGCTTGTTGAATGCGCGGTGGACACCGCAAGGGCACCTGTTACAAGCTTTCTTACGAAACATCTGCAGTGTAGAGAAGCAAGGGTCGAAAGAGCGTATTATCGACTGGTTCGGGCTTCTGCTTACCTTCTACACAAAATACCTTAAGATTTTCCGGTGAAAGTTGGCGTGGTGCGTGACTTGAGATGCAACGGGTAGAGCCGCGGCTACTGGCTCCACGGGCTTAGAGTACTGGGAGAATAGGCCGGCGAGGTCTGAGGAAAGTCGTAGATCGGGTGATAGATGCGGTGTCGGGGTCGATACCACACGCACTGAGTTTCTTTGCAGAAGCGACTATCATCTGGCGTTTCGCCTCTACCAGAGTGTCAAAGTACCTGAGAAATTATCCCCATTAATGGCAAAGGGGACTATGGCAACGGCGAATACTCAATGGAACGTGCAGTAAAGACCTTTGTTTGGTCTAAGCGACTGATGTCCGTTGGTGGCTATTAGTGTGTCATTGGCGGCAATTAAAGTTATTGATAAAGTAGCAGTCGGCTCAACTGAGATAGGAGGAAAAATACAAGCCTCCGCCTCATTATAAACCAAGATCTTGACCCAAGAATCATAATCTCGAATGTAGATGAGACGGTTTTGAATTGTGATGACAACATTATTCGTCATTGCGGGCCGGCGTGGGGAATCCCCTGCAGCGGAAAAGCTACATGCTTGTTCACACTTATGGTCTTTGTTACCGAAATGCAAATGGTAAAAACAGTAACCTGGAGCCTCAGTTTTCGTGCGAAGGGCGATGATCTGGAGCGAATGCGCAGATTACGGCCTTGGGTAGGCTTCTCGATCTGGCGCTGAAGCGACATTATCTGCGGTGATATTCTGTCTTTTGCGGACCCGAAATTTGCCCGTACCTCCAACGAAGGAAGCTCAGCCTATTGGGGTCAACTCACACTGTGAATACCAATCTGTATGTGACTGCGGAAAAAGTTACATACGCAGAACCAATAGAACACTGACTTTTCGAAGGAACATGTACCAAGATGGGTTCAAAGTGAAGTTGCTCAGTTTGCCTATCCTCGTCAGATTCCATGTTCGCGCAGACCGCCGGCTTCCTCGATAGGCAAACACCTATTAGACTCCGGTCACCTGATAGAGCTGGGCTCAACGTTTGAAGTTATGTTACGTCACACTAATCCCCGCTTCCTTCGGTTTGCTGAGGCTGTCGCTATAAGGCGGATTAAGCCAGCCTTGTGTGTTCAGAAACAATTATTTGTCAGCCTAAACCTGCCTTGGACGTAGGTGTGAACTTCCGTCATTCGTTTTGCACCTTAAGCTTGTCTGGTTGCACCCACTGTTAGCTATATCTATGCATATCGGTTATTGTTAATGGTACTGAGGAGACAATACGAAATGCATTCAGCTACCAGCCTTCGTCTTCTTTCCGTGATAACTCATTACCAAATCCGAAGAATTCCTACGAATGTAAAAATTGCTTCTCTGTGGAAAACCATAAAGAAGGACCATTCTTCCGAAACTGTGCAGTTGCCTACGATACGGTATTAATCATGTAAGGGGATGGCGTTTCTTCTAGAACGCTCGTCGCAAAAAGTGAATAGCAAGATGCAGTAAGTGATACAATGAGTTGATAACAAGTAATGAATCACAAAGTAGCTGGAATGAGGTCACCACGATCAGTAATCCAAATGACGGGCGGTATGTTCTGGGTCAGTGTTGCAACGCGACGAGCCATGTTGTTTTGACCTCCGCTGGAATCTGCCCCTCCTGCCGTCGTGACTTTGACTGTGGACGCGTGCTTATGCGCATAGCTTCTTTCAGCTACTCAGCAACTTCTCCGTGTCTGCTTGCCAGTACCCTCTCCATACCTTGATGGTCCATATTCGTTTTTACTATGTGGTTGGGGTTTGACTCCCGACCACCTAGGTTCTCTGCTATTTTTGCAGCTTATCCGGTCTGCTGTTGCCCAAACTTAGTGACGGATTCGGAAGAATGCCAGACAAATGCCACAGGGGTCAACGATCATGGTATCGGTATCGTTGACATGTAATAAACATGCCAAACACGGAACATTAGCGAAGATGGAGGCGTCTTGAACCCAAGTGTATCGTATCGTAAAGGCTACAACGAATGGGAAGCGAATCAGCAAGAGCGATGAAATTGCTGCCCGCGACTCATTAAAGCAATTTGGGAAGGCGAAGGTACAGTTGATAAAAAAGACGTCTAGAAGCTTCCAAGAACACTAAAATTCACTGTTGTAAAATATGAGGAGTATGTTATCAGGAGCATTAAACGAGCCCAGTACTACAGAATGTGCTAGACAGGAGAAACTTCCGTTGTTTCTCCAGTCGATCAAGCTTATCGGCTTCGATTTCGCTGTCAGCCACCATCAGTAGTATCCCGACGTCGTCCGAGGCTTTCAGCAGATGATATCTCGACTTGTGTTTATCATATGACATTTTACCTTAGCTTCATTCCCTGACACAGCGCTTTCCTCCCACCGTTTCTCTACGTCATCATCCGAACGAATTGGCTGCCGAATAAGGGCGTATCCTGACATGTACTTGCATTTGAAATCCATACAGGGTTCTAATCCTCTGCTGGCACCTTACGGTTCATAATGTGGAACATTCTACACAATTCATCAAGAATACTATTCTGAGATAAACAATGGTTTTCACTGATTTACCTAGGAGCCGGTACAAATCTTATAAGATGAAAATACAAAATAATGGTCAGTGATGGTGTAATATTCCTCTGGTCCGGCGTTCCATGCTTTTCCGTGTCCAAAGAGTATGACGGGCAGTAACAGACCCTTACAGCTGCAACACAAAACAAATACCTCATACACGGCTGAATGCTCAACCGCATATTAAGAAGCCTATGTAAGCGAGGCAGCTAAGGAAGCACGGAAGAGGGAAGGAAAAGTGCCGGAGAGGAATAAAAGGATAAGGGTAACAGAAAGCAAAACTCATCCATCTCTTAACGTGTTACCCTGACGCCGCGAACCGGCTACCTTATCCTCTCTCTTAACAGGCGCTGTCCTAAGCGCCCATAATGGTTCACACCTGCATCAAATTATGTACATGCAAGAGGCATTGAGTGCGGTATATAAGGCTCGGGAGATTCAACTACAAGCAGTACGAGAGCTGAAAGCTTAACAAAGACCTCAAGGGCTACAGTCCAGCTTCGTGGAATGCTGTCGTGAATTAGTATTAGGAGAACAGCTATTAGACCGAGCTCGATAGCTATTCTTTACTCTTCATATTTTCTATTCTTGACTTTTGTTTAAACGCTCTACTGGGTTCGCCCGATTGGTACATCCGCGTCATTGTTAGTAACTTCATTTTGCCTTCAAACTATATAAGCAACTATGATTTCATGTATACAAGTCTCCTTCTGGCTCATCTTTGGACTTCTTCTTGCGGTCGTGGGGTGAAGGCATCAGCGGCGACACACCAACTAGCAGAGTCGCCAAATACGTAATATTCCTCCGGTCCGACGTTCTAAACCACTCCATGTCCAAACAGTAAGATGGGTAGTAATAGATCCTGACAGCTGCAACAAAAACCAAGTACCTCTTAGACGGCTGGATGCCCAACCGCCTAGTAACTAGCCGATGTAATGGAGGCAGATACGAACGCATGGAAGAGGGAAGGAAAAAGTACAGGAGTGGAATACGAGGGTAATAATAACAGGAAGCCAAGCCGAACTAGTATCTAGCACTTAACGTGTTACCGTGACGCCGACGGGCAAGCTACGATGGTTCTGAGGCTCGTTAGGAAATAAGTGATTCAGTGGTTTCACATCAAATGTTTCGCCGCTGTCTCATGCACACAGCTCAGCCAAGGCTTACGTAATCACATTGCTTGAGCCGATGTCAGAGTGACGGCTGACTTTATGGCAGTTCGACCAGGTCAGGCAGAGAAGTCGAACAAACTTTTGCGAGCACAGCGGGTGTTGAAATATTCGCGTGGCGCTGGCGTTTGCAGTGGCGAGCATCCTTAAGGGCAACTTTTCGGTTTGCACATGGGAACTTGCTAAACCACTGTACATGCATCAGGGAGATTAACCCGGTGACCTGCTTCGAACAGGTGGGACAAAATACCGGTTCCTCCGTTCAACAAAAATTTGGGCTATGTTCCTTAATGCGACACGACAATCGACGAGCCGTTCAACCAATATACGTAGTACACATGTACACCCAAATCCACATATCACGTAAGAAGAGGTCAACCTCGGCAACCTATCTTTGTTGCACACCAAAGTTAGTTGGTTTGTAGTGAAGACGCATCACAATTGTACCGCCGATAGGTGCTCGTCATCGATTGCGGCGATTTTTTGTTACAAGTTCAGCAACTGTATCGTCTTTAAAACCAAGGCGGATAAAGTGTTTGCTTTTCGACTAGTTCCTCAAACCTTGATGCAGCTTTGAGCTGTATGTTGCTCTGAATGAAACTTTCGGGATAACCAACTTCGCTTAACGCGTTCTGGATAGATTTCATCTCGTCCTTCAGGGTGCTCTCTGCACATATCTTTGTCGCTCTTGAGGTGAGACAGTGTATTAGGTTGCGCTTGTATTTAAGCGGTACCAAACTACCGAAATTCGTATACTGACCAATCCAGGGTTTCTTTAAGCTGATATTCCTCCATACGGAATCGTTAGTTCATCTACGCATGTGTATATCCAGAAAAGAGATTTGCTCTTCTTGCCGAAATTCGTAGGTGAACTTAATTGCCGGGTGGGCGATATTAACCTCTACCATTATATTTTCCAGATTCATATCTTTATTGGTCACACTAAACATATCGTTCATATATCGATCATCAGCATCATTATTCACGTTAGCTAGAGTTGTGAAAACCTCAGCTACCGTGCCGCAATACATAAAAGAAAAAAGTACAAGTTGCATGCCAGTTGAACTACTAACAACATATGTTCATCGTTCCGGAAAGCTGCCAGCCAGCTACAAGGCAACAAACATAATTATTATGTAAACTTATATTGTGCTGCGAACTGAGATCGTGGTTAGAGGGTGAGACTAAAAGGGATGGAGCAGGACAAAGACACTCACAGCAGGAACGACAATGAAGCCCGCTCCTAGCCATGTCAGCAATTGTACCTAACCAAACGTGTTCATCGCCTTTCGGACCCCAACCAGGGAGCCGTGACACTCCAACCGAGGCCAGCTCAGAAGTGAGGGCCTTCGTTCCTTTCGACCAAGTCATCGCTTGGCCACCTCTCCTCTTCCATCCACACCCCCGGCGAGCAAACAACGCAAGTCGTGGGCTGACATACGTAACATGTGGCCGCGCCATCGAAGCCTGTTGCGTGAAATGACGGTGCTGAGCGGTTCAGTTCCATTTGCTTTGTCGTAAACAATGCGTCGAACACACTCGTTGCTCACGCGGTGTTCCCACCAGATATGAGCTAAATTGCGAAGGCACCGGTTGTTGAACGTCACTAGCCTCGTTATGTTCGCTGATCTAAGGGGTCAGCTTTCGCAACCGTACAGTAAGGTCGAAGGCACCGCTGTATTGTACACTGTTCCTTTCAGTACGAGTGATGTCACGTCGCCGCCATAGATGGCGAAAACTAGCAAAAGCAACTCGAGATTTTGCTATACCGTTCGTGATCTCATCTCCAATCCCAAAAGCGCTGATACAACTTCTCAGGTAGTTTAATTTCTAAACAAGTTCTAGCTGATCCCCACCAAGGGTCAGCGCAGGAGGCGATCCCTGCGAATTTTGGAGGAAAGCTTCGCACTTCGATGGTACGAAGCGAAGCCCGAAGCGGCCGCCAGTCAGTGCTAATCTGTCCAGTGCAGCTTGGCACATCTGGGAGCTGTCAAGGATGACGGCAATATCGTCTGGAATCTTCAGGTCAAGAAGTGGTTTTCCTAGGAGTAGCTTCCCACCTTCTAAATCCTGTCTTATAAATGCAATCTCTATGACTTCATCAATAGCGAAGTTGAGCAGGAAAGGTGACAACGGGCATCCTTGTCTCACACCGCTGGAGATAATGAAGGGCGGTGATAGCTTGCCGTAAGCCCACACTCTGCCCGTACTACACGCGTATACTACTCGGATCATATGTACATATTTCTCGGGCACACCTTTTCTGAGTAGACAGTCCCAAAGAGCACACCGATCAACCGAATCGAAGGCACTTTTGTATTCGAGGAACACGATTACGGTAGGTCACCATTATGTGTGACGATGCTACAACAATTGACGCAAAGTGAAAATGTGGTCGATGCAACCACGTCCCCGACGAAACCCGGCTTGCTTCTCATGAGTCTGGCTTTCACGAGCGCCAGTCAGTCTGAAGGATTACAGAGGCAAGTAAATTGGAAGCGATAGGGGTCAGACTGATTCCTCTAGAGTTGCCGCATTCCGAACGCGGACCTCCTTTGATAATGTGAACAATAACGGAGCGGCTTCAGCCAGTTGGGATGGCTTCCTGCTCCTACAGTTTAATTAGTATCTCGAATAAAGCATCAACAAGAGCAGGTCTCCCGAATTTGAAGACGGCTGAATGAAGATCATCTGGTCCCGCGGCTTTGTTCAACTTTAACAGTCAGTAGATAGATCAATAAAAACAATTGTTTTCCTCAGACTATTTGTTCTTTATTATGATTATTCTTTCCAGTTATACCCGCCGTTGGATTGTAAAACTACTTCGAACCGTGCAGTTTCATCACTTTTCTACTAGTCCCAAGTTAGTTGACATGTACTATTCCATGCACTGTACTTCGATGAGAAGTAGATCAATATTGGGTATTACTTGCCCGAAAATTCTGTACTTGCTTGATCTCATATGGTAGAGATGGAAGGCAGTGTTTGAACTGTCCAAGATTCCCTTCAACGCGAGTCACGGTTCACATTGCTTTGGCGCGTCGCAATCCATCTACACAACGAGCACCTCAAAATGTCCCTCCAACAGCATAGAAGCATTACGGTCTCATCAGGGAGAAGCGCTTAAATATTTTTTGTTATCAATTAGTTCAGCAACATACTATTTGACTGACATTTTGTTCTGCTAGTCGAGCATTATTCGGACTACAAGGTTGGATTTGCAAATTGACGGAGACTAAAGCATGGAATTGGAGACTCAGAGTAGACGTCAACTGTCCGAACAATGAACAATGATTTATAACGGGTAAAATAGCAGGTGCATGACATGACTCGTATTGTGTTTAGTGTGACAAAAAAGATAGCGAAGGGATAATAGAGTCGGCCATTCGGGCGCTTACAGATGTAACTGCACTGTCGTATAAAGGGAGATTGAAATGAGAATGTACGCACACAAAGCAACAGGGGAGTGATAATTGTTCACATCATAGGCGAGAAAAGTGAAAAGTCAGCAAGGACAACGCTTACTCATGTGCAATTATCTTGGGTCGACAGGATACAGAAATCCAGTTTCTATAGTAGTAGCGTTTATCAAATTTCGTGCAAAGCGTTTGGAGTGACTCATTCTCGAGTAGAGTTATGTCACTATGCAGTGTCTGTTGTGCATTAGCGCCAGCATCTGGTGGTCATGAGCTATAGCACGTAGTGTAAATGTGAAGGTGGTTAGGAAACGAGCAAGAGTCAAGTCAGACGCAGCTAAATTGCTACGGCACGCGAGGTGCGTGAGTCCTAGTGTACTAATCTCGTAAGCATATGCAAGCAAAGGCAGTGGTAGTCCGTCTGAATTATTCGCTTGGGCCAATAGGTGGAAATTAATAAATCATGGCAAATGAGAATGAGTGGTGTTAATGTGATCAGTTTGGACACAGTGTACAGTGAGACATTATATTATATTGACATCTTCTCAACTAGGCCCAGCTTAGCTGATCCGATGATGTTGCAAAAGAAATGCAAACTAATTTTACTGGATTGCTGTACATGAACGGTCGTATTTTCTTCTCCATTGATTCTTGCACCATTGATGTCGTTTCCGGAGTGGTCAGAAAGGCCGACTGTTGCGAATCGTTCAGATACGTTCAGGCGAAGTGTTGGAAATAGGAAGCAAAATAACAATGATTAGGGAGGTAGGTGCCAACATGCATATGTAAAAAATCTGATTGCCAAAATTTCTAGCTTTTGAATGAAAATAATTTCAAAAGTGGTAGTGTGTGGCCAGACAAAAACATTTAACGGTAAAAAGTTAAAGTGAGGACTGTCTCAAACATAAACCATGTAAATCAATTAGAACGAAGGACGTGAATCGCATATGCGTTAAGAGGATAGGATATGGTAAAAGGAATCACGTACATAAATTAGGTGGGTTAGTTACAGGGCATCAAAAGTTTAAGGTGAATAGTGAGAAGGTGAATGTCACGGCAGTCAAGGCTAAACTATGGCGATGCACTGCCAGTAGGTCATCCTAAGTGACTAGGATTCTGAGCGGAAAGAAGCAAGCAGATGCCGCTGCATTTAGTTTAATATAGTGGTTGCGGTTGAACATGTGCAGAAACATTCATGTCGATGAGACTGAAAGGTAGGGCAGAAGTGGAGGTGGAGACTCTAGTATGAGTAGGCGTCAATTGTCTGTTGGTGGTCAAAAAGACTTTGTTCAATCGAGACTGTTGTGTTGCGGTGCACTGTTTGTAATTCTCCCCTTTTTGCCAGGATTTTAATCGGGGAAGAGCAAGCTTATGTTGCTGCTTTCGGATTTTTTTGACGTTTCTGGACACGAACCTATCAAGGAAGAGTAAACAAAAGAGACTGTTGGAGCTAGTGTCATTGACGTGAATACCGTCAGGAAGAAAGTAAAACTTAATTCAGAAGATAATAAATTATATCCTAATGTGCCATGGCAGTTATCTGGGGCGTGCGTGTAACAGATTAGCACTCCGATGAGCGTTAATAAGAATGAGATGTTCAGAGCAGTGCGGAATTGTGGAATAGACTAGTGATCGGTGTTATTAGTAAGATTTTCCCAACGTAACTGGAAGAACTTGAAACGAACACCGCAGAGAGTTACCTGCAGTTTATAGAAGTTCGTCCTATTTCATAATGATTGGCGAGTATCTGCCCTCGGTCAAAGGGAACGCGTAATATGCAAGCCTAAATTCGCGACAGCGTTAGACGGAACTATAAGTTTGGTTATCTCTCTCGCAGCCACAGTGTATTCAGCCTCAGGTACTTGCACCGACCGCAATAACTTGACATGGATGAGATCATCCGACGCTTAGTGATTGACCCCTGGAGGTTGCGAGTCGCAACACAACCACACAACGTGTTCCCAAAGTTCAACTTTGATTTGCTTTCCACTGTGCCAAGCGTTGTTCGCGGATCGCAGTAGCATAGTGTTCAGAGCATCAGCCATGAACTACTAGGCTCTGAGTTCTACCTTAGCTCAGGCTATCTTCACCTGATGAGTCCAAACCAGGATGAAACCGCAGTTGTGGTGTGCCAGTGTTGGGAGGAGCAAAACCCAAATGTTTCCAATGACCACTGGACTTTTTCGATCCCTATTTTGCCACTTTTACTTGAGGAGTTTAGTATACAAAAGTTGGATTCATAATTAAGGTGATCACACTTATTGTAGGGTTTAGTTTCCAGTACCGAGATAGATCTGAAAGGCTCTACTACAGTTGGCCTAGCTTTAGTTGAGCTGCAACCCTTGTTGGAATTCGGATAACTAAACTAGGCCTTAAAAAACCGGTTGATTATTGTCGATCATTGTACCTACTACACTCCACTGCATGCTCGAGCACCTTAAATAGTTACCACATGCCCAAAACTCCTACTGATTAACCAGTAAAAATGCATATTAGCTCTGTTAAAAGGAGATGCCCTACCTTTAATTCAAGGAAGAGACAAGGATCTATTGAAACACTTGCAAACCTACCCCGCCGGCACGACCACCCAACAGGCGCCCGAGAAAGTCCGGATAACACGAAATTTGAGCACTCAGTTAAAAATGGTAGCAGAATTACGGCTACCACTGCAGGAGTGCGCACTAACACACTCTTTGGCGCCCAAAATTACTCCTATCTACAGACATATGCGGTTACTTCTGGGCGCTCAACTGGGACTAAATTCGGGCGTTCGGTAAAAATTGCCGTAGTAATCCACAATAATCTGATAGCACTTTTCCATATCTTTTACGAAATTTAGACGACCACTGCAGAGGTGCTTACATACACACTCTCTGGGCACTAAATTATCACTAGGTAATCAGATGAAGCAAGATCAGAAATCAGTTCAGGGTTAAGAGTTCTTTCCGGTAATCTCTCTTCGGACCCAAACGTTTACATAACACGGATTGTGTGGGGTAAGCGTCAAATCGGGCTGGGATTGATTTTTAGTGTTTTGAAAGGTCAAGATCGATGACTAAAGGCGGCTACAGATGGTAAGAAAAGTGCACCAAAGGAAATTAATGCGGAATTCTATCTATACCAAATTCATACAAGCTTCAGCGTCCTAAGGTAAATAGACAAGGTCACAAAGGGGAGTTAAGTAACCATGTCAGTCGTCCACGGTAGTAGTATCGGCCGAATGAATCGTTTATGTACACATTATTCCGGCTTCAGATGATGGATGTAAATAGCCTCGGCAATAGACAAGATTTGCTTTCGGAAGTCTTGCGATAAGCCTTCAGGTAGTGAATAGATGACTTTAAACTCATTCTCAGATGCAGTATGGCCACATTCAAGGAGGTGCGACATGATTTAGCTGTCTGAGAACGTCATTTCGCCGGGATGTGTTCGCTAATCCTCCGGGATAGACGTCTCTTTGTGCGACCCACGTATAGTACACCACAGGCGCTCGAGTACTGATAAACGAGCATTGAACAGGTCATCGATGACAGACTATCTTTCAAGGGTTTTGCAAGCAATGGCTTGTTGTGGTAAACATTCGTTAAACGGGCGGCGAAATACGTTTTGCAACAGCATCTTTCAGACGTCGAGATGAGATATCAACTGCAGTATCGCCCTTAAATGGCAAATGTATGAATAACTCGTGCTCCTGTGGTGCACGATACGTGGGTGGCGCAACGAGACATCTATCCCGGAGGACTCGCGAGCACATCCTGGCGTAGTTTTACAAAGGCGAAATGAGGTCCTCAGACAGCTAAATCAAGTCGCACCTCCTCGAATGTGGCCATACTGCATCTGAAAATGAGTTTAAAGTCATCTGCTCACTACCTGAAGGCTTATCGCAAGACTTCCGAAAGCAAATCTTGTCTATTGCCGAGGCTATTTACAGCCATCATCTGAAGCCGGAATAATGTGTACTTAAACGATTCATACGGCCGATACTACTACCGTGGACGATTGACATGGTTACTTAACTCCCCTTTGTGACCTTGTCTATTTACCTTAGGACGCTGAAGCTTGTATTAATTTCCTTTGGTGCACTTTTCTTACCATCTGTAGCCGCCTTTAGTCATCGATCTTGACCTTTCAAAACACTAAAAATCAATCCCAGCCCGATTTGACGCTTACCCCACACAATCCGTGTTATGTAAACGTTTGGGTCCGAAGAGAGATTACCGGAAAGAACTCTTAACCCTGAACTGATTTCTAATCCTGATTCCTCTGATTATAATGGTAATATTACTAGGTACCTAAGTATAGATTACTAATAACCAGTGGGAATTTTGGTACAATCCAGATAATTTATCATTGTCTACGCTCAATCAGCAGGCCTCAGCAAGTCTGGAAAAACACTAGACGCCGGTGTTTCGACCTTCTGAATCGCATCGTTTGTGCACCTTCCAGGAACGACATGCGCCACTTGCGTACTGCAACCCCATAATCCTTCAAGGTGCAGTCAACAATCACCGCTGTTATGACAAACAGCCGGTACGCACGGAAAACTTGTCCACTTGACACAAATGCAGCTGCACTACTGCATCCATTGCACCGAATTTTCATGCACCCTACCCGCCGTTTTACGACGTTATAAATCGAAGAAACACTTATCCGTCCCCTGTTTATACTATAAAATCGAGGCTTAAATCATTGTAATTAAAAGCCACTACTAAAGCGTCTTGTACTGAACCCGTGCCATTATTTGTAAGCCATGCAGTTGTATAAAACGTCTTCGGCTTCAGAGGCGGTACTATAACAGGTTTAGCCGGATGAACCAAAATATTGGCGTTGAGAAGATTCGAAGTTGGATACAGCGGATCAAAGAGTGAGAGAATTACCAAGCAGAGCCGCACTGCGGTGCTTTGTGTGAACACGCACCAGTTCACTTTTCTCGCAAATGTTTTCGTCATTCACGCTAGAAGTATGTCTCTGACGAAGTCCGTCAAGGACTTTCCACTCAGTTGTCCAAAATAAGCCGTTTGAGCCTTGGTATATTTATTTGTTCCTTCCCAAGTTCTCCATGTTTTCCCGGTTCTCCAGCTGCAATGGTAAGATACTACACTTAGTGATCGGTCGAGTTTAACGCTTTTGGGTCGATCGCTGCAGAGGCGAACTGAAGGATAACATGCAATTGATTTGGATCGACATTGAACGAAGCTCGAACGCTTGTCAAGAATGTAATAGGAAGGAGATTTGTTCTGCATCTCTGAGTGCTTCTAATTGACTCGAGATATAAAATGAGTTTGCGTTCGATGAATAATGAACTTCTGATCGAGGTCCAGACTTTGACTTTTTGATGCACGGAGCGCCACTTGATGCCAGCCGCAGATTCACCGTAGGTGCTCTTTAACTGGCTCCATTGACAGAGTTGCAGGACTGATGGCAGATGTCCTGTCACTGACAATGTGGCGATTCATGGAGTCTAACCCCAACTCCATGGCACGCATATGTTCTTGCATGCGAACGAACTCATGCGTAAGATGGTCGAGACTGACTGTAGCGAGGTAATAAGCGTTAAATATCACAATACGACAAACCGCTTTAGTGAAGTAATCGCAAATGTCAGGCAATTTTACTGCAGCAATGGATATTTGAGTGCTAGAGTCAGAGCTATTACAATATGCTGCTGAACGACTGTTACCCTAAAATCCTCGTTGGTCTAGGATTTTTTTCAGCTACGAAAATTCCAACTACAACCTGCATGGAGGAGATGAATACTCTATACTCACGCTAGAAGTGGCAGGGGGGACGAGGCTCTTTATGGGAATTTTGCAGTTTAGGAGCCGTACTGGGGTACTGAAAATAAAGTTAGCCAAAATTGTGTCTACATGTAAAGTTCTTCGCCTCGCTCCATGTAGTAAGTGGCGTCGCTGAATGAGGCTCCGATAGTTTCAGTAAGTCTACCTCCAACAGTTTCGCTTTAGCGTACTCACCTAAAAAACGGTTAACTCGTAATACGGCATAGAATTTTCAGTAGCTTTGTGAGCCCACACTGTACATTGGAGCTGATGTTGGTAACGGAAGGTTGTTCAGTATCAATGCTTCTATTTGCCACGAAGATAACTAAGACTACGGAAGTTTCGCCTCCCTGACCATCCAAGAGAAGTGCGCCATCGCGACTCTATCATCGTCGAACTAACTAACGCGATACATCTAATGGTGTGGTCACCTTAATATTCACATGAATGTAAAATTAAAGGCGCACTAACGGGAATGTTTTATTTTTGCAAGAATGCCGAGAAGCTTACAGGTCTCTTTTCTCGTAGAGCCAACGTAAAATGATCAAGCGTAACCGATTTCAACGCTGTGCTGTAGTATAAAATACGATTTCCAGGTTCCATCGCATATAATGCAGATCTGAAGCACAATTATTATGCACTGATGTGACCTTTCATATTACCTCCAAAGGAAAGATTCTCTTACATGCGGCAGAATATGTAGCCTATTTCCTTTGGAAGCGACATGGGTGGTTCTTAAGCTTCAAGCATTACCAAAACAAGGAAATCATCATTTAAGTTACTAATATGGCGTCCATTTGGACAGTATGAGCAATTCACGTTTACCTGTCCAGTTTCGACCAGTGCTGCACCAAAGTGCTTGTTTTCCCAGGTATAACGGAGAACATTTTGTATCCACTTATTACGAAATATCTGAATGTCAGCGTACCTTAGCACTTGTCATAGGATGACAGAGAAGAGAAAAAATGTCAACGTACCTGGTCCAAGTATAAACCACGCTTTCCAGTGGGGAAGGCATGCGCATTTCATGAAGATATCGAATGTTGATGTTTCCAGGGACGAAATGTGACATTGCGTCTACCTCTTCAAACAAGCTGTGGGATGTAACAATCGACGGTGGAGACTGTACGTTCGCTCATTGTTCATTCAATAGGTCTCATGAGTAACGGATTATCTCGTAAGATTAAATATATGGTAGTAATGGTGTCATAGATCGTACCAACGAAATATCATTTCTCCACCCCAAATCTGCGTATGAAAGCGGCCCAGCAATCACTATGACCTATACAGATTCCGTAACCAGGAGTCCAAAGTGTAGTGCATGTGCAGGCCGATAGTGACACATGAAAGTGAAACCATAATCACGTGGGAACTGAGGTTACCTGATTCAACGTCAGCAGGAACATCTTCAAAGCCAATTATGCACTATGGGGTAGAAAACGGTGTTCCCATGTAGTGGGAGGGCAAGACATTTGCAGCAGACTTGGCTTTGAGGAATCTACTTTCCTGGCGTGAGTGTCCCGGAGTACCTGCAAATACGTAAAGCAACAGAAAGTATGAATTTGTCAAACAGTGCCTCACGGTGCATGTACTGCTTGGCACAAACCTCTGAGGTTCTGATTAACACGACGATCGACGGGGCATCTTTTGCAATTACTGCGTCATTCGGCTGAGTAGTAGTAAGCAACGCCCCATAAAGCATACTCGTGGCAAGATTCTTAGCATCACGCTTAATTATCACCTAACTAGTATCATTTAAAGGCAACTTTGTTTTCGTGAGGGATGGTAGAGTACACCCTACACTAAGGCAGAAAAGCAGCGGAGTTAACATATTCGGCCCACGCACCATGCATTGCAAACGCTGCAGATGTGACCCGAAGGGGAATGCTGAGAAGGTGTCCAACGGTCCGAAGTGGAGCATATCGGCGCAAATGTGCTGAAAACCGAGGCACGTTAGAAACTAACTTCCTCTCACTGTACATCGCCGAGCAATTTGGCCACCAGATTCAGGTAGAAGGACCGAAATATTTGATGGAAAGCACATAAGCTGCATCAGTCAAATTAATTAAGTAACGGTGAAGTTGTTTTGGCAAAATGCCTTGAAGCACTACTGGCCCATTTATAACAAGAACTCACAAAATTGTTGTGAATGACGTACTCAGGTCCATGGCAATCTAATTGATTGCCTCAGTTGTTTCTGGGCACCGTGTGCGGAACAATTCAAACTTATCAGTAGCGTCTTGCTAACTGCCAACAACTTCTGGTTTCTGTTGCGTAATAACACCTTGAATAAATTGAATGGGTTCAACTGGTGACGACTCATCATTAGGTGCTCAATGATAGACGAGGCAAGGTTCCGGTTATTTTTCTGGTCCACCCCGCTTTATCAGACAGCAACTGCCTTAGCCACAAGGGGAATTGTTCAGCCTCCCTTTGAGCCAACCGAAAACTAGTCCTGCCGATGTAATTGTCACCGCAACTGCAAGTGAACTAGTAGATGACATTAGAGACCGAAATGATTATCGAGCTGCTCGGACGCCTGTGGAGGACACTCCTTCGTGTAGTGTGGATAAGTCGTAGTTGGGCGATACAATGGGTGCGCATTAGAGCGGATCTGAGCTTTTGACCAACCTCATTACCACCTGATCCCCTTTGAATTGTAAGAACCAATAAACCTCCTTCTTCTCTGCCGTTTGTACTGGCAGTTTCACTTTGAGGGGTCTGCTATATGTCCAAACGAAATCTTTCTGATACCCACTCGATAGCAGTGTCCGGTATAAATACCCTACTTCAGCCTTCAGCAATTCTGTTGCAGTTGCAGTAACACTTACATCGGTAGGACTGGTCACCGACTAACTCAAACGGTGGCTAGACACTTCCCATTTGGCTAAAGTAGTTGCTGTCTCAAGAAGGCAGAGTGGACCAAAGTATGAACCGGAAGCTTGTCTCGTCTGTCCCTATGCATCTAATGATGACTCGTCACCAGATGAATACATTAAAATTATTTCGGAAGCTGTTGCGCAAGTGATACTGGCCGGTAGCCTAGTAACTAGCTTGTCACGTAAACTTGTGGCGCGGGTTTTGCATCTGCGTAGGGGTGGGCGTCCTCGCGGTATACTCAGCCCGTACGCGACTTGTAGGGGTTGCGTATCAGCGAAGCGTCTTCACTGCGGACAGCTTACACGTTATTTTCAGTATCTTTTAGATACCAGAAGTTGTTAGTAGTTAGCGAGGTGCTATTAATAAATTTGAATTGTCACCCGCTCTGTGCCCAACGAAAAGAGCGCACCTCCTCTATGGTGCGACACTCCTGGATCTTAATGAGCCAAACCCACGGAGCAGAGCTTCAAACGGTGGTCCATTCGAGGGAAGGCATTTGACAAAAAGCGGATGTATCCTGTGAAAGGTTCAAAACATCACTATGGAAGAATCCGTTTTATAAATACCAGGCAGATCATTAGCATGCAATCGAATGCGGACATAATATTGTGTCCACATCTATACCATTTCTCAATTGCTAACATCCTTAACGCAACCGCTTACATCCTTAAAGCAATCACTTACATCCTTAGTTCAGAAGCTATCATTCTTAACGCAAAGGCTATCATCCGATAATTCTCCACATAGCATCCACGTACCACTGCGTGGGCAGAGGCTACCAGCCAATAGAATTCGGTATAGCGTTGCGAATGAAAACAGTTACGCGCAGAATACTCACGCTTTCGGAGCTGGGTAGGAAAACTGTGAGACTTGCGTGAGACTAGCGTGGTCCAACTCAAATGCACGACAATACAGATTTTACTAAACGGAGCTCAGCTGGTGCACGGTGCGCCGCAAGCCCTCACTGGACAATGGTGGTGCCTGAGACATCCATCGGAGCGCGCACAGTCCTTGAAGGAAGGGAAACGCGCGCACTCAGAACACCGGGTATAAGCCTGAAGTGGAGTCAAGCCCCTTTTGTAAGTGAGCAATGGAGATGTCAGAGGCTAGGGCGGAAATGATGCACGCAGGACAACAGCGAACAACCTTGGCTTGGTGCTAAAACGATACTCTAAACAAGAGGCGCAGATAGGTTGTCTCGTTTTGGTGGGTATTCAGGCTAGTTCGGTCGGATAGTTGAATACGCAGTAGAAGCTACCGTTTGGCCTCGAAGTCAAGTTGTCCGTAACATAAGGAGCGGAACGATCTCCGTCGCAGCAGAATGGATACCAATCACTACACATAACTTCTTTATTTATGCGATGCAATAGCACTTTTGTGACGGATCCACAGGTCTAAGTTGAGCGTGGGGTAGAAGGTAATCATATTCCAAACAATTCGCCCCCATACGAACCACAGAAGTCAAATCTGATCGAGGTACACAGGACAGCTCCCGGGTGGAATGATATAATCCCCAATGGAGTGATGAAGGAGGCATGTGTTATATGTTTGATTGCAGCCTTGCAATTCCTTTTCAAAGAATATGTTAAACGGTGACTTATATTACTTTCCTTCTTGTTCCGCAAGTACGCAGACATGTACTATCTTGTTGCGAAGGGACTACACTACAAGCAGCCGGTCTCGTGAAATATGGGGGTATAGCGAGCCGGTGCACTCTACGGCAGTGACTCCCAACCTATGTATCACCGTGGACCGGTCGGCGTTCGCTAATCGTAACCCGGCCCGCTGAGGGGGTTTGTTGAACGTTTACGTTTTAGAATGTTTTGAGTGAATAATTAAGGTAATTGTTATTGAACATACCTTGAAAATTGTTGTGTCAGAGCCCTACGACTGCTTCCACCCACAAACGGTATTGAGCACACCAACGACCGATCAACAAACAATGTTCACGTAGCAAACCAAACCGGCCACCAAGCGTCTGTCTGTGCAACTCAATCACGATATTCAAATGAGGGCATATCACAGGCCATGCGGAAAGGCTGGCATTCGATCAGTCAATGCTGGACAGTTCAAAAAGCGGGGAATCGATAAGTTGCCTCACGAACGAACGAAATTCACAAAGTAAAAGCGAATAACCGTAAGCCACATTGTCCATACAAGGTAATCACAAATGTGAGTCACAAGTGAACGTATGCGAGGAACCGGAAGAGAAGGCAGGGTGAATGGGGCAAAACTCACAAAACAACGGGGAGCGGTGGAGTATTCATACCTCCGCTATAACAAAAAGGAAATCCAGTTACACCAACAAATAGATATAAAGTGATACAATACGTTAGCTCACTAGAACGCTAAATTACAGACAACCATGAGCTTGTTCCTTTGCAACGAGACTGCTCCATCTGGAGGAAATAGGAGACAATGACGCTTGATGTGTGCTGCCTAGGTGCAAATAATTGGATTGCTTTGTTTCGGCTGCTGACACTGCAGAGCATCCCGCTTCACACAGCTAGGTTGTCAGAAATGGCAATCTGCGCGTAATTCACTATGACTTTAATTGCAGAACACCGGCGAAGTTGTTTGTCACGAACGTACTATCAAGTCCGCCGTCATTTGCAAAATCAGTAGTGGTACACAATGTGGGATTGATGAGTGATATTAATGCGATAATCGCACAGATTGTGAGTCAGCAGTTTAAAAACTGACCTGCAAATCGTCGGAGTGCACAACCTTTAAAAAGATCACACACACATAATCATTACCCACCAGATGAAAAGATATCAAATATAGTGTTCTGTTGCTTGGCAATTGAAATGAAAGGAATTTATTGTTTCCATCACATCCAGAAGATGTGTAAGCATGCAAGTGTGTCCGCTATGTATTGCGTAGGAGCGCGAAATATCAAACTCACCCTGTGCGTCTGTAAATGTCTACGTTTTCAGAACGTTTGTAGAATCCTGTTCCTGCTGGTAGTCTGATTCATTGTTCACATCCTCAGCTGCTAAAATTGATGTGCTTTGCAGGTCCCACTTTATTTCTGTTGTGTGACTTGTTTGAAAATAAGAAGCAATCAGATGGCTTTCAGCCAGTTTGCATCCAAACAATTCCTCTGAGAGAGTATTCATAGCAATTGCGTTTGTAGGAGGCACAATTTGCTCATATGTCTCAGGTCAAGTTTTCATTGTTCTCCCAGAATCTATTTCTGCGGTACAAGGAAAGCCCGATTTAAAAAACAGAGATGGTTGAATTCCGCACCTCATTCCAGGTGGAAGTTATGTGGAACACGACGTCTAATAAATTTACTCGGTACATGAAATCAGTTCCGGACATGTCTTTGTGGGATTCCATGATTGTTATAAGATGGAGAAGCTGTTTTTCACCTGAACTTCGCTTTAGGCGCCTGAATGACATCCTGGTCGTACGGTTGAAGTAACACAGGGGTGGTGGGTGACAGGAACTGCAATTTGATATTAATTAGGTGGAATTAGGGAGCGCAAAGTCTTTGTCGAGAGAAGGTGTGATGTTGCGTTTTTCTATATTTTGCTTTTAAATCTTCGGAAATAGCTGTTGCCTTTTTATTACCCTGGTAAACTGCCGGTAGTTTTTTATGTTGAGACTTCTAAAATTCGAGATTTAGCTGATTTCCAAATCACTGCAGCCAGCTCTCGCTCCCTCAATGTGGTGATGCACAGCATAGCTGTGTTACGCGCCTTGATTCTTTTCCCACATGCGCATTTCCATTCTTTTACACAAAGCCTTTATCCGACGTCGTTCTGAATAACAAAGCAGTTTCAAGTGAATTAAAAATGTCTTCAGCTGTGTAGCCGGAACCTATTTCGAGCAATTTTTCTGCTTAGTCGGATGCAGCACACCTATCTGAGTCACCGCTTTCGTCCGATTGCTTACCAGACACAAGATCGTCTACTGCTAAAAGCCTGTAACCAACTGTTTGACGATGTAAACTTTGTGTTTTGTAATTCTTTTGCGAAGTGTATTGCTCGTTGTTGAATCACGTGTCCAGATAATGGAATTTTCCCCTCAGTGCTGACTGGCACTATTTTCAGCAACGTGCGTTCATGTATTCGTTACCCATTTTTCTATCATTCTTTCTTTCAGTCTTGGTGTGTGGTTCCCAGTCATACGGAAACGGATTTCCTCTTTTATGTTATGCAAACGCTGAAATTTTGCGCCAATATTAGCGAACTGTTCCTTCTTAACATCGTCGAAGCACTGATACCATTTGTATGTGAATGCCTTTGGCTTTGCTGAAATGGAACTAGCCATTTGGTCCTTCGTAAGAACGCTCAAAAAAAACTATAAAAACGAACATGAATATTCAGTAAGCACAGTTGTATCAAGAAAGCCCTAGGAAAGATAAAAATATATCTCGCAAAACTAACCAATGACAATTGAGTCAATCCCCTGC